>JAKOGI010001207.1:245000-285835 GCA_029747015.1 Carnegiea gigantea
GCTTCCCCCATTTTCAACACTTCTATGCCTCTTTCCACGGTCTTTTACTTCACCATATAATGAAAGATAAAATAATACTTGATCTTTAACATCAAGTAAGAAGACTCTTAAGACAAATAGCACAAGTGAAAGAGGTTATGAGAGAACTACCTCATTTTGAAGGTAGTATGGACCCAAACCACCAATTAAAATGGGTTCAAGCCCTTGAGGGTTACCTTAGGGCAAGAGGTTCTTTGAATGGAGAGAGTTTTATAATAGCCACTCAAAGACTCCAAAGTGTTGCCGTTTATTGGTTTAGGTGCCTTAGGCAGGAGAGAGCTCTCTAAGACAACCCTAGAATAATGACTTGGAGTTTGCTTAAATCATACATGAATATGAGATTCCACTGAGATCTGCTCTTTGATATAGAACTCATGATGGGAGGACCTATTATTGCTCAGGAAGAGATTAAGGTCCAACAAGGAGTTGAGCTTACTTTGGTTTCTAATGAAACAAAAGATGAGAGCTCTCCCAAAGCTCCGAATCTGGAGTCCACCTCACCAGATCCTCACATTAAAGAAAACATGGAGGTCTAGCTTCACTATCAAAGGAATAAGGCTATGAAGATCCAAGTCCAAGCTTAAAAATTTAAGGCAATGGAGGTTATGCACCTCAAAGAGAATATCTTACTTAGCTCCTAGTTGTTACCTTTTACAAATGAGACACAATGATCTAAACTTGAGCACCAAGTGTGAGTTAGATATTGATGAGTACATTTGTATTTTTAACAAGCTTATGAGTATTAGGATTGATGGACAAAGATCCCAAGTTCTAATGGCCCCTAACTTGTTTAAAAACACTTATGTGTTTAAAAAGATGGGATTCTTACTACCATGGTATCATTAAGTTCAAAATGCTGCATCTGCCTTGCTTAGATAATGATACTTGGGAATTATACAAGTGGTCGCAAGGATTTGAGGACAAACCCTTTTCAAAAAAGGAAGTTTGATTCAAAGTAAGAACCCAAATCATCCCCTTAAAGTTGATTAGGTTCATAATTCACTTGTTTGTGGTGGATTATCTCAAATGAAGCTTCTAGCATAAGATATCTAGAAATTTTCAGTTTTGTAGGTCAACTTTGAACTACTTTTTAGATAGTCGAATGAGCTTCATAACTAGTGTCTTAGCTATACTGGATTGCCCCAGATATCTATTTTCCAACAAGCTATAAAATCCCTCAAATTTCAAGTGTTGAGCAATTTATAAAGCTTAAACTAAGCAAGAATTAGTGCAAGTTAGGATATACGTGGTTTTGATTAAGAGTTTCATTGGGACATTAAATGGTGCTTAAGGAGTTAATATTTTTTGGGGACTTAGTGGATACCTCCAATAAAATACCTTCTAAATATATTGCCTAAATTCCTTCATATGCAACAGTGGATGATGCCGCCAATCAAGTACCAGTGTGGCAAAATTCTAGCATTGCCTTTAGGATAACTCATCATTGGTCTAGAAACTTCTAGTTTCATTATGCTTAATTGTTGTCTACATGTTATTGGCTAGAGTGGATGCTTAAATTCTATTGGTTCACATTAAACCCTTATGTGCTTCATTTCTATTCACTTAATTTTGTAGCTTAGGGAAGGGCATATTAATTCTTGTGGCTACAAATTAGCCTCTTATATTCACTTAGGATATTGACCTATTAGATGAAATGAGAAATGAAATTGAAATGAAGCTTTTACCTTGTTTCTTTTATTAGAGATCTCTTTTGTTTATCTCTTGCCTCAAGAGAGGTGACTAAAGTTATAGCTATATCTTGAACTTTAGTGGCTAGGCCTTTATGAGATTAAGTAGTACCATGTTAGTTCATGTGGTGGTTTGCCTTTAGTATGAGCATATCCCCTTGATTTCTTTTCTTTTCCTACACAAAATTCTTAAAAATACAAATATAGTTTTTGTGATTTTAATGATCTTGGATTCAATCTTGGGTCTTGGGTTCAATCCAATTTAATTGGTATCAAAGCGAAAAAGATCCTTCTTATTGGGTAAGTGTTTAGTTCTCAACCGAATAAGTTTTTGGCACTCATCATTAGATTTTTGCTCCCAAATAACCTTTAAAATTAGTTAATTAATCAAATTTTGTGTTTTATAGGATACAATAAAGACAAACCAAATGAAGGCCAAGCCTGACCCAAAAAGAAGAAGAAATCTAGGGGTATGCCAAGTCCAGAAGGGCATGCCATAGGCTTAGTGGGGCTGTGCCAACAACAAAGTAGAAAAATTTACATATAGAGATTTGGCACAGGGCAGGCATGACTGTGCCAAACTCTGTAATTTCATTTTCATTTAATTAAGACAATGATGCAAGAGTAAAAGGAGATTTTGGAATTTTTTAGGTCATTCTTTGTTTTTTTTAGTAGCTTTCTCAGTGCCTAGCTTGGGTATAGCTCTCTCTCTCTCGCCTTCATGAATGAAAAACAAATGTTGCTTTAGTAGGATTTAACGGTAAATTTCCTGTTTTCTCCTTGCATGAATGCTTAATCCAACTCTCTCTTTGTTAAATTTTTGCAAAGATTAAATTTTTGAGCATCATCAATCCTCCCCAAACATGGGTTTGATGCTTGAGGGTTGTAGAAGGGTGGGGTGGATTGAAAGCCTAATCCATCCCTCAAAACTCAACATCTCTCTAGTAAATTTTTCCTTTTCTTTTTTCTTTCATTCCAACTATTAGGCTAGTTAAGGTAGAGCAACTTAAGATACCATGGGCATTAAGCTCAATCAAGGCATCAAAGAAGATGATATCGCTTATTCTTGATTGAGAACATTTGAAAACGTTTGGTAACTTCACTCTCACCTTTTCAGTGCATTTGCTGTGATTAGTATAGATTAGCTTTGAAGTCAACTTTTCTTGGGGTGACCTTTGAGGTGAAATTTACATGTGTTGGTGGGCCATGTCAAGCCCGGTCCCCCATTTCTTACGTGCTATGTGTGTTCTAGGTGTTAGGGATCATTAGTTAGTTTAGGATTAGTGTTCTATTACTTTCAGAAATCATTTTTTTTAGAGTTATTAGATTCGCATGAAGTTCGTTTAATATAATTAAAAATTGAAATCACTCATCTAGTTAAATCAATAGTAAATCGCCCTTCATCCCAACGAATGACAAAACCGCGTACTCATCACCGAAGAATTCTATTAACAAGATGGCGCCATTATCGAGGATGATGATGTTTCATTTGCATTTGATTTAGACTTAGTTCTTGTGCATAGTTTTTGGTTATGATCATTTTTTAAAAAAAAACCAACAAAAACCAACAAAATTGAAAAAAGAAAAACCATAAAAAAATGAGAATGCATGAGTGCTTGGATTGGATCGCCTAGTTGTGGGAGACTGATTCGTGTTGAATGACATCCCCACACTTGTGAAATCCCCACCATAGCACTGAATCCCGAAGAGATGGTGGAGGAACAAGCCCAAGGGCTTCCCCAACCTCCTCCCCTGACTCTAAGGGGTCTTAATAAATCTACGTCCCACCGAGATTGACTATTCCCGCTTGCTTTCAAATTCCAAAACTTGGTGGGGATGTTCAATTCTCCTTAAGTCCTCAGCACACAACCATACTTCCTAAATTTAGCGGGGATGGTGATGCTTACCTATTCCTAAGCGCATTTAAGGAAGTATGCATTCTTGGGTCCAAATGAAACTTTTCATGTGGTACTTGCTAATGATTTGAATTGAGACCAAGAGAGTTAAGCCCTGGACTTATTAAGGGAAAACAAAGAAGCATTGGGTGGACCTTAGGAGACATTCATGGCAATAGTGGTAAAGAAGGAAATCCTTAAGAGGTTGGATCATGACATTATTTATCCCATCTTGAATAGTGAGTAAGTGAGCCCCGTTCAAGTCGTTCCTAAAAAGACCGGGATAACCATGGTCAAGAACGACAAGGGTGAGCTTATTCCCACAAGAATCCAATCCGGATGGAGGGCATGTATTGATTATCGGAAGTTGAACTCCGCCACTGAGAAGGATCATTTCTTTTTACCCTTCTTAGACCAAATGTTGGAGAGGTCAGTCGGACGGGCCTTCTATTGTTTCCTTGATGGATATTCCGGTGTAGCTATACCCAAATTCCTATTGCCCCCAAAGACCAAGAAGAGACCACATTCACTTACCCTTTTGGCGCTTACGCCTTTAGGAAGAGGCCTTTTGGTCTTTGTAATTCCTTGGCCACATTCCAAAGGTGTATGATCTCAATCTTTTCTGATTTAGTTGAGTAATGTCTTGAGATTTTTATGGATGACTTCTCTATATACGGAGACTCTTTTGAGGATAGCTTAAAAAACTTGGGAAAGGTGTTTAGAAGGTATCAGCATAAAAGGTTGACCCTTAATTGGGGAAAATGTCATTTCATAGTCAAGAAGAGGATTGTCTTAGGTCATATTATCTCTAGAGAAGGTATCGAGGTAGACAAAGCAATGGTGGATTTGATTGCAAACCCCTCCCTACTTGTGTAAAAGATGTCCGATCCTTTCTTGGGCATGCCGATTTTTATCAGTGATTCATCAAGGACTTTAGTAAGATTGTTAGGCCCTCATCTTCCCTCATAGCTAAGGGGACACACTTCCACTTCTCAAAGGAGTGTGAAGTGGTGTTTATAAAGCTCAAGGAGGCACTCACTACTACACCCATCCTGCATACTCCCGTCTAGGGAGAATATTTTGAACTCATATGTGATGCATCAGATTGTTAAGCCCTTAAGGTTTGCTGACATAGTGAGCTATCTAGTGAGTGAGGAAATGCCTGTGGGGTGGCACAAGAATGATAGGGATCATTTTCTATTCACGGCCTAATTTTTCATATGGGGTGACCCGTATTTGTTCAAATATTGTCCAGACCAAATCATTAGAAGATGTGTCCCTAATGAGGACTTTTAGGGTGTCCTTTCCTTTTTCCATGATCAATCTTGTGGAGGGCACTTTAGTGGGAAAAAGACCACTGCGAATGTTCTTCAAAGCAGATTCTATTGGCCAACCCTATTTAGATATGCCCATGAATATTGTAAATGATGCTTACGTTGTCAACAAATGCACAGGGTAGGTAGGAAAGACATGATTCCACTCACCCCTATCATTTTTGTGGACATATTTGATGTGTGGGGTATTAATTTTATAGGCTTGTTCCCAAATTTATTTGGGAATGTGTATATTCTTGTGTGTGTTAATTATGTGTCAAAATGGGTAGAGGCCATTCCCACAAGGACGAATGAGCCCAAGGTGGTGGTGAGATTTTTACGAGAGAATACCTTTGTTAGGTATGAGATGCCTAGGACCATCATTAGTGATCAAGGGACTCACTTTGACAAAAGGTCCTTTGATGCACTCCTTAAGAAGTACTCAATCCTCCATGTCACGGGAACCTCGTATGACCCACAAACTAAAGGTCAAGTAGAGGTTTCGAATAGGCAAGCTAAGCAAATTCTCAAAAAGACCGTGAATAGGAATGGGAAGGATTAGGCGGATAAGTTAATTGATGTACTTTGGGCCTACCAGATGGCTTTCAAAACCTCTTTAGGCATGTTGCCCTATAGGGTGGTCTTTGAGCATCCTCGTCACATCCCCATTGAGCTCGAGCAACAGGCTTAGTGGGCAATCCAGGCCCTAAATTTTGATTTGATAGCCACCGGTGAGGTGTGAAAGCTTAGCTTAAATGAAGTGGAAGAGATTAGGTGGGAAGCATATGATAACATTTGCTTGAGCAAAGAGCATGCCAAATTCTTCCATGATAAACTCATTAATAGAAAATAGTTTTCTCCAAGCCAAAAAGTGTTATTGTATGATTCCCACCTTCACTTATTTCTCGAGAAGTTACAAACTAGGTGGGTTGGTCCTTATGTCGTGGTTAGAGTTTTTTCCCGTATGGCAGTCGAAATTAGGGACTCCAGCAAGGACTGAGTTTTTAAGGTTAATGGGCATAGGTTGAAGCCTATGTTGGAGCTACCAAGTAAAGAGAACGTGGAGTGTATCTTCCTCCACGAACCTCCTCCCTCCAAGTAGTCATTTGGGTAGTCTTTGTATAAATGTGCATAGTGTACATAGGTGTGAGGTGAAAAAAGCCAAGAAAAAAAAGAGTGAAAAGTTAAGAAAAAGTATGAAAAAAGTTTAAAAATTTTTTAAAAATGATGAAAAAAGTAGAGAAAGGAATAAAAGTGAAAGGGAAAAAAGAGAAAGAGAGGTTCAAGGGAAAGAAAGGGGGAAAAAAAAAAGAGAGAAAATTCAAAAAAAAAAAAAGAGAGAGTTTTGAAAACAAGGAGAGTAAACAAAGAAGGGGGAACGCAGAGATTTGGTAAGGTGAACCCATGCAATGGGGCATGCGCATGCCACATTCAAGGAAAGATGAATCAACTTCTTGAGACTTGGCATGGGATCCTGAGCCAAGGGGCACGACCATGCCACCAAATAGGTCCCAGAGATTTGGCATTATGGAAAACAAACAGGTCCTAGAGATTTGGCACGAGTGCCTCTTGCGAAGAGGCACGATTGTGCCACCCCAAAATGTTATTAAATGGTTGATTTCCCTTCTTCTTCCTCATTTCTCCACCAATTGTTCTGCAATTTTCTCTCATTACTTCGACACTCTCTCTTTTTAATGCTCACTCCCCCTCTCATTACGCACTCATATCTCACCCAAATTCTTCAAAATTGTCACCAAATTCACCACCTCCAACCTCAATCTCCCTATTTTCGCCACAAATTCTCTCAATCTCACCTCTTTTCATCCCTAACCCACTAAGTTTCTCTCTCCAAAACTCTAACCTCCAATATTGAGGTTGAAGGTGGTAGAGAAAGAAAGCTTGCATTTTTTCTTCATTTGTTTACTCGAAAGGCTAAGATATTCACTTTATTGGCAAAATGGGCAAGAAAAGAGAAGGTGAATCATCTAAGGGTTCCTCCCTACCCAAGAAGTTATCCAATGCATCCTCATCTTCAGCTCCATCACTTACGATAGGTACAAAAGATGCTTACCCATTATTGTTGCCTCCTAGTACTAGTAACATTTGTGAAGGATGAACAACGAACCGAGTATGAAATTCTTAGTACTAGAAAGACAAGTGCACAAAAGTTTTGGCAAATAGAGTCTTTGAGGCAATTGGGGATTTTGGATGATGTTGTGACTTTGTTAGCAAATTTAGGTTAGTTGGCATACGTATAGATGAAATGTGTGGCCTATGACCAACTAGTTGTTGAGTTCTTGAGTTCATTATATGTGGATTGGGCCAGTTTACAAAGAGGTCAGGAGGTCCTTATTACCTTTTGTATGTTCAATTTGGACCATAGGTTGAGAGTGAGAGAATTTAATCACTTACTTCAGCTACCAGTGCATTCAGACTCTTTTCCGGATGTGCCGAGCTAGTGGCACCCTAATCCAGTCTGGTTGAGCGCTCCAAAAGAAAATCTTATACAGACAGGTTTGGGCGGCCCTGCATGTATGACCCTAGGCAGGCTAAGGCCACAGATATTCGTAATGTGAACATCTGTTACTTACAACATTTGATGGCTAACATTATTTTTGGGAGAAACGATAGCCAGAAATGTTTGTAGGGAAGCAGAGTCATTTTTAATTTGGTGTGCCTTAACTGGGCCCATGCCGACACTGGAGCATTCATCATTCGCCACCTAGTGGAGGTGGCTAAGACTACCCATCAAAATGTTATTGGTGTGAGGGGTACGATCACCACGATAATCTAAGCTTTAGGGCATGGGGGGAAGTTTGGTAGCCTTGAGCCTTATTTTTTGGGTGGGAGTTTGGATATAGCTACCCTACCCCATATAACTATCATTGATACGAAGAGTGGCATTAATAAGTATCCTTACCACAAACAAATCCTTTTCACCTTTCCGAAAGTGGCCTACACCATCATTTCAAACAAGCGAAACTAGAATTGTGATCAAGTGATAAGAAGAAAGGTGGTAATGACACGCAAGGGTGATAAAGGTGAAAAGGGGGTGAAGAGGGTAGTGAAGATGATGATGAGGAGGGTGAAGAAGATGGGCAAGAGATCCAACAACATGGGGAGCCTCAAAGAGAGCATGACCCCGCATCATAACGACAACCACAAACACAACACCCATATTTTGAGATGGGGGCTCCTCCTCCACACCCTAAATGTCGTTTGATGCGAGCTTCCTCTAATCTTTTGCTAAGCTTTAAATGGACTTGACCGGATTTTGATAGGGGTATACTGAGATGCGTCACCACATTCATTGAATGTCCGAGCATGTGGAGTCTATAGATGAGGCAGTAATTTATCTTTGGGGATATATGGACAGACAAGAAGAGAGGGAGGTGAGATCGATTCAATGTTAGGAGGAACAGGCTATGAGAGAAGCCTGAGAGTACGAGTAGAGGAGGCAGATGAACGACCTTATTTGGCAGCAGTCCGAGGCCATCTGCCAGTTGGAGTGGCACTCCACCCTTTCACGGGCGATCAAGGGAGTTCATGGACATTTACACCAATTGCTCCACACTTTTGGCCGCTACCTGGGCCCGACTAGGCCCAGTGACTGTTTATTGTATCCCCCACCCCTTCCTCACTCTTTATAGTTTCTTGCATTTTGAGGGGTCGTTACATAGTGCCATTTGCATTAGCGAGGCATCTCAATTTTTCTAAGTGGTTGCATATTGATTCTTTAACTCTCCTCGTCCCTCTTTATTGTGGTGTATTATGGATTGATGGCCATTTAAGGTATGCTTTGGTTGTGTCAGCCTTGTGATTGATATATTAGGTGAACATTGTGATTCATGTTATCCACGTGTGGAGCATTTGATTGCTGTATAATGGGTGTTTAGGAGCATAGGCATTGTATACAGTCACATTTAGTATAACCATGCATTTGCATTATATATATCATTTCACGTTTGCATTGTCAATATTTTCTTCTTTCTTCTCTTCTTCTCCATGTTTATGCTATCTCAAGGTAGTCTTTTTCCCTCTTCTTATAGATATTCTGTCTTTTCTTTCTTTTTCATTTCTTTCCTTATCAGAGCACCTTAGCTCTCATAATGAGGACATTGTAGAGTTTAAGTGTAGGGGTGAGGTACCCATTTGTACATATTTTTCAAAATTTTGAAAAGTTTAAAAAAAAAAATTTCTTTTTCATTTAGGGATTTATGTGCTTTCTTAGGTGATTGTGATCCCATGTGCTACGTTATTGAGTTATATGTAAATAGGGTTTGTATGATGAGATATCTAGTTGATGATGTAGATATGATTTTTCATACTAACCCCATCTCGTATATGTGATTTGTGCCTACCTTATTCACCTTATTGTCAATTCTTAGAATCTTGTTATTAAGTTGGCATGTGAACCATTTGTTTGTCGAAATTTCCTTTTGACCCATTAGAAAAATGGAAAAGAAAAAGAGAAAAGAAAAGAAAAAAGTCAAAAAAAAGTGAAAAAACAAAGTGAATAATAAAAACCCGGGCACTAATGTTTATAGCCACTATCTTTATTTCATTTCTTTAGCTAGCTTGAATTTGTGCTATTTTACTTGATTATGCATCTGTTTGGACAGTGAAATAAGTGCTTTGCATAATCGAATAAAAAATCCATTTTTAGGGGAGGCCCGAATACTTGTAAGTCAAGGGGTTTAGGTTGTGCATGTTATCATTGTGAAAAAAAGAAAAGAAAAAAAAAGAAGGAAGAAATGGAGCAAATAAAACAATTAGGCAAGGAAATAAGGGTCATGTTGATTTTAACAACATGATTCGTAAGGATTGATACACATTAGCAGATGCAACAAGGTGTACATATCCTTGTATATTGAGTGTGGGGTGAAAAATAAGAGTAAGGATGCTTCTTTTGACTTGGATGTTTTCTGAATGTACATTCTATCTGTATATCTTGGTGACTTGCTTGCTAGGCTGTTGCAATTATCTGAGTCACATACATAATTTCCTAATATGTATATACGTTCATGTTTTAAGAAAACCAAAAAACTTTTCTTTGTTTTGAAATAATTTTCGTGGGTATATCACTTGAAAACTCTCACAGGACCTCACTCGTCCACTTGGGAAACTGAGGGGTTTAAAGGGTTTGTCACATACGCCAAATGCAACTGTACCACCTACAAAAAGGTGAAGTCCTTATGTTTTACTCAAGGACGAGCAAAATCCAAGTGTGGGGTATTTGTTCGGTTTTCAACCAGACAAATATTTGGCACTCATTATTAGATTTATGCTCCTAATAACCTTTAAAATTAGTTAATTAATCAAATTTTCTATTTTGTAGGGTAAAATAAGATAAAGACCAAAAATGGAGGCTAAGCCTAACTCAAAACAGGAAGAAGTCCAGGGGCATGCCAAATCTAGAAGGGCATGCCAGAGGCTCAGCGGGGACGTGCTAGCAGCAAAGTAGAAAAATTGGAGACAAAAATCAAGCATGAGTGCCTTGTGCCAAACTCTGTAGTTTCGTTTTCGCTTAATTAAGATAATGATGTAAGAGTAAAAGGAGATTTTGGAATTTTTTAGGTCATTCTTCATTTTTTTAGCAGCTTTCTTTGTAGCTAGCTTGGGTTGAACTCGCACTCTCTCTCCTCCGTTAGTGCAAAACAAAAGTTTAAGCTTTAGTGGGATTTAATGGTAGATTTCTTTTTTCTCTCTCTACTCTCTCTCTCTTTCAAATTTCTACCAAGACTCAATTTTTGAGCATCACCAATTCCCCCCAAACATGCATCTTATTGCTTCAGGGTTATGCGAGGATGGGTTTTAGTTCTTAATGGATTGAAAGCCTAATCCATTCCTTGAAACTCAACATTTCTCTAGTAATTTTTCCCTTTTCTTCTTTCTTCCATTGCAACTATTAGGTTAGTTGAGGTAGAGCAACTTGAGATACCATGGGTCTTGAGCTTAATTAAGGCATCGAAGAAGATGATATCGCTTATTCTTTATCGAGAACATTTGATAACGTATGGTAACTCAGTGTATTTTATGCTTGGCATAGTTTAGCTTTGAAGTTGAATTTTCTAGGGGTGACCTTCGAGGTGAAATTTGGATGTGTTGAAGGGCCATGTTGAGCCCGGTCCCCCATTTCCCATGTGCTACATGCTTTCTAGGTGTTAGGGATCATTAGTTAGATTAGGATTAGTGTTCAATTGCTTTGGGAAATCCTTTTTTCTTTAGAGTTATTAGATTTGCATGTTAAGTTTGTGTAATAAAATTAAAAATTGAAGTCACTCATATAGCTAAATCGACAATAAATCAGCTTTCGTCCCAGTGTACAACAAAACCCCGAACTCATCACCGAAAAATTCTATCAACAGTAAGCATCAAAACCCTCAATCTTTGTGTTTGGTTTGCTTCTTTTATTTTCTTTATTTTTTTTTACCTTCAGATCTTCTTCTCTAAATCTCTCATTTTAGCCCATAAAGAAATCCTAAATAGCCTAAACACAATCCCTAACTCATACACAACCTAAAAACTCTATAGAAAGCCCTCATAAAAAGAACCACAAGATCCTGAGACAGTCACCACCATGGATTGTGGCAGTTGAAGTTTTTTCCATGGTAACCCTATGACTTGTGCTTCCCTTATTTTCAATGTTTTTATGCTTATTTCCACTCTCTTTTGCTTCACCATACCATGTAAGATAAAACCACACTTGATCTTCAATATTAAGTAAGGAGACTCTTAGGACAAATAGTGTAAGTGAAAGAGATAATGAGAGAACCACCTTATTTTGAGGGTAGTTTGGACTCAAACCACTATTTAAAAGAGGTTCATGCCCTGGAGGGTTAACATAGGGTGAGAGATTCTTCGAATGAAGAGCATTTTATGATAGCCACTTAAAGACCCCAATGTGTTGCCGTTTATTAGTTTTGGTCTCTTAGGAGCAAGTGAGCTCTTCAAGGCGAGCCTAGAGTCAAGACTTAGAGTTGGCTCAAATCATACATGGATGTGACATTCTTCTAAGATCCACACTTTGATAAAGAACTCATGAGGTAAGGACCTATTATTGCTCAGGAAGAGATCAAGGTCCAACAAGGTGATGTGCTCACTTGGGTTTTTGATGAAATAAAGGATGATAGCTCCCTTAAAGCTGCCAATCTAGAGTCCACCTCACTAGATCGTCACATTGAAGAAACCATGAAGGCTCAACTTCATGATGAAATTGATGAGGCCATGGAGATTCAAGTCCAAGGCGTTGAGGAAATGGAGGTTCTATCCTTGGAAGAGAAGAGCTTACTTAGCTCCTTAGTCTTACCTCCTACAAATAAGCCACAACAATCCAAACTTAAGCATGAAGAGGTACCCTAGTATAAGTTGGAAATTGATGAGTACATTTGTGTCTTTAACAAGCTTATCAGCACTGGGGTTGATGGGCAAGGATCCCAAATTCTAATGGCCTGTAATTTTTCTATTTAAAAAAAAAGTGAGATTCTTAGCACCATCGTATTGTTAAGATCAAAAGGGTGCATCCATCTTGCTTAGGTAATGCTCTGAGAATAAATTCCTTTAAAGAAGGGGAGTTTGATGCGAATCAAGAACCAAAATCGCCTTCCCAAAGTTGATTAGCTTCATCATCCGCTTGTTACTGGTCAATCATGTCAAATAAAGCTTCTAACAAACGTTATCCAAAAATTTCTAGTTTCATATGTCAACTTTGAGTGCTTTTTGAATGATCAAACAAGTTTTAAAATCATCATTTTAGCCATGATTGGATAGCCCCATATGTCTATTTTCCAAAAAGCTATAGTACTCCCTCAAATTCCAAGTATTGAGCGATTTATGAAGCTTAAACATAGCAAAGGCCAATTCAGGTTAGGATATGCATTGTTTTGATTAAGAGTTTAATTATGCCATCAAATGGGTAATTATGGAGTTAATATTTTATGAGAAGTTAGTGGACACCTCTAGGAAATTACCCGCTGAATATATTGCCCAAATTGCTTCATATGACATAGTGGATGATGCCACCAATCAAGTACAAGTGCAGTAAAATTCTAGCCTTGTATTTGGGACAACTCATCACTAACCTAGAAGCTTCTATATCCATTATGCTTATATGTTTGTCTAAATGTTGTTCGCTAGAGCGGATACTTGAATTCTATTAGTCCACATTAACCTTTTAGGTACTTCATTTCTATTTGGTTAATTTTATAGCTCAGGGAAGGGGACTCTAATTCTTGTGGCTATAAATTAGCCTCTTGTATTCACCTAGGATATAAGTCTTTTGGATGAAATGATGAATGAATTTGAAATGAAGCTTTTGGCTTGATTCTCTCATTAGAGATCTTTTTTCTTTATCTCTTACCTTGAGAGTGGTGATTGGAGTCATAGTTTTTTTTTTTTTAATATAATCTTTGGTGGCTAGGCCTTTGTGAGATTAAGTGGTGCTATTAGTTGATGTGATGGTTTGACTTTAGCATGAGCATATCTCATGATTTGTTTTATTTTCCTACCTAAAATCCCCAAAAATACAAATTTAGTTTTTCATTTTTAATGATCTTGGATTCAATCCTGCTTACTTAGGTCCGGTGCGCTTCCCCTATAGTTGTATGCATGCATTGAGAGTGGTTTTAAGTGAACCATTGCTTTACCCTAAGCACATGAGAAGAGCATTCCACTTTATTTCTAAAAGTGAGGGTCTACTAGTCTCACTAGCTCTCTAATTGTGAGGGGAGGTATGACATGCATAGTAATTCAATAGAGGGTGTTTTCTCTTGCATTATGGCCTTGTGACATGGAACATGTGTTTTTTAGAAAATGAAAGTTTTGCCTTTGTTGAATCTCCTTGTTATGAGTTTGCACGCATATTGATTTGATTGGCACTACTTGCTTGAGGAGTTTGGTACTTTGAAGCGAGTCCCTCTACATTGATTCTTTGATTGATAGCCTTGCTTAGGGACAAGTAAGGGATAGGCATGGGAAAGTTTGATAAACCTCTATTTTAACCTCATTAGCCCCTTGTTTAGCTTCTATTTTTTACTTTTGTATATTAGATTATAATGAGAAAGGGTCAAATAATCTTCCTCTGGTTGATATCATGCTCATAGATGTGTTTTTCTTATGTCTAGGATCTGCTACCAAGAAAATGAGGAATTCACTTTTAGACTAATGTTAGCTGTCCACAATTAACATGACTATTGAGTGTTTAGATTAGTTTTGGTTGTTGGAATCAATTTTCTTGCAAATGTGATCCATATTTTCCGTTACTAATTATATTGCCACCATACAGTTGTGGTAATTTTACACGGCATTTGGCTTTAGAATTTTCTCAAAAATTGATAGAGTAATGATGAATAATGCTTGGTTTACTTCTTACACACATGTAGAAGCTTTTCTACCTGGTGAAGAAAATTCTGATCATTACCCCATTTTGATAAAGTTCTTCCCTATTTCTGAATATGGTTGTATTCCTTTTAAATATTTTGATATGTGGGCACTAGATCCCCTCTTTAAGGAGATTGCAATGCCGAGAAATCCCTAGTAGTGGCACTCCTATTTATGATAGTTCCTGGAAGATTAAATGTTTAGAGAAGTGCTTGAAACTTTTGAATACATCTTATTTTGGAGTTGTATCTGTTCAATGTGCAATGCAAAAGATAGAATGATTGTTATTCAACAGCAATTGCATGCTTCATAGTTGTTCACAACATCTATAAACAAGAGAAATTATAGAGTTGGCAATACAAAGCTGAAAGTTTTGAAGGCCTAAGCTGGTTGACTTAATTTGGAGATTAGAATGACCTTATTTCGTCTTAGCACTCAAACAAAGGCATCATCAAAATTGCATTGTAGCCATCTACAACAATCAAGGGTTCCTTATTACTAAGTACATAAAGTTTATGGATCATTCTGAAGGAATTTTTTAAAGGTTTTGTGGGTGCTACAACACATTTGTCTGCCTCAATCTAAGCTGATATAATTATAATAGGATGAAGGATGTGTCATCTTATAATTTTTTGGCATTAGCACACTACTAAGAAGTTAGAATCAAACAAGCCTATATATGGTCGATAAGGTACCTAATCCCAATACTGCTGCAAAATATCATCCAATTGCACATTGTAACACATTATTCAAATGCACTTCTAAGATGATTTGTGAGAGGTGAAAGAAGGTATTGACATGTCATGTAAATGAAAATAAATTACATGTTTAAAGGATAAATCTATATTTCATAATAACATCATCATCCATGACCTTCTGAAATTCTTCGATCGAAATTTCATATCACCAAGGTGTCTGATGAAGATTGATATGGAAAAAAGCATATGACACTATATCATGTGATTGGTTTGAAATTCCCACCTATGCTTTGCAAATGGGTTCTACATGTAGGTTTTCATATCTATAAATGGCACAAATCATGCTTATTTTAAGGGGGGTTTAAGGTAGGGTGTTCCTATTTTTTTGTCGTAATATTTGTGCTAGTTATGGAACATCTGACTAGAACTTCTCAAATTGGTTCAGGATAAGATCTTCAAATTTCACACTTCATGGTAACACTTAAGGCTGGTGAATTTATGTTTAGTAGATGACCTTATGATTTTTTGCAAAGCACATCTACCATTAGTTTATGTACTTCTCAAGGATTTTTCAACACTTTTTCGAAGTGACTTACCTTCAAGCTAATTCAAGAACGTCTCAAACATTTATTACAGGGGCAAACCAGTAGTTGAAACACCAAATTTTTTGCATCACTGGGTTCACTCAAGGAGAATTCCCCATCAGGTATTTATGAGTTCTATTGTCCCTTACAAGATAGACTAATGTGCATCTATTATTGATAAAATGGTTTTAAGAGTAAGGAACTGGGCTACAGGACATCTATCTCTTACAAGTAGAACATAACTAGAGCTAACTCAATTTTATTTGATGTGCAAGCATACTAAGCTTCTATATTCATTCTACCACAAGCTGTTCTAAAAAAGATTGAGAAGGTTTGTCTGAATTTTCAAAGGGGACAAACATAAGATTATAGGAAAAATTCCCTAATAGCTTAGAATTTAGTCTGCAAACCAAAAGAGAAGCAGGGCTTGGGATGAAGAACTCCTAGCATTAGAATAAAGCTATTATTACTAAGCATTTATGGAGTATTGCTTTGGACAAAAACGGCCTTTCGGAAATGTTTGAGTCGTGAGAGGATTGCTCTACATAAACCACTTATAACATAGAACTTTAGATTGGGTTAGAATTTATATGCATGCATGGTTCTATAAATGCTTAAAACTCTAGCGGATTGTTCGAAACTAACCTTTATCCAAAGACCAATTCGTTGATGCCTCAATGCTTATAAAGCCATCATTATGTTTGGGGCCAAGTTAGGAAAATATTAGTTTGATCCAGTTGAGGGTGCAGTCAAGTTTTAGACCTCTTAGATTAGGTTAAGTCTAAGTGTTTTGGGTTTGCATTGGAAGTGTACCAACAAAAATTATGCAGTTTTTAGGCCTATTATAGATCATAATATGAGGTTCGATATCATTAGTCTAGGTTCGGGTTACTTTGAGTCATGAGCTTGCAAATCTCATTACACGATTAGGGAAGTCTGAAGGCTATTTTCAAAGTCATAACATATCGCTTGTAGAGTACCTAGGCCCAAAGAGTCATACATTATTTGGCATAATCATGCATAGTCCATGAGTCATCTAGGCCCAATGTCCATAACGCCTCCTAACAGACATTTAAAGTCTTAGTTCATTCTAGGTTACATCTAATCATGCTTCACTTTCATAGTGCATAAGTTCGACTAGGACCTAGATACTTAATCCATACATCAGTCAACAGTCCATCCAATCGCTTCCACTCCTTATGTCCAAGAAACATGGTCTACCATGATCGATGTACATAGCTAAACTAGCCCATTCTAGGCAAATCGCCAAAGTAATGCTTAGGGCCAATCTAGGCCCATAATTTTTTTGAGATAGATTTAGACTCAACTCAATTCCACATACCAGCTATCTAAATCCAACATAGAACTGAGCCTAGGGTAAGACCCAATTTCTTCTAAAACAAGCAGCCTAAATCAAGCTTCTTGGCCATATCCCTTCCAGTGTAGTCTAAACCTTCAAGCCCACCAAGCCATGGTCTCTTACCCAGCAGACTATAAGGCATTCATAGTTTCCTTCAACCCATAGCCAATGTTGTTGACCTTTTATTTCCATTATTCATGTCTATAACATAAAACCGTCATTTTATTGAGTAAGATAAGGAAGACTAAGAGGTAGAAGAGTGAAGCCCACAAACCAGGTGCCTCCTATCGCGAGAAGAAGTCAAGAAAGCCCTATCTGCAAGTTCAAAGTCAATATAAAAAACAAAGTCAAAGTCAAAGTCAAAGTCAAAGTCAATGTCCAATCCTTTAGCCATTCAAAATGACAGGAAATAAAATAGTCTGGGGTATAAAAAGATTTTTGTCCCAAGTGTCTCATTCCATGGCAAAATTCTCACCCAGAAAGTCATATACGTGCGCAATGTAGTCCTTATTTGTATATTGCCATTATCATATGATCTTAGTCTTCCATGATTAACTCAGTCGTTGTCTATAATTACTTTTGTTTTCGCTTCATTTCATATTAAAGAAAATAATAACAAAAACAAAAATTCAAAAATAGAAGAAATTAAATAAAAAAGAAAACAAAAAGAGTTAGAAAGAGTCTTAGAGTTGAAAATGATGAAAATATTCGTTTGAGGCATGTGCTACTTAGTGCTACCATTTGAGGGAATACTTCAACTAGGGAAGCTTGCTTCCCAAGTTAATAAGTCAAAAATGTAGTTTGTGTCATCAAGTGCAATTGAGTTGAACTCTAGTGAGCATAACTCCTAGGATGATGTTACACTTGCACACCAAGCTCTAAGATGGTCTCACTGTTTAATGTATTGTGCAGTGACAAGTTGGTCTTTTGATATCATTAGTGGGGATGAAGAGTTTTGATATGTATATTATGCCTGTGTGTAGACTGATACTCAAGTAATAAGAGCAATATGGTTGATTTAATTGCAAATAATTTTCCCCCCGTTTGTATATATTTGTGTTTGGTTTGTAAACAAAAAAGATTTTCTATTTTCCATTCTCTGTTGTTTTTTTTAGATTTTTGTTGATATATCTTTTACAAATTCTTACAAGACCTCACTCATCTATTTGAGGGAATCAAGATATTCAAAGGGCCTATTGCATACGCTAGATTATTTGGCTATGATTTCTACAAAAGTGAGTTAGGTTCTTCAGTTAGTTCTTCTTTTTTTAGCTTGAGGACAAGTAAAAGTTAGGTGTGGTGAGCCTTTGTTCGATCTAAATATTTGATCTTTTATACCTTCATTTATCTACTTGATGTTATTTAGGCCTTGGCCTATCATATTTATGCTTGAATTTATAGCTTTCGGTCATCCCTACCAGGTGATCAATGAAATGTTTAAAAGGGTTGTCATCTGTGTTTTGGGGCAATTGACTAATGGTGAAAGGTGAGACCAACTCTCTAATGTGATTAAGGACGAGAGCTAGCATTGGGCATGAAAATAGCCCAAATGCTAGCTAAGTCTAGGGTTGCTATTCATGCAGTTGAATTGCGCTAATCCTATAAAAATGGGAGGTTAGAACACTTAAACCAACTTTTGACACATAAAAGAGGGCTTGGTGAGCTTAAACAGTGCAACTGATCATCTCTGAATGCTAGAATGACTTGGGAAGGTCTGAATTTCACTTAATGGGTTGGTTAATTTACCTTGGGTTTAATCACAACGTGAGTCTTATTTGTTTGTTTCAGTAGTTCGATTCTTTTTTCTATCATCATTTTGATTTGCCTAACTTGGTACGCTTGAGTTAGTTATGGTAATCAAAAAACACAACTGTCTATAGATATAACCCATACTTTCAAGTTGGTAGCTGCAGATTTATAAACCTTGCACTTACGGTATTTAACTCAACAATTATAGAGATAATTTAATGAATAAAAATAAAACAGAACAAATCTACAAGTCTATGTTCTTGGGGGACTCCTTACCTGACAAGTTAAAAAGGACTAGAGTACGAATTGCCATCCTTTTGCCCACACTTAGTAGTAGAAGCAAACACCAGTGCAATATGATGAGATACACTGCCTATGAAGATTACAAAAGATGATACATTCCTGGGGTTTGAACTCAGTGTACAATACTATTAGATTATTAGGCTTTACACTAAACCCATTAGAAATATGGGTGATAATATGTATCTTGCTGCAAGATACTCTTAAATTTCTTACCTTAACTCAATTAATATGTTTTATGATTTAAAAACACTAAATTTTTATTAATTACAACTTATATGAGTTATAAAGCTTTAATATTTGTTAGTTACGTCAACAAATACAAACTAACATCCTTACTGGATCAACTTTACGTCAACAGATGCAAACTGACATCTTAACCGTAATTTTCTAAATGTGAAATATTATGTATAAAATGATAATTTTACACAATTTATAAATCTTAGCATCCTTCTACTATTCAGTCATATCATTTTTTTCCCGATAAGATACATTTTAAGTAAAAACAAGGCTTTTAAAAGGTGTCTTGTAGCAAGACACTTATCATTCTGCTAGAAACATTCGAGACTATAAACATGATTCCGACTCATAACTGCTTCTTACAACCAATATGAAGAACATGAACACTCCCCCATACCCCATCCCGGAAGGGAAAAAAATTCAAAACGAGATTTTCCACAATTGATTTACAAGATTGCATTCTGCTATGTTCACTTACTAATTGCTTTGGGAAGATTATCATCTCGTAATTTTTGCGTTGAATCAATGGAAATTGCAAAAGATTGTGGACGTAAGCATTAATATTATCTTACTCAGGATGCATAAATATGATGAGCGGAGGATCACCTAAATGTCGGGCGGATGTACACACGGCAAAGAGAACAAATGAAATCCCGTCTCATATCTTGTGCCATGCCTTAAAAACTTGATTAGATTGCATGAATTGTGGAATCTTTTTTTTTTCCCCCCCTCCTTTCGTCATGTCATTTTTGAATTCAGAGCTTCACATACCCAACAATTATCTCCCTATCCTAAGCCGTATGCCTTCCATCATATATTATCTAAATTCTAAAGCAAAATGGATTTAATTATTCAAATAATAAGCTGACTTCACTAGTGATATTTGTCGTGACTCGGGTGCGATTCCCATTTAGTTCATCATTTAATTTTTTCCCTATAATAATTGGGATTTTGTTTGACAAGCTAAATGGTCTGTCCAGCAATGGATTACTACTGAGGGTCCATGCGCACAATCTGAGAGAAAAATAAAACCTTAGTGTCCTTCAAATAAATGAATTGCAAAATTACAATATTATTTTCACACTCTATAACACCTACTCAATTAGATTGCGGGATGTACCAAGAGATTGGACATTAGAAATAAGAGCTGTTTGTGAAGACAATACTTTGGTAAACATGTAAATACGCAAGAATATAATAAACAATCAGATTTCCAGCATCAGCCCTCTCCCATACAAAATGATAGTAAACAACAACGTGCTTGCTGGCACCATACTAAACAGATTTATCAAACATGTAAAAGCCAGTAATATTGTCACAAAAAGACTAACTGGTCGAGAATACTGATCCCTAGATTATGTAGTAGCTTCGGAATCCATATTGTGTCAGCAACATTATGGCCAAGACCATGATTTTCCACTTCAGTGGATGATTTGAGTACCATGGGTTGCTTCTTAGATCTCCAAGCCACAACATTGGTTCCAAAGTGCACATCACAACTAGTGGTGGAACGACAGGAGTCCTTATGGCCAATGCAATTTGCATCATAATAGGTAATGATAATGGAAGAAGAGGCGAACAGCGAAAGGAACATTTCATGATCCTGGGTATCCTGCAAGTACCTGAAAATGCACTTGATAGCATGAAGGTGAGCAGCACAAAGAGCATTCATGAACTGGGAAAATACATAGGTTGGATAGGCAATGTCAGGATAAGTCATAGTAAAACACTATAAAGCATCTACTATATTATGATATTCTATGGGATCAGCAAGTAGCTCCCCATTAATAAGAGATAAAGTGGTTCGAGCAACAGAACGAATGCTGATGTGTGAAGGTGACTATCATTTTGCACGGGAGCTGGTTGCTAGTAGAGATCTGGTTGTTCCTCATATTTCTACACGTTTATAAATTGCAGAAATTTTTAGCAAAGGATTGTTTTCTAAATAGTTCTTATTTTTAAAGTGCAAACTATTAGTGGATCCACCAATCATATTAAGGCGATGTAATAGAGTCTAGAGATATACTGCAATTTTGTGATTATACAGTTTATTATAAATATAACTCTAGCCTCTCAACGTTGGCTGAGCTTTTCTTTCTCCTAAACATCACACAAACCATAATTATTGGGAATATTAAACGCATAACCCTTCATGAGATTATGCATAGTATCAAGACTCAACTTGAAGTCCAGGTTTGCTTAGCCTAATTAACCCCTAATAATTTCGTACCTTTTCTTTAGTAGTTGCAAGCATCTTTTATGTGTGCATGAATTTCCCTGAATTGAGGGAACACTTTTAATAAACCGATCAAAGGGGTGTTTGGCAAACAGTTTTTTGAAGAGCTTTTTGATCAAAAAGAATTTTTTTGACCAAAATTAACTATTTGACCAAGTAAAAAAGCTAATATGGGTATTTGGTGAAAGAGCTTTTTGGAAGAACTTGTTGGGTCTAAAAAGCTAATTTGAAAAAGCTAATTCTATGAACTTTTGGGAAGAGCTTTTTGAAGAATTAGCTTTTTGTCTTACAACTTTATCAGAAACAGCTACTTTTGCCAAACAGTTTTTCAACAAACAGTTAATTCAAATAGCTAATTCAAATAGCTAACTCAAATGAGTAATAGCTAACAGTTAATACAAACAACTAACAGCTAACAGCTGTTTGCCAAACAAGGCCCAAATCTTCCTTTCCAAAAAAGTAGCTCCCATAATTAGCTTTACCAACTAGCTTTTCGATCTATAACTTAGTGAACAAGCTTCCACCCCCTCCCCCCAACAAAAAGACAAAGCATCGTGGGAGCAGAAATACTTTGTGTGCCCACATGACAGAAGTGCGCACGTGGTGACACTTGGGCATGGGCCACGGCTGACTAGGCTATGGTTTTGCCAGAATTCAGAATGCATAGTGCTGTTAGTTTGATTAAGTGATAACAGTAGTTTGATCTTCAGAACACCTTGCGGTTATTGTGTGAAAAAGCAGAGAAAGAGGATCGATGGCATCAGAATGTTAGCCTTTGCCAACTCAAAAGTTTGGATGATGAAATCACCCAAATCACCTCCACCATTACCCCGTTTCTCTATGCCCCCCATGTCACATCCTTCTTAAAGAAAACAAACATGGGATGTCACCTTATGAAATAAAAAATCCAGTCTAGTGGCCTTCCCCTTTCCTTTCTTTTCCGGGCCGCTGATTCATGGATGACTCATTTAATAATCTAATTTAAAATATTCCGAGTCCTCAATTCCTATATATATACCTCTTGATGACATACACATTTCCTGCCTGCTGCCACCACAATCGATACTTGGTTAGCAGTAACTCGCTTTTACTAGAAACCTCTAGGCATCAACGAGGACAAACAAGAAAAATTAATGTTTCGGAGGCATTCAAGTCAAGAAGCATGAAGAGTATGCTTGGACATCATGTACTTAGAAATGGGTTGTCGAGAATACCATATGATCAAGCAAGGAGGACATCTATCAAATTATTACCCGGGTCTAATTTTAGCCATATGCGTGGAACGTTGATATTGAAGCAGAGGAGCACTGGGTCAGTTCTGAGCGCAATGAATAAGCTTGGTATGTATCACAAATCAACCCTTAATCCCCCTCCCTGAAAGAACAAGAGTTCTTTGATCACTTTTCATGACGGGAACACGAGGATACTGATTTTGGTTTATTGACAAAAATACAATGCAATGAAAGATAAACTTCGTTTAGGAGCTAAAATTCTACGAGTAGGAGTGGAGAAGTTGTTCAGACAGATCTTCAGCTCGAGTGAAGGAGAGCAGCTGTTGAAGGCTTCTCAGTGCTGTTTGTCAACCACCGCGGGTCCAATTCAAGGCCACCTCTTCGTCTCCACTCACAGACTTGCATTCTGCAGTGACAGACCAATTGCCAAGTACAGATCCCCCACAGGGAAGTTGCTTAAATTCCATTACAAGGTAACTAATCTCATGGTGCTCAATCAGATGCTTCTTTAGAAATCATGAAATTTGAAAGGTTTAACTAATACCAACATTATTATTCTGATAAATAAATTAATGCAGGTGATCATCCCTTTAAATAAGATGAAAAGAGCTGGTGAAAGCAAGAACATGGAAAAGACATCCCAGAAGTACCTTCAAGTAATGACAACTGATGATTTTGAGTTCTGGTTCATGGGATTCTTAAACTACAAGAGAACTTTCAAATCTCTACAACAAGCTGTCTCCAAATCCTTAGTTTGATCCAGAACTCAGTGACTAGGAAATGGAAAAACATTTTGTTTTCCTACAAAATTCTAGGCTTTAGATAGATACATATCATAACTGTTAATATGTAAATTCTACTTCTCTAGGATGGATTAGATTTTTCTCATCTAGAGTAGTCTTAGAACTCGTTGCCCTTTTATTCGCCGCATTGTAAGATAGCAACTGAGCTTGATATGCCCTCGAACAGGCATGTTGGTCCAGCATTGCATCTTCTCCTTAATTCAAATGATTCTGTATTGGTTAATTATTGAGCTCATGAAGACTCAAGCCATTGCGATCCTAAAAACTATCATGAACGGCAGCCGTCCTCCCGGTATGGTCTAAGTAGCCTGTCCGCTGAGCAGATCAGATGGTTAAATCTGGCGAGATGGACAGATCAGATTGCACATATTATCTTCTACAGCCACTCCATTTTACATCCTTGAACCTTTCCAACATATTTGCTCGTTTGCTCTGTATCGCGCTCCCTTTACTTTCTGCTATTGCGTTTCAATTTGTTGGCGCTAACCTTTCATTCCAATGTGGACTGATTCTTCCTTTGATAAGGTTTTCTTTCTTCTTTTTGTTTTTTTTGGGGGGGCTATTTCCAGGGAATTCTTGCACTGGCATGCCATCGTACTTTTGTTTTTAGTCATTTTTGCCACTGTACTTTCTTTTTTATTATTTGTGCCATTGTGAAATACATTTCATTGACAAATGCCATCAGAGCCTCACTTGATGGGCACTAGCAGGTGGATGCTGATTTTATTAGTTTTCTTTTCCTCTCCCTCTCCCTCTTTCTCTACTAGTTCTCTCTCTCTCTCCTCCCTCTCTTATTTCCAGTCACAATTACACTATTCTCTCTCCTTGCTAAGAAAAATGATAATTAGCACAAGGAATTGCTTCTCCCTGATGATAATCTCAGAAAAATCGGCTTCCTAATTTGTATACTCGTCTTTCTTATGCCAAAAAACAAAAAACCCAAAAAAAAAAAGAAAAACTATCATGGTTCGCCCTCTATGGATTTCTTGAGGAATAGCTAGAATCCAAACATGTCAAACCCAGTAACAAGCCTAATTATTGAAAATTCAAAGTGTAACCCATCACAATACCACTGCTTTCCAGTTAATTGAAGAAAAATTCACAACTTTTGAAGCAAATAACTTTTGAAGCAAGTTCAAGAAATCCAACTACCATTGTGGCATCCAAAACAGAGACACAGGTAGGAAATCTTAAAACGAAGTACTAGAGAAAAAAACACAGCAAAAATAGTAGAAGAGAAAGCTATAGGCATCCTGGCGTAAAAGCTCAACCTTATCCACCATTTTTGCCGACTCTAATAATGTAGTCAATAGAGCAATAAAACATCCAAAAACAAACAAGATGAAGAAGGAAGGGGTTGGGCTAGGGAATGAACGATGGACAAAACCTAGAACAAAACAATCAAAAGGAGCAATGAAATCAAAGAAGAAAACAATAGCAACAACACTCGTGAAATCGATTTCTTATAACAAAGCAGTAAAATTCCTAAATTAGCAGCACTGAATAATGATGAAAAGCAGAGTGAGAGAGATAAATTGAGTCTAGCCCAAAAATCTATCCTAAAAAACCTAACGTAATCTATTTCCTATGTTAAAAGTTTCATTTCTTTATCTGTGCTAACCTCCATCTCCACCTTTACTCCAATCTCAAGGCATGGTGATGGTAAACTCAGGTGGGGGGAGAGAGAGAGCAGGAGAGGAAAGATTGTTAAAAGTGGGGTCTCTTACTTTTATCTGATAATTACATATTAAAGTAAAGATAATAATAATAAAATAAGCCTTTTACCTTCTATTGCCGATCAAGTTGCGCCGTGGATGACATTTGTAACTATGATATATTCTGCAGTGGCATAAATGATAAAAAATAAAGTACGATGGCAAAAGCGATTAAAACTAAAAGTACAGTGGCAAAGCACTTTAAGAACTCCATTTTCAGGCGACTGCGTAAATTAACTATCTAATTAATTGTTAACATGATATTAATTAAAAAAATGTAAACATGATATTCAAATCCACACAGAACGCGTGGCATCAGAAAGCTACTCTGCCACATCAGAAGTTTCATTTTCTATAGATCAGACATCCCCAACCAGAGTTTCATTTTTAGAAACTCAGGCCTACCACTTCAGCTAGAGTTCTAGTTGCATTCCATTCAATTTTTCAACCGTTGAAATTCATTTCAGGACAAGTAATTGCCATAGAGCCCACAATTTCAATAGAATTTATTACTTATTATTTTTAATGTTGTGTTTGTGTTTTAACTATGGTTAAAAGTGAATGCTTTTTAATTTTCAAAAGTAAGGAATATTTATTTTGTCGACATGAAAAGTGGATTAATTGATTTTTAATTTTTTATTATTTTATTTATGTGTTTGTTTTCCAATGAGTGAAAAAAGATAGGATTAAAAGTATAATTCAATTAAAATCTAATACAATAAGAAGGATCGCATTTGAAAACAAATTACCCATGCGAAGATTCGACATAATGAAAAAAATATAACACGAATGTTCGATTATTGTTTAAAAAAAATACAATGCGAAAGATCAACAAATACCATACTAACTACGTTTGCGATGTTCTTCGCGCCATGTGTGTCAATTCCATATTTCTTCGACCAAGTGGGATTGGAGACGTGCATGTAAGTCTGGGTTATGAACTTATACTACTGTATGAAGGTAGGCTGCATAGCACGGATGACGGTTCTGTTGGACATTAGGTTGCAGGATGTTGTCCTCCACATCATCATATTCAAAACTAAAGTCATAAGAGTCACGCTCGTCCTCGACGATCATGTTATGGAGTATAATGCATGCCTTCATTACCAAACCCAATTTAGCCTTGTCCATGTTTCGTGTAGGGTCGGGATGATGGCAAAGCGAGCTTGTAGAACCTCAAATGCTCTCTCCACATCCTTTCTAACAGATTCTTGACGTTCAGCGAATAATTTTGCCTTGGCTCCTTGAGGAAAAGGGATGGTCTTCACGAAGGTGGCCCATCTCGGATAAATAACGTTAGACAGATAGTATCCAATGTTGTACTTGTGACTAGAGTTGGGAAAAGCTGATCCGACACGATTACTGACCCAAAATCAACATGAAGTTAAGTGGGCTCGGGTACAAATTTTTGACCCGTTTAATTAAATGGGTTAGGTTCAGGTCGATATTCTCGACACGAAAAAGTACCTGTTTAACCCGTTAATTAAATTA
The DNA here is from genome assembly GCA_029747015.1 of Carnegiea gigantea. Taxonomy (NCBI): domain Eukaryota; kingdom Viridiplantae; phylum Streptophyta; class Magnoliopsida; order Caryophyllales; family Cactaceae; genus Carnegiea; species Carnegiea gigantea. Next base: position 271,722 of record JAKOGI010001207.1, read on the forward strand.
GTTAAATAACTCAACTAATTTTTTCGTTTATCATTTATCCATTTACTTTTTACTAGATAATTATGAATATAGAATTTTTTAAAAATTATGACTTATGAAGTATCTGGGGAAATTTTAAATACTAATTATTTAATGTGATCTGTAAAGTTAATTTTTAACGCTATAATTACGTATTAGTTGAAAATGTTAAATGCATAAATAGTAATTATGCGACTGAACTTGACCTGTTTATCTTAAACGGGTTAAGGCGGTCAACCCCTTTAAAAATTAAATGGGTACACGTCAAGGTTTTTCAAGCCATTTAATGAACGGGTTAGGTTCAGGTTGAGAAATTCTTAACTCGTTTAAGTTCGACATGAATACACCCGACACGACCTATTACCCAACTCTACTTGTGACCGTTAATGACATATTCACATTTTGGAGCCTGGCCCTCGTATAATTCTTGGAGAACATCGGATCGGTGGAGAACGTTTAAATCATTGAGGGTTCCCAGGCACCCAAAGAATGCATGCCATATCCAAAGGTCGTAGGAAGCAGCAGCTTCAAGAATCAATGCTGGAACTTTGTATACCCCTTTTGCAAATGCTCATTTCCAACCAGTTGGACAATTCTTTCATTTTCAGTGCATACAATTGATGCTTCCTACCATACCCGGGAAGTCATGGGCTTTTGTTAGTTGTAATAAATGATCAACATTAGCTTGTGTTGGTTTTCTTAAGTACTCTTTCCCAAACACTTGAATGACCCCAGTAGCAAAATTTTTCATGCACTCCATAGTTGTGCTTTCACCAATCTTTAGGTATTCATCGATGCAATCTGCCGATATACCATAAGCCAACATTCGCATAACTGCAGTGCACTTGGTGAGTGGCGACAACCCATGCCTACCGAGACCATCGTAGCTCAATTGAAAGTACTCAAATCGACTCTCTAGGGTGCCAACTATGCAGACGAACAAGCGCTGTCGCATACGAATTCTACGTCAGAAGTGGGTCTCGTTGTAGATGGAGTCTTCGGCGAAGTAGTCTTTGTAGACTCGATAGTGTGCTTCTTGTTGATCTCTCTTTACAAATCTTTTCTTCTTTCTAGGTCTTCCTGATGATGATGAAGTCCTACTTTGTTGTCTAATGTGTCTTAGCTTCAGGGCCAACTCCAACAACTTCAGGCCATTTTCATTGTTGATGATATTTTTCAATATTGGTGAATCATCACTAGATTCTTTTAGGATGAAGCTCAAACCATCAGTTGAGGATGATATAGTAGAGGAGGATGATGAATCACTCATTGTTGAATACCTGTGCATATAAACATAAAGTTATAAATGTAAGTCAAATATAAATAATCTATTACAAGATTAACCTTGTGACATTTACCCAAAAAAAAAAAAAAACAAATTTAGAAACAACTCATTGCAAATTTAGGTTGAAAGGCATCAACTTAGAAACAACTTAGAAATAAATATGTCATTAACCACATAAAAAGGATTGTAGTACAACAACTGTTTCATGAAAACACAATAACACCGTAAACTAAAACTTAGTAATCAACCTAATGAAAGGTCAATATCAGAGGAAGACTAGTTTTCACAGTAGCGACTCCTAATTTCTTCTTGAATGGGGCCATATCGAGCTTGATCTTCAGGACACATGTCCGCTATGTTCATTTTCTAGATTTTGCCCTCGTACTTCATCTCCTTAAGGCGTTGCTTCCTTTCTTGCAAAAATTGCTACCGATCTCTTAACTCAACATCTTTCACAGCTGCATGTGCCTTCTTCTCTTAGGCAAAGACATGTCGTTCGTACATGGTGCTGTTCTTCACATTTATTGCCCATAACATTGAGATCTCTGTGGTCACGAGATCTAACACCGGGTCTGCGACTTGCTCCTTCACCTTTCTCTTGGCAGCTTTTGTTCTGATGAGGCGGATAGCCCACCAACTATCTCAGTTGGTATAACCTCACTAGCAGGAGTTGCAAGGGTGCTAGGGGTGTTAGGGGTGCTAGGGGTGTCACTCTTGGAGTACGCCCCCACCTCGTTTACTCTGAGCTATTTGGAAGACGCTTCTGCAAATTGATCGCAGAAGGTCTCCCATTTAGGTTGATCCTTCCACAACACCCACCAATGAATGAGGTCAAAGGCTTTGCCACCATAGCAACATAAAGATCTTGGGTGTTTTGTGTAATTTCGTCCACGTTTGCCACACTTGGGTGCGCCCGGTATGCCTGAGCCACACAAGCACACCATTTGGAAACTAATGGAGCGGCTTGAATCCGGGCAATGCACTCCTTCCCCGTTCTCTTTGAAGCTCCATCGGGAGCATGCTGGTTGAAGGTGTTTTCCACCTTAGTCCAAAAACCAGCTAACCTTTGATCTGCCGCAGTGATTAGATTCGTGCTCACATTAATCCATGACTTCACTAAGCGACGATCCTCCTCTAATGTCCACTTAGGGGGCTATACACCACCTTCCTTGTTGTTGGGGTTATTACTAGGTAGAGCACAAGGCGCTGGTGAGGTCATATGAGGAGGTTGAGGTGCTGTTGAGGTCATACGAGGAGGTTGAGATGGGTAACATGGAAGGGGTATTGATCCGTAGCTAAACTTTGCAGTGAGGTGTTCTGTGGTGGACAGTAATGTTGCCAATTTATGGGGTATTGTGGCGGATATTGTTGGGACTAGGGTGGGGGGTTATGTGGTGGTGGGTAATGTTGCCATTTCAGGAGGCATGGGGCAAGGTTTGAACAATTTCCAAGTTTACTTTGTAACTTGTCCCCGATAAGTAAGTGCATGAATGATTGTGTGTCATTCGGGTCCATTTCAAGCTTCACCTACATTGCAGTTAAATTTTAAATTTCAATCTAAACTACACAATTGAATTTCATGTCATTCAAAAAAACCAAATATTGCAAAATATTAACAAGCTAAAGAATACTAAATAAACTTTTATATTAGTTAAAACTACACATTTAAACATTTCAATTATTTTAAACTAAATGAACATACCCCTTGTGTAATAAATCAAGCATACTAACTTAATAATTAATTCAACAGGAATGCATCGAAGTTATTCAATCAAAAATAATATGATAATTTTAAAATCTACTTCTACATTTCACAAATTTGTACAAACATAATTACCATATTTTAAGTTTAAACAACTAATTTTCCCATTACACATGTGATATTAACATGAAATTATTTTACCAATTAATTTAAAATTTCTAACATATATTTGAAAATCTATGACAATTTAGAATAAAGAAGACATGCATATAAACCATATTTTCATTAAAAAATAAATAATTACAAAATACTTCACACATTTAGATCATGCTCACTTAACATACCAAAATTAACAAATCAAATTAAGAAAAATATCAAATTCAACATATTACTTTTAATCATATTTAAGACACAACCTACTCGATTTTACCATTTGAACATATTATTTTTAAGTATGTACCTGGTAAGAACTTAAACACACAAACCTAACTTAACATATAAATCAAAATAATTAAAACATACAAACCTAACTTTCAATTCAACATGAACGTACCAAAGTTATTAAATCAAAAATTCTTTAAAATATCACATGACACATATAAGAACATAAAGGTATTCTAACAATTAAAATTTACACTTATCACATATGCTTATTTCAAATAAAAATTATCACATATGCTTATTTCAAATAAAAATTAAACATATTCTAACAATTATAATTTACACATATCACATACTAACTTAACAAATAAAACATATTAATAAAAATTTCAAATTTTCACTTTTTTGCATTTTAATTTCTACCAACTTAATTCATGATAACTTCATACTTCACTTACACATATTCAATTTCACACATTTAAGTTTTCATAAAGTAATCAAAATTTTTTACTTCGTAAACATAAGTTCAACACTAGTGAAATTCTTTAAAATATTACACGACACATCTAACAACATAGCAGTATTCTAACAATTAAAATTTGCACATATCACATAAGCTTATTTCAATTAAAAATTGAACATCTTCTAACAATTATAATTTACACATATCACATACTAACTTAACAAATAAAACATATTAATAAAAATTTCAAATTTTTATTTTTTTTGCATTTTAATTTCTACCAACTTAATTCATGATAACTTCATACTTCACTTAACATATTCAATTTCACACATTTAAATTTTCATAAAGTAATGAAATTTTTTTACTTTGTAAACATGCGTTTAACACTAACGAAATTCTTTAAAATATTACACGACACATATAAGAACATAAAAGTATTCTGACAATTAAAATTTATGCATATTGCATAAGCTTATTTCAAATAAAAATTAAACATATTCTAACAATTATAATTTACACATATCACATACTAAATTAACAAATAAAACATATTAATGAAAAATTCAAATTTTCGCTTTTTTGCATTTTAATTTCCACCAACTGAATTTATTAAAACTTCATACTTCACTTTTACATATTCACTTTCACGCATTTAAATTTCCATAAAGTAATGAAATTTTCGACATTTTAAACATACGATCAACATTAAAGAAATTCTTTAAAATATTAAATGAAACATCTAAGAACATAAAATATGTAGAACAAAAAATTCTTATAAATTTCTTCACTTCACTGCACTTTATCTTGATTCTTCAAGCTCACAAATACACCTCCCAAATATCTAACAATAACACCATAAAAAAATATTAGCTGAAAATTACTACTCCATACATTTAATTTAATTAAATTAATAAACATCACTAAATGATAATTATTTACCACTTACCACAATTTTTTCCCTCTTGACTTGAGGGACTTTTTTTCAAACAGGTGCAAATAATATTTTAGATTGAGAGATTATGAGAGAATGGGAGAGATAATTTTTAAATTTCATTTTCCACACAATCATATGTATACACACAACTTAACTCTCCAAAAAAAACAAAAAATCCCAAATTGCAAGTAATGGCTAAAACAATTAAAATGGCCCAATTCCCGTAATGACACGCCAGTTTCCGAGCTTTTCTTTTTTTTTTTTTCAAACCACCGAACCAAAATGCGGTACTTCCTTCACTCCATTCCATTAAAACGCTGCATTTCACACACACTACATGACCAAAAAAAAAAATAGAACGCAGGCCAGAACTATGCACAGTTCCGTCCATCGTTCAATGTAACATGTGTCACCGGCTGGGCCAATGCGTGTCACACGCGGCCCAGCTCTGACACGCGTGCCTTTGGGCTAGGAATGCCCTTGGTGAATCACGTACCCACCTAATCCAACTAAGAACACCTATTTACCTACCAGTATTTCTATTTGACTGCCTACAAAGTGTCTGGTACCGTAGAATTTTCGCCCAGGATAGGGAAAAAAAGAGAAAAGAAAAAATCACCTCCCTTTCAATCTTCACCTTATCTCCTATTCAATTAAACACAACACAATGCCATGTAGTTTACGAAGTAATATATGTTTCTTATTGTTCCCCTGATTGTACATATATATGACCCATGATGAGTCATTGAAGCATGTGAAAGGTTCAAGATTTGCCGATGCTAGCCCCATTTGGTCTGTTGATGACTTATCCTTGGCTATTCAATTCTTTCCTATATCTACACAATATATGCTTAATGCACCACAAAGCCTTTTTGAAGCATACATATCTGACATAAATGTCTAATTAGCAAGGAATTTAAGGTCACATATAGACGAAGATGGATGTTTCAAAGGCATTCAAGCCAAGGTCTAGGAAGATTATGTTGGAAATATTGTTGGAGAATTTCAAGCAATAGCCTCCATAGGCAACCCGTGGTGATCACGACCTATGGTGGTTTTCCAACTGTTTTTCATGCTCTTTCCTATATAAGTCAGCTATGTCATAAGTCTCCAACCTGCCAATTCAGGGTGCTTTTTTGGCACATTACAAAAGTTCATGGAAGAAACAGAGACATGGGGATACAACATATAAGAACAAAATGATATAATAGTCTGCACTCCTATGGATCGAACTTGAGAAAACTTGAAAATATAAACTTGTCGTGTGAGTGTTTTTATCTCAAATACTATTTGCGTATGCAACAAATAAGTCTTATGAAAAGTGATTTCATTCACAAATCATCGATATATCAAGTACTACAAGTTTCATCTTCATGCCTTTCCCCAACAATCGTAAGACTTATTTTGATGGACAACTATTCATGAGATTATAGCCAAGTTTTCAAAAGTCGGACAAGTCCATAAGTGTTGAATTTAGAAAATATCATAGTCTCGATTTCGGATGACTAGTTTATGGGTATTAATGCAAAGGGATGCCAAATCTGAAGTTGTCCGTGTTGTGAAAGTTAGATAAGTACTTTTTCTCATAATTTCTGCATGCAGTTTTCATTTATGTATATATAGTTATTAGTCAATAGTTAGTTAGAGTCCATGCTCCGCACGATCATGGGCTAATATACATTTTAAAAATTTATTAAAAATATGAATAAGTAAAAAACTTTGTTAATTGAAGCCATTTAGTCATCTTAAAAGAAAAACTCGCAAAATGTAAGTAAAAGATTGGAATCCGATAACTTACCAAACAAAAAAGGAGGGAAAAAAATTCAGTTCCATTACTTAATTAGAAAGAATAATCAGTTAAAATTTTATGAAAGAACAATAGAGATATTTGTTCCATTTTTAAAATATAAGAAAAATCTTTTCTTTTTATAATTTAGAGTAAAATTACTTTACAAACAATTCAATTTTTACATTCCAACTCAACATTGTCAATAACATTTCAATGCACTGTATTAGATTAAAAGTCAATGTGCTAATTAGTAACCCTTGAATTGTCAATTAACTTTATAACATAAAAGAGAACCAATGATAATTGCATGATTTAGTATATTACATTGATAATTAAATGTTGAATTTAATAATATGGCTAAGATCATCTATTAGGAGTCACAAAATCATATTTTTTATTTAAAAATTGAGCGACAAATGATAACATAACAAATGGTATCACCATGTTAACTCATTCAGTTTTATATTATATATATGATGATTCAATGTTTGATTCGTGCTTGCATAAATTTTTGGCAATGCCATGTATTTAAGTCTGTAAGATATTAGTTTCAATATAAATAATGGAGTGTTAAGAGATATTTGAATCAAATATGTAATTTGCAATGCTTTGTGCAAAGTGGATGACGCATACATGAATGACGGTATATGGAACCTTTGCTTAGTCGGACTTCTACATGGTTGTTGATCAGTTTTTTGCCATGTAATGTGTCTATTCATATTCAAAGTTTTGATTCATGTCATTGTTCAGATTTAATAGTATACAAAGGACAATATTGTAAATTTGTATTCCCTAATTATTATATATACACAGCCAGGCTTCCTAATTGGGTCACAGCCTTGACTTACATTCACATGGTATCCGAGCACCGATTCCTAGCCTAATAATTTTTGGTTTCTTTCTTCCCAAGAAAACCACACTCGGGCTCTCCCGCCCTCACTGAAACCCCAACCCTGCTTCTCCCACCACCATCCCCCCTTCTGCCTCCGTCGCCCCGCCACCATGACCACCGACGTCTCCACTCTGGTCAGTCCTCCATCGTTATCTAGTGTTTCCAGTAGCATGGCATCTCCCGTCGTTCTCTCCCCTGTCTCGGCTCCTGTTTTGGTGCATGCTTCAGCCTCCTTGCCGCCACCACCATCATCGCCGCCGTCCTCTGGTTATGTCCCGCGGTTTCCTGTCTTCTCAGGGACGCTGTTGCCTGAGTATGTCTCGTTCTCTGGTGTCTCGACTTTCTCCTTGCAGCCGGCATCTTCTCTCTCCTGGTCCACAGTGACCCCTACTACAGCTCCTTTCTCTATCGTGCAGCCCCGGTTTGCTGCCGGTGTGTTCGGGTCGTCCCAGCCGCCCCAGACCGGCCGCACGCCGTATGGTCCTCCTCCTCCCCCGCTTTACTTCCCGTGGCCGCCTCTTGGTTCGAGCTTGCCCCCCATTCACCCGAGCATATTTTCAATAAATATCAAGAATTTTGTCACAATCATTCTCACTACTGTTGAGAATTTTTTTATCTTGGCATACTCGGTTCACTGCATTCTTAGTGACTCACCAGCTCAATGGTTTTTTTGATGGTACCCTCGATACTCCTTCGTATATTCTTGATTTTAATGGTGTGCAGCATCCTAATCCATCATACTCTGTCTGGCTGCATTTGGATCAGCTTATTCAATCTTGGTTGTTTGCTACAATTTCACCTGAATTGTTAACTGAGGTTCATGATTTGATTTATGCTAAGCAAATTTGGGATTGTCTGCCACATTGTTTTAATACTGCTAGTCTTGTTCGTGCCATAGATCTTCAATGTACTCTATCTAATCTGCCTAAAGATGCTAAACAAAGTATGGAGGACTATTTACATGGTATTAAACACATTGGTGACTCGCATGCTTCCATTCGGACTCCTATTCCAGATCTTGAGCTTGTTCAGTTGACTCTAAACGGTTTAGATGACGATTATCATAATTTGGTGACCACTCTCGCTTATGGTACTACCTTACTCACCTTTGATGATCTTCGTTCCAAACTCATTCACTATGAGCAGCGGCTTCAGTTCCTGAAATCCAAGGAATCGTTTCAAGTTCATCATTGTGCGTTGGCCACTACTGTTACTTCTTCAGAATCTAGGAAAATAGTTCAGTCTTCCACCTCCAATTGTGGAAATGGGTCTGGTGGTAATAAAAATAAGGGGCGCAACAACCGGAAGGCTAACAAGCACCAAGGGTCTCACAACCGTAACTCTCACCAGAATCAACAACAATCTGTCAACAAGGGTGTGCTTGCAGGAAGTGCCTATGGTAATACTGTTTTTTCATGGTCTAGTATTCACTGTTCACTCCTTCTTATACTAATTCTACATCTGCAGGTAATAATTCATCTGAAGGGGTCCTAGGTTCACACCCTAACACTATTTATCAGATTTGCTTTGCCCCTGGACATACACCAGTGGGTTGCCCAGAGCGCTACACTCCTTCTCAACCCCCCTCTGTTCTTGCTTTTGCCACCTTCAATGCCGTCGATGCTAATGAATCAGTGTGGTATATTGATTCGGCTGCTGCTTCACACATGACTCCTACGGAAGGTAATTTATTCTCTAAGTCTATTTACACTAGCAGTGATGGAGTCTGGGTTGGGAATGGTACTCTTCTCCCTATTAACCATGTTGGCTCTCTTAATATTCCTACAGTCCATCAGCCTCTTGTCTTGAAAAATGTTTTGCATGTTTCTACATTGAAACATAATTTATTATCTGTCAACAACTTTGTCAAGATAACAATTGAACTGTTGTATTTGACAACCCGTCTACTTGTGTCAAGGACAAACTCTCGGGTAGGATTCTGCTGCATGCCTTTGCCACTGGAAATGTCTACCCTCTCGCCTTAACTATTTCTTCCCCCTCAGCCTTTGCTGCTCTTGTTGATCCTGTGACTATCTGGCATCGTCGGCTCGGACATTGTGGAGTTAGGATTTTAAATTTTCTTAGAACTAGGAACTTAGTTTCTTTTTCCAATAAGTTTCATGATTCATGCAATTCTTGTCAACTTGCTAAGTCTCATAGTTTACCTTTTCAGTTAGTAGAACATCGTTGTTGTAAACTTTTGGAATTAATTCATTCTGATTTATGGCAATCTCCTGTTTTGTCTAATCATGGTTTTCAGTATTATGTTTGTTTTGTGGATGATTTCTCTCGATATACTTGGATTTATCCACTAAAGCGCAAGTCAAATTTTTTACCGATTTTTTGCGCCTTTCAGAAGTTGGTAGAAAACTTGTTTGATACCAAAATTAAAATGTTCCAAAGTGATGGGGGGCGTGAATTTGATAATACAACTCTTAATGCTCATTTTTTAGCATATGGCATCTATTTCAGAAAATCCTGTCCTAAAACTCAATCTCAAAATGGTGTGGTTAAACGAAAACATCGTCACCTCAATAAGATAGCTCGTGCTTTCCTCATTGAGGCGCACATGCCTGCCGCTTTTTAGGTTGAGGCTATTCAAACTGCTGTTCTTGTTGCTAATAGGCTTCCTATGCCTACTCTGCAAGGCCAATCTCCTTTTGAAAAATTGTTGCAAAAATCTCCTGATTACAGTTTTCTCAAAACGTTTGGCTGTGCCTATTATCCAAATTTTTCAGCTACGTCTGCTAATAAATTAGCACCCTGGTCAACTAGATGTATTTTCCTTGGTTATGCTCCTCATTATAAAGGATACAACTATTTTGATTCTCTCTCGGGTCGAATTTTTATAAGTCGACATGTAATTTTTCATGAACATGAATTTCCTTATTTGGAATTTTCTAAGTTGTCCACCTCGGCCTTGTTCCAGTCCGCTCACCTCTCTCCCAATCTCCTTATGGAGCTATCTCAGCCAACTCGCACTAGTGCCTTCCCCGTCATTTTTTGCTATTGTCTGCGTCCAGCACTTCGCCTCCAGGTGCTGTAGCCCACGGCCCAGCACTTCTCTCTTCCACAATACTGCCACCCACAAGCCCAGTCCAAACTCCTCCTCTGTCTTCCTCTATCTCTCACTCCGCAGCCCGCAGCCCGCTCCCCCCTCCACCCTCCTCTCCTCGTGTTGGGACGCCGCCCCTGACAACCCAGCCCGTTTCCCAGCTACTGGTCTCTCCAGCCCAAGCTACCCCTTCCTCTATAGCCCTTGCCCCAGTGGCTCGCCCATGCATTTCGTCTTCCAGCCCACCACCTGAACCCACCAATGCAACCGGCCCATTTCTTGCTCTTCCAGCCCATGACCCCGTTTCTCACCCGGTTACCCACCCTATAAATGCACATCCTATGATTACTCATGCTAAGAGTGGAATTCGAAAACCCAAGCAGTTTTTGTCTCTTGACACATCTCTTGTGGGTCTTGAACCCACATCTTTTAAACAGGCTTCTACTAATCTGAACTGGCAAAAGGGTATGACTGAGAAATATACTGCGTTACTTGCTAATGACATTTAGGAGTTGGTACCATCTCAATCTGGGTAAAATCTTGTGGGTTGTAAATGGGTTTACAGAGTTAAATTTTATTCTGATGGTTCTTTTGAACGATACAAGGCACGGTTGGTTGTTTTTGGCAATCACTAACAGGCTGGCATTGATTACCATGAGACTTTTAGTCCTATTATCAAGCCCCCCACTATTCACTTGGTTCTCTCCCTTGCTCTCACTTTTGGTTGGCCCGTACGACAACTAGATGTTAAGAATGCGTTCCTTCATGGTATTCTTACTGAAGAAGTCTACATGCGCCAGACACCTAGTTTTGTTGATCCCCAATTTCCCCGTCATGTCTGTAAGCTTAAGAAAGCTATTTATGGGCTCAAACAAGCACCTCATGTCTAGTTTCATAAGTTTAGTAGCTTTCTTCTATCCCATGGTTTTGTTTGTTCCTCTTAAGACACATCTATGTTTGTTTATCACCATTGTTCTACCATATGATCATACTCCTTTATGTCTATGACATTATTCTCACTGGTAGTTCCTCTTCTGCCCTTCATAACTTCATCTCTGTTCTTTCCCATCAATTTGCTATGAAGGACTTTGGTGACCTACATTATCTTTTAGGTGTGTAGGTGGCACGAAACTCTCAGGGTATATTTTTATCCAGCAAAAATATATCCATGATCTCATTCATAAATTTCATATGCATACTGCCAAACCTATTCATACCCCATCTCTTTCTAGAACCTCATTGACCCTTACAGATGGAGAGTTACTTACTGATCCCAGTAAGTACAGAAGTATGGTTGGTGCATTGAAATACTTGACTATAACTAGACCTGATATTGCCTATGCAGTTCATATAGTTTTCCAGTATATGCATGCTCCCCGTACTACTCATTTACATGCTGTCAGGCGTATTTTCATGCATTTGCAGGGTACCCTGAGTTTTGGGTTGCAGTTACGTTCAACTTCCACTCCTTCGGTCATTGTTACCTATTCGGATGCTGATTAGGCGGGTTATAAAGATGCTTATCGATGTACAACAGGCTATGCAGTGTTCTTTGGCCCAAATCTCATCCCTTAGCACTCTAAGAAACAACCCACTGTTTCCAAATCTTCTACTGAAGCTGAGTATAAAGCTGTGGCTTATATAGTCGCTGAAACCACTTGGATTCTCAAGCTGCTTGCTGATCTTGGCCTTCATCATCCCATACCAAGGTCTATTGTGACAACGTTAGTGCCTCTTATATGACTGTTAATCCAGTTCAGCATGATCGTAGCAAACACATCGCGGTTGACTACCATTTCATTCGTGAGCGTGTTGCTCATGGGGATCTTGTTGTTCGCTATATTCCTACTAAGCTTCAGTTAGTTGATATTTTTACCAAAGGGTTGTCTTCTAAGTTGTTTGATTTTTCAGGGACGATCTGTCAGTAAATTCCTCCTCAATAGATTGAGAGGGCGTAATAGTGTACAGAGGATAATACTATAATTTTGTATTCTCTAAATTATTATATATATATATATATATATATATTATATATATATATATATATATATATATATATATATTATATATATACATATCTATATATATATATCTATACATATATATATATATATATATATATAGATATATATATATAGTAGCCAGGCTCCCTAATTGGATCACAGCCTCAACTTACATTCACAAGATTGATTATTTTTAGAATCTTGATCTCATGCATTCATAATGCCGTGATTATTATTAAATTAATTCTGTATGGCCTCATATGCATGGTTTTAAAAGGCCGAACGAAAGTTGAGAGTTGGCAGTCAAATTTGCATGTTATTTTTCTCCGATAATATTAAATTTATATTGAATTTCTATACATACATAAGATGATGATTGGTGATATGTTCCGTAACATAAGTTGTCGTTCATGATCTATATATGGGCATGTGTATCTTGAGACTCGTGGACATCTGCTTTATATGCCATTGAAACACGCACTTGTATACTCTTGTAATAAAAGAAATTGCTTGAAGAGACTATCTTAGTAACTTAGTTCTAATCCCTTCTGACAAATTGGCGGGCACATGTTTTGTAATTATCCACCATGACTATGTTTATCTCTATGTGAATCTTGGAAAAGATGTGTGCAGTTACATGGTCGTTTGTAGTTGGATGACAATGGGTTTCAATAATTTCTCACAATTAAATGTCTCTTTATGATCATGGTTTTGGTTGACCATGTAGGGTAATTGTGATTTAAAATCAAGGTGAATTACATCATGGTCCGTAGAGGTATAGGCTAATATTTTTCTAACCCCATAATTTTAGGTAGGGGTGAGACGGACCGTGTACCTGACTGAATTTTTAGGAACCGGAATTGATCCCGGTTGAAACCGGGTCCTAGAATTTGGAACTGATCCCAGACCCGGTTGGGACCAATTCCTAGAATTTGGATTCGGTCCCGAACCCAATTGTGATTGGGTCTGATTTCGAGTATCCGGTTCCTAAGTAATGTTTTTTTATTTTTTTCTCAGTTTCCCCAAGGAATAGGAAAAGAGAGGGATTAAAGGAAGTTAAGAACCCATAAATGAACCAAATTCCTAAAAATCAAATTGTAAGGATAAATTGAGTACATAATAAGTAGTAAAAAAGATTTACATGCTATAAAGTGAACTCAAAGAGTTGGAGGCGATGTTAATCAGAAGCCCCCAAATCAAGATTATAAAATGAACGAGAAACATAAAAATTATTGTAATTCACTTCAATAGAGCGAGAAAAAAAGGAAAACCCCCAAAATAATATAAAAACCAATGCGTGGTAAGCAACAAGACTCATAAGGAGAAGAACCAAAACTTAAATAAAGAATTCTATGGTGGTTGAGATACATAAAAAGTAAGTCGCGGATAAATTAAAAGTAAAAATGACAAAGGGTTAAATTGGAGTAGATGGAAATTGGGTTTGGATATAAAAGATACCTCACTTAAGAAATAAGGGTTTACTTTTTATATTTTCTATCAAACTTCTTTAAATTTTGAACATATACCGGGTACTGGGTCCGGGTCCGGTCCCAAAATTTCTCGACCTGGTATCGGATCCGGTTATAACT
>JAKOGI010001208.1:0-82500 GCA_029747015.1 Carnegiea gigantea
CACTGCCGCCGGCCAACACGCGTCACCAGCGAGAGAAAGGGACGAACGGTCCCTCACCTCACGTGTCTCAGCCGCCCATTCCACCACCAAGTTTCCTCCACTTTGCACAGCCTCACACTTACGCGTCTACATGCCCAAAACCGGCCGTCCACTTGCCGGAAACCGACGACACACCTCCATCCCAGCCTCCTCTATAAATTGGGTGTTAATTTCTGGCTAAAATCAACCTAAAACGCCACTAAATCGAAGCTAGGGTTTCGGGTTCTGGGGGTAGCCGAACCAGGGTCGAGTTCAAGGGGATTTTGGGCGTGAATTGATACCAATTTAGTGGGTAATGAAGCGATTCCAGATGGGTGTTCTCGCCTCCTAAGCTATTACTATTTTTGAAATTAACTTTCAGCAGATTAACGTTGCATGTCAAGTTAGGGTTTGCGAAATTCGTTAGAAAATGTCAAGAAATGAGTTATTCATGTTAGCTTCGACTCATTGGGTTGATTTTGTGCCTGAGATTGTAAATTGATGCGAATTATGTGCGTTTAGCTTCAATTCGAACCAATAAACGTGAATCATGCCTGAGTTGTTAATTCGAAGTAATTTAAATGTGTTTAGCATCGATTCGAAACAATGAATGTAATTCATACTTAAGATGTTAATTCGAAGTTAATTTAACGTGTTTAGCATCGATTCAAGTTAATTACTTGATGCATGAAAAAGGATTAAAAACGAAGTTAGTTTAACGTGTTTAGCATCGATTCAAGTTAATGAGCTAATGTATGAAAAAGAATTAAAATCGAAGTTGTGTTAACGTGCTTAGCTTCTATTCAAGCTATTTAGCTAATATATGAAAAAGGATTAAAATCGAAGTCCTTTTAACGTGTTTAGCTTCCATTCGAGTTAATTAACCAATGCATGCAAATGAGCTAATTTCGATGTTAATGAAATGTGTTTATCTTCGAATCAAGTAGATTAGCTAATGCATGTTAAAGGAATTAATTTCGAAGTTATATAAACGTGTTTAGGTTCGATTCGAGTTAAACTAGCTAATGCATGTAAACGAATTAAATTCGAAGCTATTGAAATATGTTTAGCTTTCATTCGAACCCTTTTTAGCACATTCATGCTTAGGAAAGTTACTTCGAAATGCATCGTATATGTATAGAATCAAATTACGTTTGATTTACTGAATAAAGTGTTGTCGATTTATGGATAAATGTGGCTATATGTACGGTTGTTATAACACACCGCTGAATGGTGCTGGTTGCTCAGGTAAGAGCCTAAACCTTACTCCCTTTTTCATAAGCTAATATGATAATATGTTGTGATTAATAAATCGATGAATCGAGTTGGTAGTTGGATGGTTTGAGGAAAGAATTATGAGCGTTCGAGGTCTTGGGGTACGGTGCAAGTGAGGAGGGAGACTGGGTTGTGAAATGACCGCAATCGTGTGGATTGCGAGGCCATGTGTGGCTCATTGTGTTGTTGAAATGATTATGAAGTGTTTGAATGTGAAACGTGTGAATCCCTTTCCCCTTTTATGTCTAAAATGCATTATGCGTGAAAGTGTGGTGATTTGACAAGGAACGTTTCTCGTGTTTTCAAACTAATAATAGCCATGATTAATAGCAAGCAATGGCCTATTTTCGCTATACAAACAGTATTTGGGAGTGAACTTGCTTGAATGGGGGAATCCCTAAAACGGTTTAGAAAAGTGTGAGTTATGTGATAAATGATTTTACCAAAAGACACAACAAAATTATTAGCCGTTATGGCCCATACGCCTTAAAGTGGCTAAGGTAATGTGCTTCAGACCATATGAAAAGAATGAAAAGAACGATGTTATATGAAAAGAATGAAAAGAATGATGTTACCCTAGGAGATAAGTCCAGATAAACCCTAGAGGCCCTGACAAGGGCTAATGTAATAGTCCGATATGTTATATGTAGCCATCCCGGGAGTAAGAGCTTAAGCGTGGGCGTTAGCTCTCACTATGGGGTCGAGAATAGTTCTCACCCAATCAGCACCCTGTAATGATCTTATACCAGAAGTACTTTCGTACTAAGTTAAGAAAAGTAATTGGCCCTTTGCCATTTTAAACGATTAAAAAGTTAAGGAAGTTCTTTTTATGGGCCCAAAAGGCTATATGAAATGATGCATAAAAAGCTTATAAGGGTCGTTACACGACCAAACGAAATGAAACTTCCTTTAAAGACTAAGAAAACATTTTCAACGAAAGGGAAAAAAAACCTTTCAATGAATGAGTTATGAAATGATCCACAAGCATGTTTGAATGTAGATTCTTAGCCCATGTATTAAAAGAAAGCTTTCAATGGATGCTTTATGAATGATTCTTAAGCATGGTTGAACGTGGATTCTAATCTTATGTGGCATCATTCTTATCCATAGCAAATCTGTCTGATTCAAAGTGTATGAGATGAGAAAGAAAGTTATAGCACGTTAAAAATTCCATGAATGAAGGCGTCTCTTCCTAGAAAAATGAACATTGATATACGAATAGCATGCGAAGGTGTCATATAGCTTAATATGATGTTTAAAGTTATTTAAATGCTTGATACGTGTTTATGCGTGTGATATGTATATTATATGAATAAAATACCAAGAAAAGTGTAATTATGAAAAGGGATAACCTTATATACACATCACATGTTTGAGGGTTCATATGTAGTTTAAATGGAGTGTTAGGAAGTTATGTTATGAAAAGAAAAGATCCTTATACTTAGCCTTCAATGCTTACTCACGTGCCTAACTGCTTGCTAGTAAAGAACTCCGTCGTTGAGGAACCTAGAAATATGATTGAGTGGTCGAAGTGAAGTTTATGTTTAGTGATCTTCCCATAAAGGTTCTATGAATATCTATTATGATAGTAAAGTATGGAAACGTGATATGTGACTAGTAAAGATAGTATTGCCTGCAACGGTTTTGGTTTTAAGGGGGTTGGGGGACACTCACTGAGCATGTGGTTGCTCATCCCACTACTCTTTCCCCTTTTCCCCAGGTTTTCTTTCTGACAGAAAGAAGTTGAGTCAGATAAGTCCAGAAGGAACCTATTGTTGCTTACAAGGTGTCGTATGTGCTCATTTGAAGGGATCTTACGTGTTTAATGAAGTCATGCAATGTACTCTTAGTTTATAAAGGTCTGTAAACGATTATTCTAGTTCATGTAATGCATATGATATACAGGTCGCTCTGTACGGCCGTTGAGCCAACCATCAAGTTAGTTAGATGTCTTCTTGGTTTAATTTAGCTATGTTTTGGGATGTAAATCTTAATACTCCAGTTTTGTTAACCGTTGAGTTGTATCTTCCATTTCTTCTTTATTCATGAATTAATCTGGTTGGTGTACTTCGAGCGAGTGGCTCGTTGAGTTATGAACTCCGACGTGTGGCCGTTGAGCTATGTTTTAAATGTTTTGCGCTTCTGTTGATTTACAGGGACTTATTGTAAGGCTTTTAGCCTGGAAATGGTCAGTTTTTAGGGGGAGCTCTGCCCGTTTTGTCCCAGGAATTAAGTAAGAAGTTCGGAAAGCGTAACGCTTCTGGCCTAGGGGCTGGGGGTGTTACATTGATGGTATCAGAGCAAAGGTCCTGCGACCATAGGTTGCGACCCGAGTCTTGCATTTCATATAGTCGCCTAGGAACGTATTTAGGATGAGGTGCTATATGCCGTGCCTTTGTGTGCAAATGCACTCCTTGTTGTGAAAGTCGGTGCGTCTAATGGGCTATGCATGGCTTTAGTGAACTTATTGATTGCATAAGTGAGCCTTATATTAGAGTGTGGACTGAATGACTCGCGTATTCGTGAATGAGCTAAGTGTTAGCTTAGCAGCAATTGCTTTATAAATGCGCCTTGATGATTTAAATCAAAGGTTTAAAGTGTACTTAGGTTGAACTCGAACGGTTGAAAATGTTTGAACTCTAAGCATATTCTTGCCCTAAGGTACGATTTACTCCTCGGGCCTCATAATGGAGTGAGTAGACGTACTTAATGATTGGTAGGGATAGGCTAGAGGTAGTTGGACTATTTCTCGTTTGAAAACCTAGAGATTTTGAAAGTTGAGACTTTTCTAAATACTGAATTAAGATGTTTGCTTCGCATTGAAAGACCCTTCTAATTATGTGGTTAGGTTTTAATGCCGCATTTGAAAGCTTGCATTTGCTTTATCATCACACTTGAGTCTCTGCTACTGTTGTAAGTTTCTATGCGTAACTAAACATTTTGCATGCCTGTCTGCCAAGATGCATATGTTGCTTGATGTATAAATGACAAGTTATAAGCGACTAAGAATTACCCCTCTTGACTAAAAGCTTCTTTTTGACAATAAGCCTTTTTACGTGAATGTTTGATTGTTAAGAAGGCTGAGTGATAGCTTCGTGTGCGCGCATGCCAATATGAGTGATTGTGGCAGAGTCCTGTTGATTGTGACCTAAGTGTTATCCCATATGTGTTATTGACACTTAGGTTCGTTCTTACGCCTGTTAGTCGGTTGATGGCTAATTTTTAATGATTTTGACAAGTTTCAAGACATACCTTGACCTTAGTTTGCAAATGAGAAATGCAATCCTGTATGCCCTTCTAAATGACCCCTTATGTGACATTAGTTGTGAACTTGAAACCATGGCACATTGCACAACGTACGGACGTTGAAAGCTTATATAGTCACTTAGAATGATATGCAGGGCCAACTGTATGTTTATTAACTGACGGTAAAGTAAGTAAGCTATGTGGTGCTTCTTCGACTTGATTCTTATTGGGTATGTCACTTAATTGGCCAAAGAATTCAACCTACATGAGTTGTTGCTTCGTGTAGTCATAGTTAGATAATCACTGCATAGCGTATAGTCCTTATGTTGTGGTTAAATTGCTGATTGTGCACATATACCATAGTGTGATTGCGCGATTGTAACCTTTGCTTTGAAATTTTTATCTCTAAAAGCATCATTGAATGGCATGCTAGAATAATCATGATTGTAAGGGAGTTACTCATCTTCTATTCGAACTAAGGTCTATGCCTCTTATGTTTGATTGAGTGCCCAGTTACTTATATGCCTAGTAAAAAGATCTTGTGACGTGGGAGTTTGCATTCGCAATTGTATATGCCTGGTACATTCTATACTTTAGCCACACCACGTGCTAGCACACCCGTGACTCTAGTTGGATGCTTGACCTTAAGGCATATGAATGGATATGCGGGAAAAAAAAAATCAATCAACCCCTGCCAAGGTTCAACCGAGTGTCCTGGCATAATAAGATTGAGTTTGCTTGTATTGTGTTGTGCATGATGAGCTTTAGGTGATACATGATATGAAAACCTTGAATGATGCTTCGCTAGGCATAATGCGTGCTGCTGATGCTGTCTTACCATACTTTGGCTATTATGTGAGGCTATCCCTCCAACTAGTTATCTGGTAGCTAGGCCTGGTACCGTTTCGCATATTACCATTACTGTTTCTCAAGATGCGTCTATATATGCATGTATTCACGTATGAGCACCTCAAATGTGTTGGTTGAACTTAGAGTCATATAGGAGTCTTTGCCATAACCTTTCATTGAGTTGTGAGGTGTAGTTGTCAATATAACCAACCAGAATGATGTATGAGTTGCCAAAAGGCAACACTAGCCATAAGAACCGTGTACCAAACCCACCACAACCCAGAAACCATATATTTACTCCCCTATACAATTGATGTGTGGATCTGTACGGGCTATTACTGTGCATCGACCCATATTCTTGTTATGTAACCACCTAAATTATATTCTTGCGTGATTAATGGTGGTCGAACTTGTTATACTCTTTCATGTTGTTTACCACATATACATGATGGATTAATTCATGTTGCATGTAATTCTTGGGTAAAAACGTTGAGTTATTGATTTCATGCTATGTCATTGTGCCTAAGGTGAACCTACGTGATACTATGAATTGTTCTTATCACTCTAGAGTATCATAGGGGTCTCAGGGTTAATTGTTATGACCCTTGTTTGTTGCGGCCTGAAGTCATACCCTTGGACACCAACCCATAGCGATACATGTGCATAGAACTCCTTGTCATGATACGACTAGTGTGTAGGTGATTCAAAGTCCTCATCCCTTTTTGAAATAAGTTTAATATGGTTTTCCACGCCAACTCATTTGCCTCACTTCAATGCGATTTGCCCTCGGCACCTAAATAGAGCGAGTAGACGCTTGAAGAGATTGGCGAGGAGGAGACTGGATACCATAAGACATTTTCTTTTGATTTAAAAAGTAGTGATTACAAAATGGAACTTTTTGGAAACCCACCGTGTAGATCTTACTTGCGCGCGTTCATTTTAGGAAAAACCGAACTTAGATTTGGAATTTCGAGGACGAAATTCTTTTAAGGGGGGAAGAATGTAAGACCCAGCTTCGTTATTTTTATGTTAAGTTGCCTGTCTTGCTCTTACGTTATAAAATCGTATTTTTAGTAACTGTGTGAGTTTTTAACGACTAAATTCATTAAAAAGAATGATTATTTGATTAATGTTATTATCGATGTTACTTATTCATAAAATTATCGAATCAACGCTAAACCGAGTTGTTAAAATCGTTTTCTATTTTACTTGGCCGATTTCCAAAGTTTAAATTGAAATGTTAATTGTGGGCCGTTTCAATTCGGGTTTAGCCTAACCATTAGCGAGTACGGACCAGAATTTAGTTGAATGATGTAAATTGAGTCAAAAAAAAAAAGAAAAGGAATTGGATCAAAAGGGGGGGAAGTCGGGCCTCAGGAAAAACCCGAGACCCCGATCCCTTCACCCTCTCGCACTCTCTCTCTCTACCGCAGCTCTCTCTCTCTCTCTCTCTCTCTCTCTCTCTCTCATCTCTCTCTCTCACTGGCGACCGGCTAACTAGCACTGCCGCCGGCCAACACGCGTCACCGGCGAGAGAAAGGGATGAACGGTCCCTCACCCCACGCGTCTCAGCCGCCCATTCCACCAGCAAGTTTCCTCCACTTCGCACAGCCTCAGACCCTCGCGTCTACCCGCCCAAAATCGGCCGTCCACTGCTGGAAACCGACGACCCACCTCCATCCCAGCCTCCTCTATAAATTGGGTGTTAATTTCTGGCCAAAATCAACCAAAAACACCACTAAATCGAAGCTAGGGTTTCGGGTTCTGGGAGTAGCCGAGCCTGGGACGAGTTCAAGAGAATTTTGGGCGTGAATTGCTACCAATTTAGTGGGTAATGAAGCGATTCCAGGTGGGTGTTCTTCGCCTCCTAAACTAATATTAATTTTCAAACGAATTTCAGCAGATTGATGTTGCATGTTAAGTTAGGGTTTGTTAAATTCGTTAGAAATGTCAAGAAATGCGCTATTCATGTTTAGGTTCGATTCATTTGGTTAATTTATGCCTAAGATTGTAAATCGAAGCAAATTATGTGTGTTTGCGTCGATTCGAAACAATGAATGTAATTCATGCTTGAGATGTAAATTCGAAGTAATTTAAATGTGTTTAGCGTCGATTCGAAACAATGAATGTAATTCATGCTTGAGATGTTAATTCGAAGTTAATTTAACGTGTTTAGCATCGAGTCAAGTTAATTAGTTGATGCATGGAAAAGGATTAAAAACGAAGTTAGTTTAACGTGTTTAGCATCGATTCAAGTTAATGAGTTAATGTATGAAAAAGAATTAAAATCGAAGTTGCGTTAACATGCTTAGCTTCTATTCAAGTTATTTAGCTAATATGTGGAAAATGATTAAAATCGAAGTCCTTTTAATGTGTTTAGCTTCCATTCGAATTGATTAACCGATGCATGCAAATGAGCTAATTTCGAGGTTAATGAAATGTGTTTAGCTTCGAATCAAGTGGATTAGCTAATGCATGTTAAAGGAATTAATCTCAAAGTTATATAAACGTGTTTAGCTTCGATTCGAGTTAAACTAGCTAATGCATGTAAACAAATTAAATTCGAAGCTATTGAAATATGTTTAGCTTTCATTCGAACCCTTTTTAGTACATTCATGCGTAGGAAAGTTACTTCAAAATGCATCGTATATGTTTAGAATCAAATTATGTTTGATTTACTAAATAAAGTGTTGTCGAATTATGGATAAATGTGGCTATATGTACGCTTGTTGTAACGCACCGCTGAATGGTGCTGGTTGCTCAGGTAAGAGCCTAAACCTTACTCCCTTTTTCATAAGCTAATATGATAATATGTTGTGATTAATAAATCGATGAATCGAATTGGCAGTTGGATGGTTTGAGGAAAGAATCATGAGCGTTCGAGGTCTTGTGGTACGGTGCTTGTGAGGAGGGAGTTCGGGTTGTGAATTGACCGCAATCGTGTGGATTGCGAGGCCATGTGGGGCTCATTGTGTTGTTGAAATGATTATGAAGTGTTTGAATGTGAAACGTGTGAATCCCTTTCCCCCTTTATGTCTAAGATGCATTATGCGTGAAAGTGGGGTGATTTGACAAAGAACGTTTCTCGTGTTTTCAAACTAATAATAGCCATGATTAATAGCAAGCAATGGCCTATTTTCGCTATACAAACAGTATTTGGGATGAACCTGCTTGAACGGGGGAATCCCTAAAATGGTTTAGAAAAGTGTGAGTTATGTGATAAATGATTTTACCAAAAGACACAACAAAATTATTAGTCGTTATGGCCCATACGCTTTAAAGTGGCTAAGATAATGTGCTTCGGACCATATGAAAAGAATGAAAAAAATGATGTTACCTAGGGGATAAGTCCGGATAAACCCTAGAGGCCCTGACGAGGGCTAATGTAATGGTCTGACATGTTATATGTAGCCATCCCGGGAGTAAGAGCTTAAGCGTGGGCGTTACCTCTCACTATGGGATCGGGAATAGTTCTCACCCAATCAGCACCCTACAATGATCTTATGCCAGAAGTACTTTCGTACTAAGTTAAGAAAAGCAATTGGCCCGTTGCCATTTTAAATGATTAAAAAGGTAAGGAAGTTCTTTTTATGGTCCCAAAAGGCTATATGGAATGATGCATGAAAAGCTTATAAGGGTCGTTACACGACCAAACGAAATGAAACTTCCTTTAAAGACTAAGAAAACGTTTTCAACGAAAGGAAAAAAAAAAACCTTTCAATGAATGAGTTATGAAATGATCCACAAGCATGTTTGAATGTGGATTCTTAGCCCATGTATTAAAAGAAAGCTTTCAATGGATGCTTTATGAACGATTCTTAAGCATGGTTGAACGTAGATTCTAATCTTGTGTGGCATCATTCTTATCCATAGCAAATCTGTCTGATTTAAAGTGTATGAGAGGAGAAAGAAAGTTACAGCACGTTAAAAATTCCATGGATGAAGGCGTCTCTTCCTAAAAAAATGAACATTGATGTACGAATAGCATGCGATGGTGTCATATAGCTTAATATGATGTTTAAAGGTATTTAAATGCTTGATACATGTTTATGCGTGTGATATGTATATTATATGAATGAAATACCAAGAAAAGTGTAATTATGAAAAGGGATAACCTTATATACACATCATATGTTTGAGGGTTCATGTGTAGTTTAAATGGAGTGTTAGGAAGTTATGTTATGAAAAGAAAAGATCCTTATACTTAGCCTTCGAAGCTTATACATGTGCCTAACTGCTTGCTAGTAAAGAACTCCATCATTGAGGAACCTAGAAATATGATTGAGTGGTTGAAGAGAAGTTTATGTTTAGTGATCCTCCCATAAAGGTTCTATGAATATCTATTAGGACAGTAAAGTACGGAAACGTGATGTGTGACTAGTAAAGATAGTATTGCCTGCAACGGTTTTGGTTTTAAGGAGGGTTGGGGGACATTCACTGAGCGTGTGGTTACTGATCCCACTACTCTTTCCCCTTTTCCCCAGGTTTTCTTTCTGACAGGAAGAAGTTGAGTCAGATAAGTCCAGACGGAACCAATTGTTGCTTACAAGGCGTCGTATGTGCTCATTTGAAGGGATCTTACGTGTTTAATGAAGTCATGTAATGTACTCTTGGTTTGTGAAGGTCTGTAAACGATTATTCTAGTTCATGTAATGCATATGGTATAAAGGTCGCTCTGCATGGCTGTCTGAGCCAACCATCAAGTTAGTTAGATGTCTTCTTGGTTTAATTTAGCTATGTTTTGGGATGTAAATCTTAATACTCCGGTTTTATTAACCGTTGAGTTGTATCTTCCATTTCTTCTTTATTCATGAATCAATCTGGTTGGTGTACTCCGAGCGAATGGCTCGTTGAGTTATGAACTCCGGCGTGTGGCCGTTGAGCTATGTTTTAAATGTTTTGCGCTTCTGTTGATTTACAGGGACTTATTGTAAGGCTTTTAGCCTGAAAATGGTCAGTTTTTAGGGGGAGCTCTACCCATTTTGTCCCAGGAATTAAGTAAGAAATGTTGAGTTATTATATTAAGTTTTGATGATGACAAATCCAAGCGTAAAAAAAATTGTCCAAGTAATGTTGCTCCAAACACGATCTCCAAACAGGCCTAACTGGTGTTTGTGATCTTTATTGTATTAACTGGTTTGCTACATGTAAGAACAAGTCTTCAAAACAGGTTTTACTTGGTGATTCTATATTAAGTCAAGAACACCCTCTCGACAGTTGATTGTAAGGCATGTTCCTGAAGGCATGTTCCTGAACTCTAGCAATGCAAAGAACAACCCCAGCAAACAAGGTGGCCTTGGTGTTCACAGCAGCTCTACAAATCTTGGACAAGATGACTGGTTCAAAAAAAGAAGTCTTGGGTATATAGGTTTTATTTATTCAGACTCTTGTTAATATGCCAATATTGAAACGTCATTTTAAACACCTCTTGAATCGGTATTTGCGCTAAGTGCTTCAGAACACCAGTTGTGAACAACCCTGCAAACAGGGTGCCTAGGGTGTTTCTGAACTGAAGTGGCCATACCCGGTTATCTTTGAAAATTAATTTCGGTTGGCCAAGATCTCCAGAATAGTTTCTTTAAATTCCAAGATTGCTATTTTTCTGGAAAGGATATTTCTTGAAAATATTATGGGAGATTTGCGAAAATATGTTTTGGGAGAATTGCCAAAACTAAAAGATTCCCTTTGCCTATATTTTCGGATATGATAAAATTTCAAAAGCTGAAGATTTCTGGTTGTCATTTGAATTTTCTTCACGGCTATGGGAAGATAAGGGTTATCTCTTAAGATAACAAATCCCTTATATTTTGGGAAAAAATTATCACTAGCCGTTGGGGAGTATTTCTTGCTTGAAAATCGTTTTCCCTACTTAGCTGATTCTTTCACCTCTCCTTGTTTTTGACCGTTGGATTTTGTGTTTAAAATCTCAGCATTTTACTCCCATTTGTATAGAGGAGAAAAGACGAGAAACATACACAACATACGCAAAAAAGGGAAAATTTCAAAAGTGGTTTTTCTAGTGAGAAGAATTTTTTCGAGTTACGCTTGAGAAAAGAAAAACCGAGACAAGTTGTGTTTAAACAGAGCTTTCAAGATATTGGCATACTAGGACCTCATTGTGCCTTACATCTGCTTAAATCAGAAGCACCCCCGTAAGGTGTTTTGTAACCCTGATCTTGGATCAGAAAAGTGAGTGAGCGGTCCTCAGTCGTGTGGACTTTAGACGTGTCCAATCTGGTGAGATTTGGACGTGGTGTAACCTTTCTTAGAAAAGAAGGTTACGTGGTTGCAAGTTGTAACAAGGTGTATTATATTTGTAACGTGTGAAGCCCGTTAGTGAAAGTGGTTAAATCCTACACGAGGTAGGTCGTGGTTTTTCACAACTCAGTTGGGCTAGAGGTGTTTTCCACGTAAAAATTGTGTGTGCTTTATTTTCCGCATTTATCTTGGTGATTTTCGCATTTACAATATTTGAGAACACCCCCTGCAAACAAGTCACTAGGGTGTTTGTCATCTAAGAATAACCTCTGTGAGGGTGTTTGTTATTTACAACGCGAAAATCAGACACCACAATTCACCCCCCTCTTGTGGTTGTGTACTCACGAAGTTAACAAGTGGTATCAGGGCGGGTTCTCCTACAAAAGATTAACACCTTGAGAGATTCTGAAGATGAGTACACCACAAGGAATTCTTGAAGGACAATCCATTACTCGCCCTCCTTACTTCAATGGCCAACACTATAGTTGGTGGAAGAATAGGATGGAGAACTATATACAAGTCGAAGACTATGAGTTATGGATGCTCATCAAGAACGGGCTTTTTGTTCCCATAAAAACCCTTCCTGAAGGAAAAACAGCTCCCAAAGAACCTCATGAGTTTGATGCTGAGGACTACAAAAAGATGGAGAAAAATGCCAAGGCCAAAAAGCTTCTATATTTTGGCCTAGGACCCCATGAATACACTCGCATCTCTGAGTGTGAATCAGCCCAAGCTATCTGGAACGCCCTGCAAGTTGCTCATGAAGGTACGAGTCAAGTTAAACAATCTAGAATTGAGCTACTTATGCGACAATATGAGTTGTTTGATATAGGTGATCATGAAACTGTGATGGACATGTATGCACGGTTCACCCACATCACGAACGAGTTAAAATCCTGGGAAGATCTTTCACCACTGAAGAGTTGGTGAGGAAAATCCTCAGAATTTTACCTCGTATGTGGGAGGCCAAATTAACAGCCATCCAAGAGGCTAAAGACATGAACAAGATCACCCTCGACGAGTTGATTGGTAATCTCCAGACCTATGAACTCCGAAAGAACTCACAGCAAAGAGAGGAGCAAAAGAAGGATCGTGGGCTTGCCTTGAAAGCACATGAGGACATTGACTCTGACCTTGAAGATGAAGAAATGGCCCTAATGTCCAGAAAATTCAAGAAATTCTTCAAAAAGGTCAAGGAGAACAACAAAAGAAAAGACTTCAGTAAGTCCAGAAACACCCCCAAAGAACAGCTCACAGGGTGTTTTAAGTGCGGCAAACCAGATCACTTAGTCAAAAATTGCCCTCTGCTTCGAGAAGATCAGATGCCCGAACACCCTCGAAAACAGGGTTGAAAACACCCTGTAAACAATCTAGGCAAGCGATTCTCGAAGGCTATGCTGGCTGCTTGGGGAGATTCCTCTGAGGATGAAGGAGAATCTGAAGCTGAAGAAGGGGTCGTAGCACTTATGGCACAAAGTGATTCAGATTCAGATGATGAATCAACAATCAGCTTCTCAGATCTCAAGAACAAGGTACATGGTCTTAACAAAGCCACTTTAGAAGAACTTCTATATAATTTGATAGACACCTGTGCTGATCTAAAAAGAGAAGTTCGTGACCTAGAGCTTGAAAATGAAATTCTCAAAAATGAAAAACTCGGTTTACATGAGAATATTAACGTGCTTAGAGAAGACCTCTTTCTAAAAGAAGGCGATTATACACAAGTAGAGAAAAAACTCTTTGAAGTGGAAGAAATAGTTGAATCCCTGCTAAATGAAAAGCAGAGCTTGAATGCCACCATAAAAAAATTAGAAACTGATCTTGCCACAAACAAACGCTGGAACAAATCTTCACAAGCCCTTGATTAGTTAAACACTTATCACAGTAGAAACAAAAAGGGACTTGGTTACAAGCATAAACGGACCGTTTACCCAATACATAGAAAGTATGTGGGATTACCTGAAAACATCGTTTGCTTTCATTGTGGTAAAACGGGTCATTATAGATACACTTGCCCTTTAAGAAAACATGCCAATGAAAAGAATGAAAGATATGTGAAACAAATCTGGATTAGAAAAGATGAGCTTTACATGTCTAAAAGAATGGGACCCAAGTGGATCTGGGTTCCCAAAACTAACCCGTGATTTGTTTTGCAGGCTGAAGTGAGAGAGAACAACCTTACGAACAACCCCACTAACACCCTTGAAAACAAGCAGTTGTGGTTTGTTGATAGTGGGTGTTCACGGCACATGACTGGTGAAAGATCAAATTTTCTTTCACTTACAGCTTTGAATGGTGGGAGTGTAGCATTTGAAAACGGCAAGTCTGGGACAATTGTCGATATAGGTAATATTGGTAAAACTCTCTCCCACTCAATTGATAATGTGCACTTAGTTGATGGGTTAAAGCACAATTTGCTAAGTGTGTCCCAACTGTGTGACAAGAACAACCTAGTACTGTTTTAAAAAACACGTTGCTTGGTTGTGAATGACGACACAGGAGATGTTGTGTTGAGGGGGAAGCGATGTCAAAATGTTTATAAAGTTTGTATTTCCACTCTTCCCCAAAATAATCTGACTTGTTTAAATGCATTAAATGATGATATAATGCTATGGCACAAGAGACTAGGTCATGCAAGCCTGTCCTTGTTAAACAAACTTGTTTCCAAAGATTTGGTTGTGGGACTACCTTCCATCAAGTATAATGATGACAAGGTATGTGAAGCTTGTGCAAAAGGAAAACAAGTCAGATCTTCTTTAAAATATAAAAAGTGTGTAAGCACTACCCGACCTCTTGAATTATTGCATATTGATCTATGTGGTCCCATGAGGATAGCTAGTAGAGGAGGGAAGAGGTATGTGCTCGTAATTGTGGATGATTACTCTCGATTTACTTGGACTTTATTCTTGACATCCAAGAATGAAACCTTTGAGAAGTTTATTGCCCTTCTCAAAAGGATTGAAAAGAGAGTAGGACACTCATTGGTAAGCTTGAGGTCTGATCATGGTACTGAATTTGAAAATGCAAGTTTTACAAACTTTTGTAATGAACATGGTGTTGATCATAACTTCTCAGCCCCGAGAACACCCCAGCAGAATGGGGTGGTTGAACGAAAAAATCGTACCCTAGAAGACATGACTAGAACAATGCTTATTGCTAGTGGTCTTCCTAAGAACTTTTGGGCAGAAGCCTTGAACACATCATGTTACATTATAAATAGATGCATGATTAGACCCATTTTGAACAAAACTCCTTATGAACTTCTCAAAGGCAGAAAACCCAACATTATGCATCTAAGAATATTTGGTTGTAGATGTTTCGTGCATAACAATGGGAAAGATGCCTTAGGAAAGTTTGATCCAAGGAGTGATGAGGCAATATTTCTTGGTTATTCCTCTCACAGTAAGGCATACAAAGTCTTTAACAAAAGAACCTTGTGTGTTGAGGAAAGTGTGCATGTGTTTTTTGATGAATCTAACTCTTTGAATGAGAGTGATGCACAGGATGAAGAGTTTGAATTAGGTCTTGTCCAAAAGGAATCGTTGAACCAAGAAAAACAAGGTGAGAACACCCTGAAGAAAACAGGTACAGAAGCTGTTCCTCAAAATGGCAGGCAAGGTGAGAACCAAACAGGGGGAAACACCGTTAAACCATGTTCGGAACCATGCTCTTCAGGAACAAGCTTGCAAACAGGTGCAGAAACAGGATCAGGAGGTGTTCTTGAGCCTGATCCTACACACATTTCAGTTAGAACAGAGCATGTGTCTGTCGATCCACTTAATCCAAGACCATTGAAGCACCATAGTTCGCACCCTCTTGATCAAATCTTGCCAGATATTAATACTGGAGTGCAAACTAGATATAAACTTAAGAATTTTTGTGCTTTCTATGCTTTTCTTTCTAACATTGAGCCAAAAAGTGTGAATGAAGCTCTTGCAGATTCAGATTGGATCACGGCTATGCAAGAAGAGCTTCATCAATTTGAAAGAAACAAAGTATGACACCTTGTACCTCGACCGGCTGAGAGAAAAATTATTGGAACCAAGTGGGTGTTCCGAAATAAGCTAGATGAGTCAGGAACAGTCACCAGGAACAAGGCAAGGCTGGTTGTTCAAGGTTATAATCAAGAAGAAGGGATCGATTATGAAGAAACCTTTGCACCAGTTGCTAGAATTGAGGCTATTCGAATCTTAATAGCCTTTGCAGCTCATATGGAAATCAAGCTATATCAAATGGACGTGAAAAGTGCATTCCTCAACGGATACCTTAAAGAAGAGGTGTATGTCAAACAACCCCCTGGTTTTGAAAATGGTGATTTCCAAATCATGTTTTTAAACTTGACAAAGCACTTTATGGTTTAAAACAAGCTCCAAGAGCTTGGTATGAACGGTTGTCAAGTTTTTTACTTGAAAATGATTTTAGAAGAGGCAAGGTAGACAATACCTTGTTTCTAAAATCTAAGGGGGAACATTTATTGATTGTCCAAATATATGTTGATGACATTATATTTGGTGCAACTCATCATGATTTATGCAATGAATTTTCGAATATGATGAGGAGTGAGTTTGAGATGAGCATGATGGGTGAGCTTAACTTTTTCTTAGGCTTACAAATCAAGCAAACTCCAAACGGCACCATGATCCATCAACAAAAGTATATCAATGAGCTACTTAAGCGTTTTGGGATGGAGTCGGCCAAACTCATGGATACTCCTATTCCTCCTTCAACCAAGTTGGTTATGGATGATGGGAGTCCCTCAGTTGAGGAGAAACTCTATAGGGGCATGATTGGGTCACTCCTATACCTAACCGCTAGTAGACCGGATATTGTTTTTAGTGTTGGTTTATGTGCCCGTTTTCAGTCTAATCCTAAGGAAACTCATCTTAAGGCTGTTAAACGGATACTGAGATATTTAAAACATACACCAAATTTAGCTTTATGGTATCCTAGAGGTTGCAATCTTGATCTTGTTGGATATGCTGATGCTGACTATGCAGGATTCCTAGTTGATAGAAAGAGTACCTCAGGTATGGCTCACTTTCTTGGACCTTGTTTGGTATCTTGGGCTACCAAGAAGCAACATTCAGTTGCCATGTCCACAGCAGAAGCTGAATATGTTGCAGTAGCTTCATGTTGTGCTCAACTGCTGTGGATAAGACAACAGCTTAAGGACTTTTGTGTTGACACTGGATGCATTCCTATTTTTTGTGATAATACTAGCGCTATTAACATTGCCAAAAACCCATGTCAACACAAAAGGACAAAACATATTGACATTCGACATCATTTCTTAAGAGATAATGTGGAAAAAGGCTTTATTTCAATAAATTTTTGCTCCACTGAAAATCAAATTGCTGATATATTCACTAAAGCACTAAGTAGAGACTAATTCGAGAGAAACAGACTGGAATTGGGGTTGGTGAAAACACCCTGAAAACACCCTGAGAACACCTGTTCTCAGAGTTAGACCAAGCTGACAAAAACACCTTATAATACCTGTTCTATCCCCTCGTTTGCATTTCTTGTTATTAAAACAGTGGTCTATGGTTAACGAATATGTGTAGTCTTGTGTGCTACTATGATTATATGTGAAGACTGCTGTCTTGGGAGATGGAGAAAGAGTATTCATGACAGACCTTGGAATGAGAGAAGCATGTTCAAGAACAGGCGGCTCGAACAGGTATGCCTTGATTGTCATTAACGTATGCTGCCTTCTTAAATTCTAGGTGTTCCCTAGGTGGCCCTTCATAACGGGTAGGGAATTTAAAAAACCCCCCTTGCGTGTGTCTGTCTTCCCCGTCTTGCTCTCTCCTCTGTTCTTGCTTTCAAACCCTAGCAAAATCCTCAAAACCCGAAATTCTTCCTTGCGATAATGGCTCCCAAAACTGATTCTTCATCAATCTCTGAGAGTAACAACATGATTATACCCTCGATTCCGGCTCCTCCTCGCCCAATTATCCACACAATCTTCGGGTATCTCAATCGGTTAAACCTCAAAAGTATTGGGCTTGAGTTGAATGATATTCCCTACTCCTTCGGTTGAAAATTAGTGGTGTATGTGGGAACAATCCCTTGTCCCATTTCTTCTGAAGCTGTTGTTGGTTCTTCGGGTTTCCAAGACCAATTCTTGGAGAACCCAGAAACCCTCTTTGGGCATTTTGAACCCTGTTCTTCTGCGCTATTCCCAGAAATAACTCAAAGAACAGGGGATGCGTTCTTCGATGATCTGTTCATGGATCTGAAGGAGGACTTTGGTGAGAAAATAGAAGAAAGTCATGTCTAAGGGGATGACTCTGTTCCTCTAGTCTCTCAAACTAGAGAGAAGAGAAAAAGGGTGTGAAGATGGTGGCTAGGCGCACCCGAACGCCAAGAACACGACCACCACCAAGGTCTCGCCCTTCTCTAACTCCCTCTTCTCCTCCTTCTAAACCTTCTCGCAAATCTGCGAGAATTGCTTTCAGATCGACCCCCAGATCCTCCAAACCTTCTGCTCCAGTTATTGAGGAGGTTTCCTCTTCCTCCTCGAACCTTTCTGGTTCTGATTCCGAGGATCCCTCCTTCAAACAAGGGACCCCCGTGTTCTCAGAATCCTCTGATGAACAAAACCCTTCAAAACCAATCACCACTTCTTCTAAACCTTCAGCCTCAAAAACACCCCTCAAGAGGAAACCGAAAACAACCCCTCTTTCCAAAATTGCATCCTCGGCTCCTCAAATAAAAAAGACCAAATTGTCCACTCCCTCTCCCCTGTCTGAGAAACACGCGCAATTCCTCCGGCGCAATGTTGTGAGGGGAAAGGTAGTGAACATACCCTTCCTTGAGGAACTTGGGCTGGGGGTGTTCTTGACCAAGCTTCGAGCCCAAGGCTGGCTTGGGTTGTTTGCAAACACCCAGCAAGGGTGTTCTGTGCCCGAGTTGGCTGACTTCTATGCCAACTGCTCTGTCACAAATGGGGTGGTGACAAGTGCTGTCAATGAGTGGCATTTCTCCTTCGATGCAGCCACTCTTGGTGACATTCTGGGCATCCCCTCCCGTGGATTTGCTGTGTATGTGAAGGGAGGACAAAACTGTCCTAGAGACAGCCAGGCTCCTGGAGATATCCAAGCGGGTCAGCCAGAAACAGAGCCTGAGAACACCCTCCTTGTAAAAAAGGGTGATCTGATCCCTCTTCACCAACTACTTTTCATGTTCGTCATTAAGAACGTGATTCCAAGGGGTCAAGGGAGAAACTCAGCAGAGCTTTTTGATCAGTGCCTGGTCGACTTCTTGGATAGGGAGGAACCCATAAATCTTCCTGCTATCATGATTCGCCACATTAGGTGAATTGCGAACACCACCAGAAACCATGATCTCGGGTATGGGTTCTTGCTGACCAAGGTGTTTGAGCACTTTGGTATTGAGCTTAAACGGAGAGTGCCAGCTCAACTGATTGATGAAATTAGCGTTGACACCCTAATGGGGTGTGACTTTGACGTTGGCCATGGGTCAACTCACAAACAGGGTCTTCGACCACCTCGACCTCCTGTTTCTGAGAAACCCAGTCCCACTGTTGAAGCTGTTCTTGAGGATAATGCACGCCTCAAAGAAGAGCTTTCTGCTGTGAAGTCTGCTCTTGAAGCAGAGAAGGCCATCTCAGCTAAACGCCACGAAGAACTCCTTGCACTCCTCTCTGATCTTGCTCCCAGTATTCCTCCACTGCAATCAAGACCACACCCTACCCCTTGATTGTATAGATTGTTCTCTCGCTCTCCGCTCCTCCCCTTGTTGTTTTTCTTTGGCATTGCACTTGGCATTGTTCTCTGCGTGCTTACTTGTCGTAACTGTTTTGCAACCACCCGTTACTTTTTTCTTTCAATGCTGTTCTTGCTTTTTAATGATGCCAAAAGGGGGAAGACGAACCATTCCTTGACAAATATTGACCCTCTTTCAATTTGGAAGACTCGGACCTTAGTGGATAACCAAATCAATCAGCATACATGGTTCTCAAATTTGTTTTTAATATTTGTCAATATGGTCACTTGGTTTGTCATCATCAAAAAGGGGGAATTTGTTGAGTTATTATATTTAGTTTTGATGATGACAAATCCAAGTGTAAAAAAATTGTCCAAGTAATGTTGCTCCAAA
Source organism: Carnegiea gigantea (assembly GCA_029747015.1). NCBI lineage: Eukaryota > Viridiplantae > Streptophyta > Magnoliopsida > Caryophyllales > Cactaceae > Carnegiea > Carnegiea gigantea. The sequence goes on from JAKOGI010001208.1 coordinate 19,771, forward strand.
CACGATCTCCAAACAGGCCTAACTGGTGTTTGTGATCTTTATTGTATTAACTGGTTTGCTACATGTGAGAACAAGTCTTCAAAACAGGTTTTACTTGGTGATTCTATATTAAGTCAAGAACACCACCTCGACAGTTGATTGTAAGGCATGTTCCTGAACTCTAGCAATGCAAAGAACAACCCCAGCAAACAAGGTGGCCTTGGTGTTCACAGCAGCTCTACAAATCTTGGACAAGATGACTGGTTCAAAACAAGAAGTCTTGGGTATATAGGTTTTATTTATTTAGACTCTTGTTAATATGCCAATATTGAAAACGTCATTTTAAACACCTCTTGAATCGGTATTTGCGCTAAGTGCTTCAGAACACCAGTTGCGAACAACCCTGCAAACAGGGTGCCTAGGGTGTTTCTGAACTGAAGTGGCCATACCCGGTTATCTTGGAAAATTTATTTCGGTTGGCCAAGATCTCCAGAATACTTTCTTTAAATTCCAAGATTGCTATTTTTCTGGAAAGGATATTTCTTGAAAATATTATGGGAGATTTGCGAAAATAGGTTTTGGGAGAATTGCCAAAACTAAAAGATTCCCTTTGCCTATATTTTCGGATATGATAAAATTTCAAAAGCTGAAGATTTCTGGTTGTCATTTGCATCTTCTTCACGACTATGGGAAGATAAGGGTTATCTCTTATGATAACAATTCACCCCCCCACTTGTGGTTGTATACTCACGAATTTAACAAGAAGTTAAGAAAGCGTAACGCTTCTAGCCTAGGGGCTGGGGGTGTTACATTGATGGTATCAGAGCAAAGGTCCTGCGACCATAGGTTGCGACCCGAGTCTTGCATTTCATATAGTCGCCTAGGAACGTATTTAGGATGAGGTGCTATATGCCGTGCCTTTGTGTGCAAATGCGCTCCTTGTTGTGAAAGTCAGTGTGTCTAATGGGCTATGCATGGCTTTAGTGAACTTATTGATTGTATAAGTGAGCCTTATATTAGAGTGTGGACTGAATGACTCGCGTATTCATGAATGAGCTAAGTGTTAGCTTAGCAGCGATTGCTTTATAAATGGGCCTTGATGATTTAAATCAAAGGTTTAAAGTGTACTTAGGTTCAACTCGAACGGTTGAAAATGTTTGAACTCTAAGCATATTCTTACCCCTAAGGTACGATTTACTCCTCGGGCCTCATAATGGAGTGAGTAGACGTACTTAATGATTGGTAGGAATAGGCTAGAGGTAGTTGGACTATTTCTCGTTTGAAAACCTAGAGATTTTGAAAGTTTAGACTTTTCTAAATAGTGAATTAAGATGTTTGCTTCGCATTGAAAGACCCTTCTAATTATGTGGTTAGGTTTTAATGCCGCATTTGAAAGCTTGCATTTGCTTTATAATCACACTTGAGTCTCTGCTACTGTTGTAAGTTTCTATGCGTAACTAAACGTTTTGCATGCCTGTCTGCCAAGATGCATATGTTGCTTGATGTATAAATGACAAGTTATAAGGGACTAAGAATTACCCCTCTTGACTAAAAGCTTCTTTTTGACAATAAGCCTTTTTACGTGAATGTTTGATTGTTAAGAAGGCTGAGTGATGGCTTCGTGTGTGCGCATGCCAATATGAGCGATTGTGGCAGAGTCCTGTTGATTGTGACCTAAGTGTTATCCCATATGTGTTATTGACACTTAGATTCGTTCTTATGCCTGTTAGTCGGTTGATGGCTAATTTTTAATGATTTTGACAAGTTTCAAGACATACCTTGACCTTAGTTTGCAAATGAGAAATGCAATCCTGTATGCCCTTCTAAATGACCCCTTATGTGACATTAGTTGTGAACTTGAAACCATGGCATATTGCACAATGTACGGACCTTGAAAGCTTATATAGTCACTTAGAATGATATGCAGGGCCAACTGTATGTTTATTAACTGACGGTAAAGTAAGTAAGCTATGTGGTGCTTCTTCGACTTGATTCTTATTGGGTATGTCACTTAATTAGCCAAAGAATTCAACCTACATGAGTTGTTGCTTCGTGTAGTCATAGTTAGCTAATCACTGCATAGCGTATAGTCCTTATGTTGTGGTTAAATTGCTGATTGTGCACATATACCATAGTGTGATTGCGCGATTGTAACCTTTGCTTTGAAATGTTTATCTCTGAATGCATCATTAAATGGCATGCTAGAATAATCATGATTGTAAGGGAGTTACTCATCTTCTATTCGAACTAAGGTCTATGCCTCTTATGTTTGATTGAGTGGCCAGTTACTTATACGCCTAGTAAAAAGATCTTGTGATGTAGGAGTTCGCATTCGCAATTGTATATGCCTTGTACATTCTATACTTTAGCCACACCACGTGCTAGCACACCCGTGACTCTAGTTGGATGCTTGACCTTAAGGCATATGAATAGATATGTGGGGGGAAAAAAAATCAATCAACCCCTCGCAAGGTTCAACCGAGTGTCCTGGCATAATAAGGTTGAGTTTGCTTGTATTGTGTTGTGCATGATGAGCTTTAGGTGATATATGATATGAAAACCTTGAATGATGCTTCGCTAGACATAATGCGTGCTGCTGATGCTGTCTTACCATACTTTGGCTATTATGTTAGGCTATCCCTCCAACTAGTTATCTGGTAGCTAGGCCTGGTACCGTTTCGCATATTACCATTACTGTTTCTCAAGATGCATCTATATATGCACGTATTCACGTATGAGCACCTCAAATGTGTTGGTTGAACTTAGAGTCATATAGGAGTCTTTGCCATAACCTTTCATTGAGTTGTGAGGCGTAGTTGTCAATATAACCAACCAGAATGATGTATGAGTTGCCAAAAGGCAACGCTAGCCATAAGAACCGTGTACCAAACCCACCACAACCCAGAAACCATATATTTACTCCCCTATATAATTGATGTGTGGATCTGTACGGACCTATTACTGCGCGTCAACCCATATTCTTGTTATCTAACCTCCCAAGTTATATCCTTGCGTGATTAATGGTGGTCGAACTTGTTATACGCTTTCATGTTGTTTACCACATATACATGATGGATTAATTCATGTTGCATGTAATTCTTGGGTAAAAACGTTGAGTTATTGATTTCATGCTATGTCATTGTGCCCAAGGTGAACCTACGTGATACTATGAATTGTTCTTATCACTCTAGAGTGTCATAGAGGTCTCAGGGTTAATTGTTATGACCCTTGTTTGTTGCGGCCTGAAGTCATACCCTTGGACACCAACCCATAGCGATACATGTGCATAGAACTCCTCGTCATGATATGAGTAGTGTGTAGGTGATTCAAAGTCCTCATCCCTTTTTGAAATAAGTTTAATATGGTTTTCCATGCCAACTCATTTGCCTCACTTCAATGCGATTTGCCCTCGGCGCCTAAATAGAGCGAGTAGACGCCTGAAGAGATTGGCGAGGAGGAGACTGGATACCATAAGACATTTTCCTTTGATTTAAAAAGAAGTAGTGATTGCAAAATGGAACCTTTTGGAAACCCACCGTGTAGATCTTACCTGCGCACGTTCATTTTAGGAAAAACCGAACTTAGATTTGGAATTTCGAGGACGAAATTCTTTTAAGGGGGGAAGAATGTAAGACCCACCTTCGTTACTTTCATGTTAAGTTGCCTGTCTTGCTTTTATGTTATAAAATCGTATTTTTAGTAACTGTGTGAGTTTTTAACGATTAAATTCATTAAAAAGAATGGTTATTTGATTAATGTTATTATCGATGTTACTTATTTATAAAATTATCGAATCAACGCTAAACCAGTTTTTAAAATCGTTTTCTGTTTTACTTGGCCGATTTCCAAAGTTTAAACTGAAATGTTAATTGTGGGCTGTTTCAATTCGGGTTTAGCCTAACCATTAGCGAGTACGGACCGGAATTTAGTTGAATGATGTAAATTGAGTAAAAAAAAAAAAGAAAAGGAATTGGATCAAATGGGGGGGAAGTCGGGTCTCAGGGAAAACCCGAGACCCCGACCCCTTCACCCGCTCGCGCTCTCTCTCTCTACCGCAGCTCTCTCTCTCTCTCTCTCATCTCTCTCTCTCACCGGCGACCGGCCAACACGCGTCACCAGCGGGAGAAAGGGACGAGCGATCCCTCACCTCACGTGTCTCAGCCGCCCATTCCACCACCAAGTTTCCTCCACTTCGCACAGCCTCACACCTACGCGTCTACGCGCCCAAAACCGGCCATCCACCTGCCGGAAACCGACGACCCACCTCCATCCCAGCCTCCTCTATAAATTGGGTGTTAATTTCTGGCCAAAATCAACCTAAAACGCCACTAAATCGAAGCTAGGGTTTCGGGTTCTGGGGGTACCGAACCAGGGTCGAGTTCAAGGGGATTTTGGGCGTGAATTGATACCAATTTAGTGGGTAATGAAGCGATTCCAGATGAGTGTTCTCGCCTCCTAAGCTATTACTATTTTTGAAATTAACTTTCAGCAGATTAACGTTGCATGTCAAGTTAGGGTTTTTGAAATTCATTAGAAAATGTCAAGAAATGAGTTATTCATGTTAGCTTCGACTCATTGGGTTGATTTTGTACCTGAGATTGTAAATTGATGCGAATTATGTGCGTTTAGCTTCAATTCAAACCAATAAACGTGAATCATGCCTGAGTTGTTAAATCGAAGTAATTTAAATGTGTTTAGCGTCGATTCGAAACAATGAATGTAATTCATACTTGAGATGTTAATTCGAAGTTAATTTAACGTGTTTAGCATCGATTCAAGTTAATTAGTTGATGCATGAAAAAGGATTAAAAACGAAGTTAGTTTAACGTGTTTAGCATCGATTCAAGTTAATGAGTTAATGTATGAAAAAGAATTAAAATCGAAGTTGCGTTAACGCGCTTAGCTTCTATTCAAGCTATTTATCTAATATATGAAAAAGGATTAAAATCGAAGTCCTTTTAACGTGTTTAGCTTCCATTCGAATTGATTAACTGATGCATGCAAATGAGCTAATTTCGAGGTTAATAAAATGTGTTTAGCTTCGAATCAAGTGGATTAGCTAGTGCATGTTAAAGGAATTAATCTCGAAGTTATATAAACGTGTTTAGCTTCGATTTGAGTTAAACTAGCTAATGCATGTAAACGAATTAAATTCGAAGCTATTGAAATATGTTTAGCTTTCATTCGAACCCTTTTTAGCACATTCATGCTTAGGAAAGTTACTTCGAAATGCATCGTATATGTTTAGAATCAAATTACGTTTGATTTACTGAATAAAGTGTTGTCGATTTATGGATAAATGTGGCTATATGTACGGTTGTTGCAACGGACCGTTGAATGGTGCTGGTTGCTTAGGTAAGAGCCTAAAACATTCTCCCTTTTTCATAAGCTAATATGATACTATGTTGTGATTAATAAATCGATGAATCGAGTTGGTAGTTGGATGGTTTGAGGAAAGAATTATGAGCGTTCGAGGTCTTGTGGTACGGTGCAAGTGAGGAGGGAGACTGGGTTGTGAATTGACCGCAATCGTGTGGATTGCGAGGCCATGTGTGGCTCATTGAATTGTTGAAATGATTATGAAGTGTTTGAATGTGAAACGTGTGAATCTCTTTCCCCCTTTTATGTCCAAGATGCATTATGCGTGCAAGTGTGGTGATTTGACAAAGAACGTTTCTCGTGTTTTCAAACTAATAATAGCCATGATTAATAGCAAGCAATGGCCTATTTTCGCTATACAAACAGTATTTGGAAGTGAACCTGCTTGAACGGGGGAATCCCTAAAACGGTTTAGAAAAGTGTGAGTTATGTGATAAATGATTTTACCAAAAGACACAATAAAATTATTAGCCGTTATGGCCCATACGCCTTAAAGTGGCTAAGGTAATTTGCTTCAAACCACATGAAAAGAATGAAAAGAATGATGTTATATGAAAAGAATGAAAAGAATGATGTTACCCTAGGGGATAAGTCCGGATAAACCCTAGAGGCCCTGACGAGGGCTAATGTAATGGTCCGATATGTTATATGTAGCCATCCCGGGAGTAAGAGCTTAAGCGTGAGCGTTAGGTCTCACTATGGGGTCGAGAATAGTTCTCACCCAATCAGCACCCTGTAATGATCTTATACCAGAAGTACTTTCGTACTAAGTTAAGAAAAGCAATTGGCCCTTTGCCATTTTAAACGATTAAAAAGGTAAGGAAGTTCTTTTTATGGGCCCAAAAGGCTATATGGAATGATGTATGAAAAGCTTATAAGGGTCGTTACACGACCAAACGAAATGAAACTTCCTTTAAAGACTAAGAAAACGTTTTCAACGAAAGGAAAAAAAAAACCTTTCAATGAATGAGTTATGAAATGATCCACAAGCATGTTTGAATGTGGATTCTTAGCCCATGTATTAAAAGAAAGCTTTCAATGGATGCTTTATGAATGATTCTTAAGCATGGTTGAACGTGGATTCTAATCTTATGTGGCATCATTCTTATCCATAGCAAATCTGTCTGATTTAAAGTGTATGAGATGAGAAAGAAAGTTATAGCACGTTAAAAATTCCATGAATGAAGGCGTCTCTTCCTAAAAAAATGAACGTTGATATACGAATAGCATGCGAAGGTGTCATATAGCTTAATATGATGTTTAAAGGTACTTAAATGCTTGATACGTGTTTATGCGTGTGATATGTATATTATATGAATGAAATACCAAGAAAAGTGTAATTATGAAAAGGGATAACCTTATATACACATCATATGATTGAGGGTTCATGTGTAGTTTAAATGGAGTGTTAGGAAGTTATGTTATGAAAAGAAAAGATCCTTATACTTAGCCTTCAATGCTTACTCACGTGCCTAACTGCTTGCTAGTAAAGAACTCCGTCGTTGAGGAACCTAGAAATATGATTGAGTTGTCGAAGTGAAGTTTATGTTTAGTGATCCTCCCATAAAGGTTCTATGAATATCTATTATGATAGTAAAGTATGGAAACGTGATGTGTGACTAGTAAAGATAGTATTGCCTGCAACGGTTTTGGTTTTAAGGGGGGTTGGGGGACACTCACTGAGCGTGTGGTTGCTCATCCCACTACTCTTTCCCCTTTTCCCCAGGTTTTCTTTCTGACAGGAAGAAGTTGAGTCAGATAAGTCCAGAAGGAACCTATTGTTGCTTACAAGGCGTCGTATGTGCTCATTTGAAGGGATCTTACGTGTTTAATGAAGTCATGTAATGTACTCTTAGTTTATAATGGTCTGTAAACGATTATTCCAGTTCATGTAATGCATATGGTATAAAGGTCGCTCTGCATGGCTGTCTAAGCCAACCATCAAGTTAGTTAGATGTCTTCTTGGTTTAATTTAGCTATGTTTTGGGATGTAAATCTTAATACTCCGGTTTTATTACCCGTTGAGTTGTATCTTCTATTTCTTCTTTATTCATGGATCAATCTGGTTGGTGTACTCCGAGCGAGTGGCTCATTGAGTTATGAACTCCGGCGTGTGGCCGTTGAGATATGTTTTAAATGTTTTGCGCTTCTGTTGATTTACAGGGACTTATTGTAAGGCTTTTAGCCTGGAAATGGTCAATTTTTAGGGGGAGCTCTGCCCGTTTTGTCCCAGGAATTAAGTAAGAAGTTCGGAAAGCGTAACGCTTCTGGCCTAGGGGCTGGGGGTGTTACATTGATGGTATCAGAGCAAAGGTCCTGCGACCATAGGTTGCGACCCGAGTCTTGCATTTCATGTAGTCGCCTAGGAACGTATTTAGGATGAGGTGCTATATGCCGTGCCTTTATGTGCAAATGCGCTCCTTGTTGTGAAAGTCGGTGTGTCTAATAGGCTATGCACGGCTTTAGTGAACTTATTGATTGCATAACTGAGCCTTATATTAGAGTGTGGACTGAATGACTCGCGTATACGTGAATGAGCTAAGTGTTAGCTTAGCAGCGATTGCTTTATAAATGCGCCTTGATGATTTAAATCAAAGGTTTAAAGTGTACTTAGGTTGAACTCGAACGGTTGAAAATGTTTGAACTCTAAGCATATTCTTGCCCCTAAGGTACGATTTACTCCTCGGGCCTCATAATGGAGTGAGTAGACGTACTTAATGATTGGTAGGAATAGGCTAGAGGTAGTTGGACTATTTCTCGTTTGAAAACCTAGAGATTTTGAAAGTTTAGACTTTTCTAAATAGTGAATTAAGATGTTTGCTTCGCATTGAAAGACCCTTCTAATTATGTGGTTAGGTTTTAATGCCGCATTTGAAAGCTTGCATTTGCTTTATAATCACACTTGAGTCTCTGCTACTGTTGTAAGTTTCTATGCGTAACTAAACGTTTTGCATGCCTGTCTGCCAAGATGCATATGTTGCTTGATGTATAAATGACAAGTTATAAGGGACTAAGAATTACCCCTCTTGACTAAAAGCTTCTTTTTGACAATAATCCTTTTTACGTGAATGTTTGATTGTTAAGAAGGCTGAGTGATAGCTTCGTGTGTGCGCATGCCAATATGAGTGATTGTGGCAGAGTCCTGTTGATTGTGACCTAAGTGTTATCCCATATGTGTTATTGACACTTAGATTCGTTCTTACGCCTGTTAGTCGGTTGATGGCTAATTTTTAATGATTTTGACAAGTTTCAAGACATACCTTGACCTTAGTTTGCAAATGAGAAATGCAATCCTGTATGCCCTTCTAAATGACCCCTTATGTGACATTAGTTGTGAACTTGAAACCATGGCATATGGCACAACGTACGGACCTTGAAAGCTTATATAGTCACTTAGAATGATATGCAGGGCCAACTGTATGTTTATTAACTGACGGTAAAGTAAGTAAGCTATGTGGTGCTTCTTCGACTTGATTCTTATTGGGTATGTCACTTAATTAGCCAAAGAATTCAACCTACATGAGTTGTTGCTTCGTGTAGTCATAGTTAGCTAATCACTGCATAGCGTATAGTCCTTATGTTGTGGTTAAATTGCTTATTGTGCACATAGACCATAGCGTGATTGTGCGATTGTAACCTTTGCTTTGAAATGTTCATCTCTGAATGCATCATTGAATGGGATGCTAGAATAATCATGATTGTAAGGGAGTTACTCATCTTCTATTCGAACTAAGGTCTATGCCTCTTATGTTTGATTGAGTGCCCAGTTACTTATATGCCTAGTACAAAGATCTTGTGACGTAGGAGTTCGCATTCGTAATTGTATATGCCTTGTACATTCTATACTTTAGCCACACCACGTGCTAGCACACCCGTCACTCTAGTTGGATGCTTGACCTTAAGGCATATGAATGGATATGTGGGGGGGGGAAAAAATCAATCAACCCCTGGCAAGATTCAACCGAGTGTCCTGGCATAATAGGATTGAGTTTGCTTGTATTGTGTTGTGCATGATGAGCTTTAGGTGATACATGATATGAAAACCTTGAATGATGCTTCGCTAGACATAATGCGTGTTGCTGATGCTGTCTTGCCATACTTTGGCTATTATGTGAGGCTATCCCTCCAACTAGTTATCTGGTAGCTAGGCCTGGTACCGTTTCGCATATTACCATTACTGTTTCTCAAGATGCGTCTATATATGCACGTATTCACGTATGAGCACCTCAAATGTGTTGGTTGAACTTAGAGTCATATAGGAGTCTTTGCCATAACCTTTCATTGAGTTGTGAGGCATAGTTGTCAATATAACCAACCAGAATGATGTATGAGTTGCCAAAAGGCAACACTAGCCATAAGAACCATGTACCAAACCCACCACAACCCAGAAACCATATATTTACTCCCCTATACAATTGATGTGTGGATCTGTACGGACCTATTACTGCGCATCGACCCATATTCTTGTTATGTAACCTCCCAAGTTAGATCCTTGCGTGATTAATGGTGGTCGAACTTGTTATACTCTTTCATGTTGTTTACCACATATACATGATGGATTAATTCATGTTGCATGTAATTCTTGGGTAAAAACGTTGAGTTATTGATTTCATGCTATGTCATTGTGCCCAAGGTGAACCTACGTGATACTATGAATTGTTCTTATCACTCTAGAGTGTCATAGGGGTCTCAGAGTTAATTGTTATGACCCTTGTTTGTTGCGGCCTGAAGTCATACCATTGGACACCAGCCCATAGCGATACACGTGCATAGAACTCCTTGTCATGGTACGAGTAGTGTGTAGGCGATTCAAAGTCCTCATCCCTTTTTGAAATAAGTTTAATATGGTTTTCCACGCCAACTCATTTGCCTCACCTCAATGCGATTTGCCCTCGGCGCCTAAATAGAGCGAGTAGATGCTTGAAGAGATTGGCGAGGAGGCGACTGGATACCATAAGACATTTTCTTTTGATTTAAAAAGAAGTAGTGATTGCAAAATGGAACCTTTTGGAAACCCACCGTGTAGATCTTACCTGCGCGCGTTCATTTTAGGGAAAACCAAACTTAGATTTGGAATTTCGAGGACGAAATTCTTTTAAGGGGGGAAGAATGTAAGACTCGCCTTCGTTATTTTTATGTTAAGTTGCCTATCTTGCTTTTACGTTATAAAATCGTATTTTTAGTAACTGTGTGAGTTTTTAACGACTAAATTCATTAAAAAGAATGATTATTTGATTAATGTTATTATCGATGTTACTTATTTATAAAATTATCGAATCAACGCTAAACCGAGTTTTTAAAATCGTTTTCCGTTTTACTTGGCCGATTTCCAAAGTTTAAACTGAAATGTTAATTGTGGGTCGTTTCAATTCGGGTTTAGCCTAACCATTAGCGAGTACGGACCGGAATTTAGTTGAACGATGTAAAATGAGTCAAAAAAAAAGAAAAGGAATTGGATCAAAAGGGGGGGAAGTCGGGTTTCAGGAAAAACCGGACACCCCGACCCCAACCCCGACCCCTTCACCCTCTCGCGCTCTCTCTCTCTACCGTAGCTCTCTCTCTCTCTCTCGAATCTCTCTCTCTCACCGGCGACCGACCAACTAGCACTGCCGCTGGCCAACACGCGTCACCAGCGAGAGAAAGGGACGAACGGTCCCTCACCTCACGTGTCTCAGCCGCCCATTCCACCACCAAGTTTCCTCCACTTCGCACAGCCTCACACCTACGCGTCTACGTGCCCAAAACTGGACGTCCACCTGCCGAAAACCGACGACCCACCTCTATCCTAGCCTTCTCTATAAATTGGGTATTAATTTCTGGCCAAAATCAACCTAAAACGCCACTAAATCGAAGCTAGGGTTTCGGGTTCTGGGGGTAGCCGAACCAGGGTCGAGGTCAAGGGGATTTTGGGCGTGAATTGATACCAATTTAGTGGGTAATGAAGCGATTCCAGATGGGCGTTCTCGCCTCCTAAGCTATTACTATTTTTGAAATTAACTTTCAGCAGATTAACATTGCATGTCAAGTTAGGGTTTGTGAAATTCGTTAGAAAACGTCAAGAAATGAGTTATTCATGTTAGCTTCGACTCATTGGGTTGATTTTGTGCCTAAGATTGTAAATTGATGCGAATTATGTGCGTTTAGCTTCAATTCGAACCAATAAACGTGAATCATGCCTGAGTTGTTAATTCGAAGTAATTTAAATGTGTTTAGCGTCGATTCGAAACAATGAATGTAATTCATACTTGAGATGTTAATTCGAAGTTAATTTAACGTGTTTAGCATCGATTCAAGTTAATTACTTGATGCATGAAAAAGGATTAAAAACGAAGTTAGTTTAACGTGTTTAGCATCGATTCAAGTTAATGAGCTAATGTATGAAAAAGAATTAAAATCGAAGTTGTGTTAACGTGCTTAGCTTCTATTCAAGCTATTTAGCTAATATATGAAAAAGGATTAAAATCGAAGTCCTTTTAACGTGTTTAGCTTCCATTCGAATTGATTAACCGATGCATGCAAATGAGCTAATTTCGAGGTTAATGAAATGTGTTTAGCTTCGAATCAAGTAGATTAGCTAATGCATGTTAAAGGAATTAATCTCGAAGTTATATAAACGTGTTTAGCTTCGATTCGAGTTAAACTAGCTAATGCATGTAAACGAATTAAATTCGAAGCTATTGAAATATGTTTAGCTTTCATTCGAACCCTTTTTAGCACATTCATGCTTAGGAAAGTTACTTCGAAATGCATCGTATATATTTAGAATCAAATTACGTTTGATTTACTGAATAAAGTGTTGTCGATTTATGGATAAATGTGGCTATATGTACGGTTGTTGTAACGCACCGCTGAATGGTGCTGGTTGCTCAGGTAAGGGCCTAAGCCTTACTCCATTTTTCATAAGCTAATATGATAATATGTTGTGATTAATAAATCGATGAATCGAGTTGGTAGTTGGATGGTTTGAGGAAAGAATTATGAGCGTTCGAGGTCTTGTGGTACGGTGCAAGTGAGGAGGGAGACTGGGTTGCGAATTGACCGCAATCGTGTGGATTGCGAGGCCATGTGTGGCTCATTGAATTGTTGAAATGATTATGAAGTGTTTGAATGTGAAACGTGTGAATCTCTTTCCCCCTTTTATGTCTAAGATGCATTATGCGTGGAAGTGTGGTGATTTGATAAAGAACGTTTCTCGTGTTTTCAAACTAATAATAGCCAGGATTAATAGCAAGCAATGGCCTATTTTTGCTATACAAACAGTATTTGGGAGTGAACCTGCTTGAACGGGGGAATCCCTAAAACGGTTTAGAAAAGTGTGAGTTATGTGACAAATGATTTTACCAAAAGACACAACAAAATTATTAGCCGTTATGGCCCATACGCTTTAAAGTGGCTAAGATAATGTGCTTCAGACCATATGAAAAGAATGAAAAGAACGATGTTACATGAAAAGAATGAAAAGAATGATGTTACCCTAGGGGATAAGTCCAGATAAACTCTAGAGGCCCTAACGAGGGCTAATGTAATGGTCCGATATGTTATATGTAGCCATCCCGGGAGTAAGAGCTTAAGCGTGGGCGTTAGCTCTCACTATGGGGTCGAGAATAGTTCTCACCCAATCAGTACCCTGTAATGATCTTATGCCAGAAGTACTTTCGTACTAAGTTAAGAAAAGCAATTGGCCCTTTGCCATTTTAAACAATTAAAAAGGTAAGGAAGTTCTTTTTATGGGCCCAAAAGGCTATATGGAATGATGCATGAAAAGCTTATAAGGGTCATTACACGACCAAACGAAATGAAACTTCCTTTAAAGACTAAGAAAATGTTTTCAACGAAAGGAAAAAAAAAACCTTTCAATGAATGAGTTATGAAATGATCCACAAGCATGTTTGAATGTGGATTCTTAGCCCATGTATTAAAAAAAAGATTTCAATGGATGCTTTATGAATGATTCTTAAGCATGGTTGAACGTGGATTCTAATCTTATGTGGCATCATTCTTATCCATAGCAAATATGTCTGATTTAAAGTGTATGAGATGAGAAAGAAAGTTATAGCACGTTAAAAATTCCATGAATGAAGGCGTCTCTTCCTAAAAAAATGAACGTTGATATACGAATAGCATGCGAAGGTGTCATATAGCTTAATATGATGTTTAAAGGTACTTAAATGCTTGATACGTGTTTATGCGTGTGATATGTATATTATATGAATGAAATACCAAGAAAAGTGTAATTATGAAAAGGGATAACCTTATATACACATCATATGTTTGAGGGTTCATGTGTAGTTTAAATGGAGTGTTAGGAAGTTATGTTATGAAAAGAAAAGATCCTCATACTTAGCCTTCGATCTTACTCACGTGCCTAACTGCTTGCTAGTAAAGAACTCCGTCGTTGAGGAACCTAGAAATATGATTGAGTGGTCAAAGTGAAGTTTATGTTTAGTGATCCTCCCATAAATGTTCAATGAATATCTATTATGATAGTAAAGTATGGGAACGTGATGTGTGACTAGTAAAGATAGTATTGCCTGCAACGGTTTTGGTTTTAAGGGGGGTTGGGGGACACTCACTGAGCATGTGGTTGCTCATCCCACTACTCTTTCCCCTTTTCCCGAGGTTTTCTTTCTGACAGGAAGAAGTTGAGTCAGATAAGTCCAGAAGGAACCTATTGTTGCTTACAAGGCGTCGTATGTGCTCATTTGAAGGGATCTTACGTGTTTAATGAAGTCATGCAATGTACTCTTATTTTATAAAGGTCTGTAAACGATTATTCTATTTCATGTAATGCATATGGTATAAAGGTCGCTCTGCATGGCCGTCTGAGCCAACCATCAAGTTAGTTAGATGTCTTCTTGGTTTAATTTAGCTATCTTTTGGGATGTAAATCTTAATACTCCGGTTTTGTTAACTGTTGAGTTGTATCTTCCATTTCTTCTTTATTCATGAATCAATCTGGTTGGTGTACTCCGAGCGAGTGGCTCGTTGAGTTATAAACTCCGGCGTGTGGCCGTTGAGCTATGTTTTAAATGTTTTGCGCTTCTGTTGATTTACAGGGACTTATTGTAAAGCTTTTAGCCTGGAAATGGTCAGTTTTTAGGGAGAGCTCTGCCCGTTTCCTCCCATGAATTAAGTAAGAAGTTAGGAAAGCGTAACGCTTCTGGCCTAGGGGCTGGGGGTGTTACAATATACATATATATATATATATATATATATATATATATATATGATATATATATATATATATATATATGCATATATATATATATATATATATATATATATATATGTGTATGTATATATACATATGCATGTTTTGTATGTATGATGTGTATGTATGTGTATGTGTGTGATATATATATATAATATATATATATATATATATATATATATATATATATATATATATATATATATATATATATATATTATATATATATATATATATATATATATATATATATATATATATATATATATATATATATATATATATATATATGTATATATATATATATATATATATAGATATATTATATATATGTATATGTATATATAAATATATATTTATTATATATATGTACATATATATATATATTTTATATGTGTACATATATATATAGATATACATATACATATTATATATATATATATATATATATATATATATATATATATATATATGTATGTATGTATGTTTGTATGTATGTATGTATGTGTATATATATGTAAATATATTTATGTGTATCTGTGTATATATATATATGTACGTACGTACATACATGTGTCAAAATTAAATGATTTGGCTTTGTTACATTGACACTAAATCTACATATGCCTAATGAGTCAAAACTCATGAGCAATGGCAATGCATGAGTATGTGTCAAGTAGCATTACATTTATGTGATAGTGAATGTTCGTTACCAAAACTCAAGATTTGGAATTTAGTTGTCCAAAATTAAAATGAATCATATTGTTAAGAGATAATATGCAAACATACATTCTTGAATATGATTATATAGAATTAAGCATGTTATGAAGATAATTTAGAATCGTAGATCAGTGGTTCGGTATTTTCTATAGTAGTCACATAATAATATTATAATCATAGGATGCATTGCATTAAGCCATTAAGTGAATTAAATAGTAAAAGAGGATTAATAGATCCTAATAAGTTTAATAATTTGTTAATCGTACTTATATTTTCTTAATTCCTAATTTAACAAAATACTTTTTCTCTTATATTTTTATTATATATCTATCAAATCAAAAATTTAGAACTATTAACTATTTATTTTTTTCCTGTTAAGTTTTTAATTCATTTCATTTGTAAAAATTCCTTCTTATGTTATTTTTCTTTTCCCACCTAAACTCAACTAATAGAGTTTGAAAAATTTAGAATTCCCCCAAAAAGTCTAAAGCCGCCTAAAAAACGTTACTGCTAATAATTTAAGAATTGTATTATTTTAAGGAGAAAAAACTAAGTGAAATTGAAAACTGAAAACCCTTCATAACAAACTGGGTAGTTGAGACCGTGATAGTTGCTTTGCTTAAATCCCTCGTCGCTCATTATCTAAAGCCCTAACCATCCCTCAGTCAGTCTCCTACTCATCGGCTGCCGCCTCACCCTCCCTCAGTCTCCTACTCATCGATCACTACCTAACCCTCCTTCAATCTCCTACTCATTGGTCACCGCCTAATTGAAATATGTCAACAATATTATATTTTACCTTCTGGTTAAAGACTTTAATGATATTATGCACTGTGGTTAATAGTTAGATTATAACTTGCTTGCTTATTAAACCGGCGCTAAATTTTTGTATGAGCTTTTCTTCTAAACCTTAACAATGAAATTTAGGGAATTAGAAACAGTTTTGGGTTGATAGGTTATGAGTATACTTCGGTTTGGATTATATTTGGGTCGGGTGTACTCGGGTTTCAATTTTATTTGGGTAAAATTCAGTTGGGTAAGAATTAGATCGGTGTTAAATCAGGTACAGTTTAAATCCGGTTCGCATTGTCCATGTTCGGTTCACTTCGGAAGGGGTCACTATGAATTAGGTTTGAATTAGATCGGTTCATTTCGGGTGTGGGTCATGTCAGTTCATCCTAGAAATCAGTTTTTGTTCGGTTATGGATCGGGTTACTTCAGGTGTTCGGGTCCAGATTGGTTCATCCCATTCGGGTGTGGGGTTCGGGTATGGGCCCGGGTTATTGGGTTTGGGTTTTGGGTATAAGGTTAGTTTTGCCAGGTCTATGTGTAGTGTTCATTGTTCATAGCATCTGCTAGCAGAATTTATAGCTTTGGCCCTTCTCGTTAAACCAAAAATTCATAGTCCATTGTTCATTGATGTTATGACAACTGCTCATAAATTCGGGTCCTAGGCCAAGCCGGAAATAATTAATGTCATAATCAATTTTAAGCACAGTGCTTCTCAAAGGGATTTTAGAAATCGTAGTTTTAAAATTGCACACATGTTCACTGACTCCTTGTAAATATTTATTTGTTTGTACAAGGGTAGTGTATTGAGTTTATAGATCACTTTCATATCTTTTTGTGTTTTCTAAACTGTTTAGGGAAGAAGAAGCAACTTAAGGGTGAGCAAAAACCTACAGAGGCTAAATGTTCAAAAGGAGTGGTTCAGGACAGTGATTGCTAATTCTCGACCTTAGACTTTTTGAGGACTTGGAAACTAATTTGCATTGTTAGGCACCAGTAAAGCCCAATGTAAATCCATTTTGGACGAGATCAAATCATGGTGTTATGCCTCCTATGAAATGTTTGATAACTGTAATAGTCCGACCCTAAAATATGTTTATTAATTTCATTTTATTAACCTATGTGATTAATTTCATTTCATTTACATCATTTCTTTTATTATCCCAATCGGACATTTAATTGGACATTTCTAAATGGGCCCTCACTTTGCAATTTGGGGTTTTGTTCTAGTTAAATTTTGGATATCGATTTAGGCCTTGGTATTTATGAATTTAACGATTTAATTCTTTTTCATGACACCACAATCATTTAAGCTCGAGTTTTGGAAAAAAAAAAATTCGCAAGCGCACTCGGTTGCAGTTCTTTTTCTAAACCCGAGCCCGTTTAAGGCCGATTTTGACCTAACAAGACTTGACCCTCATTTGTTTAGCTAAACTCTCTTAATTAAGCCTTAATTAAGCTTAGCAAAAGTGGCTTTTCTACTTTCATTTTCAGCTAAGTAAAAGCCAAGTACAAATTTGCAAAATATTCACTTAGCACTAAGTAATTTTAAGGCACTTTCTCTCTCCTATTTCTCTCCTCCTTCTCTCTAAGTCACGGCCAGCAGTAGCAGTAGCCCTGCTAGCCACCTTTCAACCACCAAACAACCACCAAACATCCACCACTTACCACCCCCAACCACCCCTCTCACTCCAACTAGTATCAAGGATCATTCTTACCTTTTTTTCAAGCACAAAGTGATTAATTCCTTCACCTCTTATGATGATTTTGTTGTTGCTTCTTGATCTTGTTGGGTTTTTCTTCTTGTTTTGGTTATTTTGATGATGGATCATGTTGTTTTTATTGAATTAAGAATCATCTTGGTGATGGATCATGAATTGGAGGATGCTAGGGTTAGGGTTTCACCTTAGTCATGCAAGCTTCATGTTCAAGTGTTAGTTATTGGTTGTTTTATCCTTATTTTTGCTTATCTTTTAATATATTGAAGTTTATTATGTGTTTATGGTGTTTTGAAAAGACGAGAGTGAGTTTAAGTTGACCCAAAGTTAGGGTTTTAGCCATGAATGCATGGTTTGGACCAAACTTGTGTTAAACTTAAGGTATGTGTATATGTGCCTAGAAAATAAGCTTTGTTGGATATAAATATCAAGTGAAATTGAGTTTGGTGTTTTTGTATGATGTTGGGATGTACCAAAGTGTTTTTACATGCTGTTAAGAAGGAGTTTAAGTTGAGGATTGGTGTGAAAAGCGAGAGAACCTACTCAATAAGTGAGACTGGAATTCCCAGAAAAATAGGACAGCCTTTGAAATGAAATTAGTAATAATCGGCCCAGCCAAAAATTATGATTTTTGGTGGGTAGATGGGCCAGTGTGTTAGCTTTAAAATGGCTCTTGAATCGCATTAATCTGAGATTTGTAGAGAAAGTTATGGTCATTTTACCGAACCTATGCAGAGTGGGCTTAAAACTGACATATTGATGAACCCTATCATGGGAATCGTGTTTCGTGTCCTTAACGAAAGTTTTAGAGGCCTTCCTAAGCTATTTATATTGGGTTTTATGTCTCACTTTGAGGTCGGGAGTATAAGTTGTGGATTATTCTTTCCGTACCCTCTTTTTAAGCCCCTGTGCTCTAAACTTGCTACCATGCCCTGAATCACATTTCTATGGTTTATATCGTCATCATTTTGGTTTAATCTATGAACTGGTGTGTAAAAATTTTTCAAAAGCCAGTTTTATTTAAAGTTATCCATTATAAGAATAAGATCATTTCTGACCTCATGTTCCTATAATGAACTTTTGAACAGAATGAAGGCCTAAGCTTTCATTTTCTTCACTTTAGTGCATCTTATTCCTCTGTGAACTAGCATTTAAAACTTCCAGGCACGTTCATCTTTAGTAATCAACACGTATTTATCGAAATCATAATATTTTGGTAAGTACATCAATGAATCATTTTAATCAGTGCTTCATCACATAATTAGTGACCTTGTCAGTTATCAGTTACAAGGCATTGCCCTCCAGTTACCCGTGCGGCTTTAGGCAGGTCCCTCGGTCGGCTTGACAGGTGTACACCTATTCACAGATTGTAACAATTACTAAGGGGTGCACTAACAGATAATAATTGGCAATGCAGTTTTATATGCATCTCATTCCCTGTTTTCAATTAAAATGAATTGTAAGCGGGCCCAAATAACTCCTCAGTGAATTTTTATCAATACAGGGATGCATGTATTGAGCTTTGGCTCACAGTTTGAAATATTTTTATGTTTTGTTTTAGGAAAATGTTCAGTGAACCGCCCTCAGGCGGGCAGGGAGGCCGAAGGTGATAAATGAGACGGGACCTTCCATGTGATTGGCAGTGTGGGAGAGCTAAGATGCTATCTTAGCATATTGTGATGTATTTTGGAGTTTCAACTGTATATTCGAACTGAATTATGTATTTTGGTGCCACAACTGTATTGTTTTGGACCAAGTTATGTATTTGGTGTAACCCTTGGGATGTAGATCCATTTCTGTATATAACTAAATGGTTTGAGTGATTATGATGGTGAATGCCCCTTTATAGGGTAACCTTTGGTTTATGGCAAGTTTTCATGCATAACGGAAGCCTTGTCCTTTGTGGACGGCGGTAACGCCCCGTTCATTGAGTTATTATATCTTATTGATACCAAGTAACGCCCCGTTCATTGAGTTGTTATATCTTATTGATAACCTTAAGCAGGTAAATGCAAGTAGGTGAATGCAGGCAATGAATCATGTATATTTGGGGCGTTACAGAATTGGTATCAGAGCCAGGTTGATATTTTCTTGAGGAAAGTAGAGTTAGAAACTATAGGGTGAGAGTGGTTGTCGTGAGGGGCTATCGTATACTGCTAGAGTGATACTAGGAGTGTAGTAACGATATTAGGAGAATACAAGTTGTTTCCATTTGCATATTCCTTATTTATGGTTATGTCTGCCTCTCATATATGTGTTTTCTTTGTTAGATAAATCCTTATGGCGTTAACATATTGTCGGGTGGATCTATGATTGCTCACATTGCGTTGCTACATATGAGTGTAGAGGCGCATGCACAGGACCCTTACTCTGAATTCCACAGTATTACGGTCCGTGCACAGAGACTGCTTTGGTTCTTACCCCTGGTTGGCCCATGGGTGGAGTTTAGGCATCATTATCACGACTTTGTGATGACAAGGAACCCAGGCTTGGACGGGCCTAGGTTTCAGGCCCAGGGGGCTTGGACGACTCTCACTACGGAGCTGTTGTTGAGAGAAGAGTTTGAATTGAGGGGAATTACTATGGAAACTCTTCAACACGTCTTTCCCCTACATCAGGTCCATCCCCCACCTATAGCCCCAGCACCAGCACAGGGGCCACCCTCCCCGCCAGCACCAGTATAGGGGCCACCCATCCCGCCCACACTAGACACCCCACTGATGCCTGATAGCCCTAGGGAGGCTTATGTGGTGATAGACATTCCCGACACCCCAAACTTAGTGGTGATTAGTTCTAGTTCTGGGGATGCGGACCACTAGGGAGAGGAGGACGATCCAGAGGAGGATGATCCCGAGGAGGATCAAGACAGTAATGAGATGGGGATAGAGCAGCAACGGAAACAAGAGGCAGACGAGTTGATGGTAGACTTAGAGGAGGAGCATGAGCCACAAGTTCAACAGGAGGTCGATAATGCCGAGTCAGAGGCATCTACGAGCAGCTTTGATTCAGGTGAAGAACCTGATGATGAGTCTGACCCAAATTACGATCCATCTAAGGATCGTTAGGTGGTTCTAGGGGCTGGTGCAGCGGTTTTCATTTTGAGCCCTGTATGTAGATATGGTTTGGTTGGATTGGATAATTATATTTTGCGGGGCATCTGACATTGTATATAGTTAGTCCAGTCCTCTCCGACCGCGATAACATGGTCCGTACCTCTTTTTGGTTATGTGACGGACCTAGTGCCTGGGGGCTATTTAGTCTTTAGTGGTAGGGTAGGAGTCAGAGTTAGTCTTGCTTACTCAACTAGGTGTAATATGCTTTTGTTGCTCATGTATATAAATCAGCAACTATATATGTAAGTAAGCAGTTTTGAAATGAAATGATGATGCTTTGAGTTATGAAATAATCTTCGAGCCATCCCCTATGTATTTATTGGGCATGTTTATCTTATATGTCTGGAGGTTCCAGTATTTGAATTGCTTCATTTAATATATGATCAAAATGTTCCAGTCAGTGCACAACAACATGGAGGTTCATATAGAGGACAATATGGAACAAGGCTAGGGATTGGGTGATCAAGCCTTTTGCCAGGAGCCACAACATGGTGACGCGCCACCATTGCTCTCTGAATTAGCTAGTAACTTAGGCAACCTGAGTTATTGGCCAACCTTAGTTGCTGAATTGATGAAGCGGATTCCCCAGGTACCTGCTGAAACCCCTCCTAAAGAGGATAAATTGGCAGATTGGGTAGCATGGTGCAACCCTAATGTTTATGATGGATCTTATGATCCAGAAGTACTGGAGGAATGGATAAGGGGAATGGAGAAAATTTTTACTGTAGTTAAGGTACTAGAGGAAAAGAAAATGAACATTGGGATGTATTATTTGTCAGGTAAAGCTGACATTTAGTGGAATACTGTGAAGGATAAGCTCGTAGGGCCTAAATTCACCTGGAATAAATTCTTAGCAGAATTGAGGGCAAAATTTTACCCAGCTGTGGTGCAAAGGCAAAAGGAGAAAGAATTTATGGAGTTGGAAATGAGCGGGAGCATGTCAGTGATGCAGTATGCTAGTAAGTTGACCGAACTATCTAGGTTTGTCCCTAAATTTGTGTCATCTGAAAGATTAAAGATGAGAAGGTTTAAGGAAGATTTGGCCTTTTACATCCGGGATCAGCTAGCTGGGCAATCAATTTTGACTTATCAAGAACTATATGAGCGAGCAGCTAAAGTAGAACGAGTGAAGACAGAGTTGAGAGCTCCGAATCCAATCAACCACAAGAGAAAGGGGTTTGAGCGGGGGACTCCGAGTGAAAGTGTGAATCAGAACCAAAAGAAACCTACTCCTATTTCCTCTAAGAGCCGTCTTGTGGGCTCGACAGCACCCTGTGCGAAGTGTGGAAGAACAAATCACACCACTCCTGAATGCCGAGTTGGCACCAACAAATGCATGTGGTGTGAAAGTCCTGAACACCTCATCGCTGCATGCCCCCGACGACTGAAAGCTGTAGACAAGGGCACAGCAAAACCCTTGGCTCCGCCCTGCTATGGACCCCCACCTGTAAGGCCTGCAGTTGCAGGAAGGGCATTTGTGATGAACAAAAAGGAAGCTGCTACCTTTGGTACAGTAGTCACTGGAACTCTCTTTTTAAATTCAAAGCCATTTTATGTATTATTTGATTCTGGCGTCACTCATTCTTTTATATCTACCCGATCTTCTATACAATTGCGCCTGGAGAACAGGAGGATAGAAACCAATTATAGAATTAAGCTACCCAACGATTCTGTGATTGAGTGCCGCTCTCTTATGAACTTGTCCCCATCATCATTGGTGAAACTATTTTCCCTGTGGATTTGATTCAATTTGACTTGTCTGATTTTGATATCATCTTGGGGATGAATTGGTTGCACACATATGGAGCCCAAATTGACTGTGAAGATCTTAAGGTTATCTTGAAAGATGAAAACGGGAGAAAAGTGTGTTTTTTTAGACAAAGAGAGGCAAAATCTTGTTCTTTGATTTCCGCTATGAAAGCAAGTAAACTATTATGTCAGGGGTGTATTGGATATTAGTGTTATGCTATTGACACCCAAACAAAAGCAGAGGAAGCAGTAAATATACCTGTAGTTTGTGAATTTGAAGATGTTTTCCCTAGGGAGTTACTAGGACTACCCCCGCAGAGGAAAATTGATTTTGGAATCGAATTACTTCCTGGAGCTCAACCTGTTTCTAAAGCCCCGTACCGTATGGCCCCAGCTGAGCTTAAGGAACTAAAGATTCAGCTAGATGAGTTGTTACAGAAGGGCTTTATTAGGCCAAGTGTGTCACCATGGGGCGCCCCAGTATTGTTTGTCAAAAAGAAGGATGGAACCTTAAGGCTATGTATCGACTACAGGGAGTTGAATAAGATTACCATCAAAAACAAATACCCTCTAGCGCGAATAGATGACTTGTTTGATCAACTACAAGGAGCAGGCGTATTCTCTAAGGCTGATTTAAGGTCAGGGTACCATCCA
This sequence comes from Carnegiea gigantea, assembly GCA_029747015.1. Taxonomy (NCBI): domain Eukaryota; kingdom Viridiplantae; phylum Streptophyta; class Magnoliopsida; order Caryophyllales; family Cactaceae; genus Carnegiea; species Carnegiea gigantea. The sequence continues at coordinate 43,083 of JAKOGI010001208.1, forward strand.
CTTAGGATTAAGCCTGAGGACATTCCTAAGACAGCGTTTAGGACCAGGTATGGTCACTATGAGTTCACAGTGATGCCTTTTGATCTCACTAATGCTCCTGCAGCCGTCATGGACCTTATGAATAGGGTTTTCAAACCTTATTTAGACAAGTTTGTAGTGGTGTTCATAGATGATATCCTTATCTATTTTAGGGACAAGGAAGAACATGCTGATCAATAGCGAATAGTATTGTAAACTTTGAGGGAACATCAACTCTATGGCAAATTAAAGAAATGTGAATTTTGGTTGGAGGAAGTGGTATTTTTAAGACATGTGATTACAAAAGAAGGAATCAAAGTCGACCCCCAAAAGGTGAAAGCAATCACAGAATGGTCAAGGCCTACCAATGTCATGGATATTAGAAGCTTTCTGGGTTTAGCGGGCTACTATCGAAGATTCGTTAAAGACTTTTCGAAAATAGCTTCACCACTGACCAATCTACTGAAAAAGGTGAATAAGTTCGAGTGGACTGAAAGATGTGAGAAAGCTTTCCAAGAGTTAAGGCAGCAACTAACTACCGCCCCAACTCTAACGTTACCAATGGAAGGGAAGGAGTATACAGTTTATAGTGATGCATCGAAGAACGGTCTAGGATGCGTACTGATGCAGGAGAACAAAGTAGTAGCTTATGCCTCTCGACAACGCAAGCCATATGAGAAAAACTACCCTAGCCATGACCTGGAGTTAGCAGTCGTGGTCTTTGCATTGAAAATTTGGAGACATTATCTATATAGAGTATCATGCAAGATCTATACTAATCATCAAAGTCTAAAGTATATCTTCACCCAGAAGGAGCTCAATTTGAGACAACGGCGTTGGCTTGAATTGCTTAAAGACTATGATTTGCAGATTCAATATCATCCTGGTAAAGTAAATGTGGTGGCGGATGCCCTGAGTAGGAAGGCACAACATAGCTCGAACACTGTGGTGATTACTCAATTGAATCTCTTAAGAAAACTTGAGGACTTTGGGATTCAATTGGTGTCCCACGAGCAAACGAATGCTCAATTATCAGCACTTACTGTATAGTCTTCCTTAGTGGAAGAAATTCGACTGAACCAGGAAAGTGATCCCGAACTCCAAATAATAAAGCAAAATTTAGAGAAAGGGAAGTCTTCGGGATTTGTAGTACACGAGGATGGGACTCTGTGGTTCCAGAATCGCCTATGTGTGCCCAAAAATGCGGAATTAAGAAAGCAGATCCTGGAAGAGGCTCACAATACTCGTTATTCAGTGCATCCAGGAGGTACCAAGATGTACAGAGATCTGAGAGAATATTTTTGGTGGAACAATATGAAGAAGGACGTTGCAAAATATGTGGATAACTATCTAATTTGTCAGAAAGTTAAAGCAGAGTATCAACATCCTGTGGGTGAACTACGACCCTTAGAAATTCCCACTTGGAAGTGGGATTCGATCTCAATGGACTTTGTTATGGGTTTACCCCTTCCTACCTCGAAAAAGAATGCTATCTGGGTCATAGTTGATCGACTCACGAAGTCGGCTCATTTCCTGCCAATTAAGGATACTTGGGGAGTTGAAAGACAAGCCCAACTGTATGTTAAGGAGATAGTCCGTCTGCATAGGATTCCTTTAGACATAGTCTCAGATAGGGATCAAAGATTCTAAGCACGTTTCGGGCAAGCGCTTCAAAGGCCTTTGGGACCAAACTAAACTTCAGTAGCTCCTATCATCTAGAAACAGATGGACAAACTGAAAGAGTGAATCAAATTGTGGAGGACATGCTGAGAGCTTGTGTATTGGAGTTCCAAGGGAAATGGGAAGACGATTTACCTTTGGTGGAATTCTTTTATAACAATAGCTATCAGTCCACCATCAAAATGGCCCCATTTGACGCTTTATATGAGAGAAAATGTAGAACCCCTTTGTGCTAGACTAATTTGGATGAGGCACTTATTATAGGTCCTGAAATGATTCAAGAGACTACTGAGACAATAAGAAAGAGTCAGGAGCATATTAGGGTTGCCCAAAGTCAACAGAAAAGTTATACAGATAAAAGAAGAAGGCCTCTAGAGTTTCAAGTAGGCGATAAAGTTTTTCTGAAAGTTTCACCAATTAGAGGTGTCAAGAGGTTTGGAGTATGGGGCAAATTGAGTCCAAAGTATATTAGACCTTATGAAATCATTGAAAGGTTGAATCCCGTCGCTTATCATCTAGAGTTGCGTGTCGAACTTGAGCACGTGCATAACGTGTTTCATATCTCTCAGCTTCTAAAATACATTCTAGATCCAGACCATACCATTGTATCTGAACCTATTGAAATTACTGAAAATCTAGTATATGAGGAGCGTCCTATCCAAATACTAGATCGCAGGATCAAACAGCTGCGCAACAAACAGATAACATTAGTCAAAGTACTCTGCACAAACCATACCTTCCAAGAAGCTACTTGGGAGACTGAGGAGGTAATGGAAGCCAAATACCCACATTTATTCGAGGTAATCCTGTATGACAAGGTGAAGTTCATCAGTTTCGAGGATGAAACTTTTTAAGGGGGGAAGACTGTAATAGTCCGACCCTAAAATATGTTTGTTAATTTCATTTTATTAATCCATGTGATTAATTTCATTTCATTTACATCATTTCTTTTATTATCCCAATTGGACATTTAATTATACATTTCTAAATGGGCCCTCACTTTGCAATTTAGGGTTTTGTTCTAGTTAAATTTTAGAGATCGATTTAGGCCTTGATATTTATGAATTTAACGATTTAATTCTTTTTCATGGCACCACAACCATTTAAGCTCGAGTTTGGGGGGGAAAAAATTCGCAAGCGCACTCCGTTTCAGTTCTTTTTCTAAACCCGAGCCCGTTTAAGGCCGATTTCGACCCAACAAGACTTGACCCTCATTTGTCTAGCTAAACTCTCTTAATTAAGCCTTAATTAAGCTTAGCAAAAGTGGCTTTTCTACTTTTATTTTCAGCCAAGTAAAAGCCAAGTATAAATTTGCAAAATATTCACTTAGCGCCAAGTAATTTCAAGGCACTTTCTCTCTCTTATTTCTCTCCTCCTCTCTAAGTCACGGCCAGCAGCAGTAGCCCTCCTAGCTACCTTTCAACCACCAAACATCCACCACTTACTACCCCCAACCACCCCTCTCTCTCCCACTAGCATCAAGGATCATTCTTACCTTTTTTTTGAAGCACAAAGTGAGTAATTCCTTCACCTCTTATGATGATTTTGTTGTTGGTTCTTAATCTTGTTGGGTTTTTCTTCTTATTTTGGTTATTTTGATGATGGATCATGTTGTTTTTATTGAATTAAGAATCATCTTGGCAACGGATCATGAATTGGATGATGCTAGGCTTAGGGTTTCACCTTAGTCATGCAAGCTTCATGTTCAAGTGTTGGTTATTGGTTGTTTTATCCTTGTTTTTGCTTATCTTTTAATATATTGAAGTTTATTATGGTGTTTACGGTGTTTTGAAAAGATGAGAGTGAGTTCACGTTGACCCAAAGTTAGGGTTTTAGCCATGAATGCATGGTTTGGACCAAACTTGTGTTAAACTTGAGGTATGTGTATATGTGCCTAGAAAATGAGCTTTGTTGGATATAAATATCAAGTGAAATTGAGTGTGGTGTTTTTGTATGATGTTGAGATGTACCAAAGTGTGTTTACATGCTCTTAAGAAGGAGTTTAAGTTGAGGATTGGTGTGAAAAGTGAGAGAACCTACTCAATCAGTGAGGCTGGAATTCCTAGAAAAACAGGATAGTATTTGAAATGAAACTGGTAATGATCGGCCTAGCCAAAAATTATGATTTTTGGTGGTTAGATAGATCAGTGTGTTAGCTTTAACATGGCTCTTGAATCACATTAATCCCAGGTCTGTGGAGCAAGTTATGATCATTTTACCAAACCTGTACAGGGTGGGCTTAAAACTGACATGTTGATGTTCTAGCCCCATTTTAGGAACCCTATCATGGGAATCATGTTTCGTCTCCCCAACGAAAGTTTTAGAGGCCTTCCTAAGCTATTTATATTGGGGTCTTACGTCTCATTTTGAGGTCGGACGTATAAGTTGTGGATTATTCTTTCTGTACCCTCTTTTCAAGCCCTTATGCTCTAAACTTGCTACCATGCCCTAAATCACATTTCTATGGTTTATATCATCATCATTTTAGTTTAATCTATGAACTGGTGTGCAAAAGTTCTTCATAAGCCATTTTTATTTAAGGTTATCCATTATAAGAACAAGATCGTTTCTGACCTCATGTTTCCATAATGAACTTTTGAGCAGAATGAAGGCCTGCGCTTTCATTTTCTTCACTTTAGTGCATCTTATTCCTCTGTGAACTAGCATTTAAAACTTCCAGATACGTTCATCTTTAGTAATCAGCATGTATTTATCGAAATCATAATATTTTGGTAAGTACATCAATGAATCATTTTAATCAATGCTTCATCACATAATTAGTGACCTTGTTAGTTATCAGTTACAGGGCATTGCCCTCCAGTTACCCGTGCGGCTTTAGGCAGGTCCCTCGGTCGGCTTGGCAGGTGTACACCTATTCACAGATTGTAACAGTTACTAAGGGGTGCACTAACAGATAATAATTGGCAATGCAGCTTTATATGCATCTCATTCCCTGTTTTCAATTAAAATGAATTGCAAGCGGGCCCAAATAACTCTTCAGTGAATTTTTATCACTACAGGGATGCATGTACTGGCTTTGGCTCACAGTTCGAAATATTTTTATGTTTTCTTTTAGGAAAATGTTCAGTGAACCGCCCTCAAGCGGGCAGGGAGGCCGAAGGTGATAAATGAGACGGGACCTTCCATGTAACACCCCCAGCCCCTAGGGCCGGAAGCACTATGTTTTCCTAACTTCTTACTGAAATTCTGGGACGAAACGAATAGAGTTTCCCCTAAAAACTGTCCGTTTCCAGGGTAAAAGCCTTACAAAAAGTCCCTGTGATCAACGGAAGCGCAAAACATTAAAAGAAACTCAACGGTCACACGCCGGAGTTCATAACTCAACGAGCCACCCGCTCGGAGTACACCAAACAGAGTAGTTCATTAATAAAGGAAAAGCAAAAGATACAACTCAACGGTTCACACAACCGGAGTATTGGGGTTTACATCCCAAACATAGCTAACTTTAACCAAAAGACATCTAACTGACTAGATGGTTGGCTCATAAAGCCATACAGAGCGACTCAGAAACAATATGCATTACATGAACTTAGAATACCTGTTTACAAACATTTCAAACTGAGAATACATAACGTGACTTTATTAAACATGTAAGATCCCCTCAAATGAGTACAAACGACACCTTGCACGTATGAACATATTCCATCTTATCATAGCTGATTCAATCTTTTTCCTGTTATAAAGAATACCTGGGGAAAAGGGGGAAAGAGTAGTGGGATGAGCAACCACACGCTCAGTGAGTGTCCCCCGACCCCCTTAAAACCAAAACCGTTGCAGACAATAGTATCTTTAATAGTCACATATCACGTATTCATACTTTACTATCATATTAGGCATTCTCGAAGTTCTTGTAAAATACTACTAACCATAAACTTCATTTTAGTCATTGAGATTCATGTTTAGGCCTCTGAATTTCTTAACTAACAAGCACTTAGCACATAAGCAAGCATCGAGGGCTAAGCATAGAAACTTTCTTTTATAGGCTAAGCATAGGGATCTTTCTTTTTCATAAATATAACTTCTTAGCATTCCAGTTTAAACTATGCATGAAACCTCATTCGTATGATGTGCGCATAAAGTTATCTTTTTATTTTATAATCATTCTTGTCTTGACATTTCATTCATATGATATGCATAAAGCACACACATATTTTAAGTCTCATTCATAGGGTATGCGTGAACATGCTCATAAGGCTTTGCTTTCATTAGCATGCTTTTCTTAGATTTTATTCATATGATATGCACAAGCATCTTTCTTTCTTTTCGTGAAAATACTTCACTTAACCTTACTTGAAATCTCATTCACATTTCATTCTTAAGAAAAGCACATAACATGCATAGAAAACCTTTCTTCTTTTCTTGAAAGCAGTTTGCTTAGCCTCTTAAGGCTCTTGTTCTTTCAAAAGATATTTCATTTCGTATTGGTCATGCAAAGACCATTATAAGCTTTTTATATCTCATTTCATATGGCCTCTTAGGGCCCGTAAAAACCTTCTTTCCTTTCGAAACATATAAAATGGCAAAGTGCCAATTGCTTTTCTTTGCTTTTTAGGAAAATACATCTGGCATAAGATCATTATAGGGTGCTGATTGGGTGAGATCTATTCTCAACCCCATAGTGAGACCTAACGCTCACACTTAAGCTCTTACTCCCGAGATGGCTACATATAACATATCGGACCATTACATTACCCTCGTCAGGGTCTTCTAGGGTCTCCTAGTACCAGGACTTATCCCCTAGGCTAACATCATTCATATCATATCATATTGTCCGAAGCACATTATCTTAGCCAATTTAAAGCGTATCGGCCATAACGGCTAATAATTTTGCTGCCTCTCATAGCGAAATACTTTTCATACAACTCATGCATTTATAAAACTCTTTAGGGATTCCCCCATTCGAGTGAGTTCACTCCCAAAACTGTATTCATTTAGTTAAAATAGGCCATCATACACTAATAATTATGGCTACTATCATTTCAAAACATGAAATGATTCTTTGAAAAACTCACTACTATGCACATAATGCAACTTGAGAACATCGAAGGGAAGGGGGTCCACATGTATCACATTTATGCACTTCATAATTAATTCAGCACAATGAGCCACACACGACCTCGCAATCCACACGATTGCGGTTAATTCACAACCCAGGCTCCCTCCTCACAAGCACCATACCACAAAGACCTCGAACCACTCATAGTTCTACCTCAAACCATCCAACTACCATCTCAGTTTTCAATTTATTAATCATAACATACTATCATACTAATTTATGAAAAAGTAAGGTTTAGGTGCTTACCTGGCAAGCAGCACCACTCAGCGGTGCGTTATAGCAAGCATATGTACACATACATATCATCACATCTACATATGAGACTATAGAACCTTACTTAGCAGTTCAAACATGATAAAGCTCTAAGCATTTATAATTTACTTCAGAGTTAGTAAGTCATTATGGGATAGTTAAGCATATAGACGATCATAGATTGGCTAAACATTTATATACATAAATTTTAAACACGTACGATACACTTCGAAGTTCATACACGATCATGGAACGACCAAACATTCATAAACGTTGGTTTTAAAGACGTACGATGCACTTCGAAATTCATACACGATCATAGAACGACGAAACATTCATAAACATTGGTTTTAAAGACGTACGATGCACTTCGAAGTTCATACTTAGGCATGAATTAATTGTATATATTCAGATCAAAGCTAAACATACATACTTTACTTCGAATCAAAACTTCCAGCTTGATTTAACTAAATTGATTCGAATCGAAACTAAACATACATAACTTAGTTCGAATTAAAATCTCAGGCATACATTGACTAAATTAATTTGAATCGAAGCTAAGCATAAGTAATTTCATTTCGAATTAATATTTCAGGCATATTCCACGTCAATTAATTCGAATTGAAGCTAAACATATATGAACCACCTCGAATTAACATTTCAGGTATAATTTACGTCAATTGATTCGAATGGAAGCTAAACATATGTAAATCACTTCGAATTAACATTTCAAGCATAATTCATCTAAATTGATTCGAATCAAAGCTAAACATATCTAATTCAATTCGAATTAAAACCTCAGGCATAAATTAACTAATTTGATTCGAATCGATGCTAAACATATGTAAGTCACTTTGAATTAACATTTCAAGCATAATTCACCTAAATTGATTCAAATCGAAGCTAAACATATCTAATTCAATTTGAACTGAAACCTCGGGCATAAATTAACTAATTTGATTCGAATCGATGCTAAACATATGTAAGTCACTTCGAATTAACATTTCAAGGATAATTCACCTAAATTGATTCGAATCGAAGCTAAACATATCTAATTCAATTCGAACTGAAACCTGGGGCATAAATTAACTAATTTGATTCGAATCGATGCTAAACATATGTAAGTAACTTCGAATTAACATTTCAAGCATAATTCACCTAAATTGATTCGAATCGAAGCTAAACATATCTAATTCAATTCGAACTGAAACCTCAGGCATAAATTAACTAATTTGATTCGAATCGGTGCTAAACATATATAATTCACTTCTTGACATTTCTAGCGAATTTAGGCAACCCTAATCTGACATGCAACATCAATCTGCTGAAAAACATTTTTGAAAATTAGTAATAGCTTAGGAGGCGAGGAACACCCACCTCAATTCCACGCTAGAGACACGCGATTTAGCTTGAATTGAGGCCAAAAATCGAACAACAACAGCCAGATACTCCTCTGCTCTTCGCGCGTGACCCGACCTAGCCCAAACCTAAAAACCTAACTTACGATTTCTGAGAATTTTGGGCACAATTTAGAAGAATTTAGGGTGAGGATCGAAGTTATGGAAGGAGAAGAGGTTCGAATTCACCTCGCATGCCCGAAAATGGACGGATGTTCGGCCTAGCTCACGTCGATTCGCCCCTGTCTGCGGCCGGTTCTAGCCCAGTCACGCGTGAGGTGGTTCGCCGGCCGTGGCTGCGACGGTCGCCGGTGTGGTCGCGGCTCCTCGAGCCCTCTCCGCTCCTTCTCACTCTCGCTCCAACTCTCTCTCTCTCTCTCTCTCTCTCTCTCTCTCTGCCGCGGTGTCACAAGGGTCAGCCGGCGCTTGACTTGTCGGTGCATCGCCGTCGACCTCGGCCCCGGCTCGCCGTCCTGTGGCCCTTCGCTCTCTCTTCCTCTCTCTCCCATGCGTGCGTCACGGGGCTGGGGTTTGGAGACCCCCCCTCGTCGTGCCGTTCTCCTGCTGAAGAAGAAAGGGGCTTCGACCCCTTTTGTCCCATTTCCCCCTTTTTTTTGATTCATTTGGGTTTAAAAGCTCAGTCAACTAAAATAGCCAGTCCCAAATCTCATACCTCTTATTCTAAACCCAATCGTTAATACAATCGCTCATCGGTCATTCATCCCCAAATACGTCAAGGTTCGATTTAATAAACCACAAACTAATTCCAGGGTTGAAAACCTAATCGTACTCGGGAAACGACTAAATAAATCGAATAACGACTCAATTAAACTATCGATATAATTTGAAGGCATAAATGACACGAATTGACTTTGAAATCAATAATAGCAATAATAAACCCCTTTAAATTATATCTCCCAAAAGCACATCGACAATAATTTAACTCATATAGTTGCTAAAAATACGAATTTATAACGTAAAAAGCAAGACAGGCAACTTAACGAAAAAAATAACGAAGATGGGTCTTACATTCCATGTGATTGGCGGTGTGGGAGAGCTAAGATGCTGTCTTAGCATATTGTGATGTATTTTGGAGTTTTAACTGCATATTCAAACGGAATTATGTATTTTGGTGCCACAACTGTATTTTTTTGGACCAAGTTATGTATCTGGTGTAACCCTTACGATGTAGATCCATTTCTGTATATAACTAAATGGTTTGAGTGATTATGATGGTGAATGCCCCTTTATAGGGTAACCTTTGGTTTATGGCAAGTTTTCATGTATAACGGAAGCCTTGTCCTTTGTGGACGGTGGTAACGCCCTGTTCATTCAGTTATTATATCTTATTGATACCAGGTAACGCCCCGCTCATTGAGTTATTATATCTTATTGATAACCTTAAGCAGGTAAATGCAAGTAGGTGAATGCAGGCAATGAATCATGTATATTTGGGGCGTTGCAATAACAATCTTGAACCTTATCCTGTGTAGATATCATAACTAGCAGATGCTACTTATCTAATGGATACTAAATCCCTATGTGCAGCCTTGTTCCTCAGGGACAACAATAATGTCATATATTAATAGCGCATTTTGCTTCCTTATAATGCATATTAATGAAGAAACTAGAAGGTGATTAAGTTGGGGCGTTACAAATACCCTTCAAGTGCACCCATTTTATATTTTGTTTATCTGTCCTTAACTCCATAAGGTAGATCAAAAGCAGAAAGATGGGGGAGAGGTGGTCATGGAGGAAAGCAAGAGAGTAAGAGGTAGGTGGGAGACAAGAGGTGCTAGTGGAGAGTTGACCGACAATTAGAGACTCCGATCTCAAGTGCCGGTGCTGGTGGGCCATAGCGGCAACTAGCCAATTGATGATAGTGGTTGTGGAATAAGGGTGAGAGAGGAGATGTAATTGTGGAGGGCTAGACATTTGAAAGAAAGATCTCCAAGAACCTTAGAGGCATTATAGGGAAGGAGAGAAGAAAGAAACAACTAGGGGAATTCGAGGGTATGAAAGAGGTAAAAGAAAATTTATTGACAATTTTAAGCTCTAATCTGATTATTGTTTTATTTGCAGCAATTGGCCATAGTAGCAGTTTTCAGCTTACTAATTAATTTTAGTGGTACTGATAGGTACAAAAAAATTTATGGCATTTTTCAATAAATTGCAAACTTTAATGGCACTTCTTTTTTCATAAAGGGAAGATTAGGCTATGTTTTGGGTTTAAAAGGCAAGGAATAAAATCTTGAGTAGGTCACTAGCAAGACCTTCACCCTACACTAGAGGACGGAGCTTTAGGAGCTCCCTCCCTAAGCAAAGCTCATTATCCCAAGAAAGAGGAGAAGCTAAGAGGCTAGGAGAAGACAGAGCCTATTTACGCTCTGTTTGTTATAGTTTGCTCTGGATTGTAGAGCTAAATGGCTAAAGACTTATGGGCTTGTTGTTTATGAGAGTTGAAGCTTGAACTAAAACAAATAAGGATAGAAGGGAGTGGACGTGAGGAAAAAACTAATAGAGTTCTTCATCAAGATATTCTAGGTGGAGATATTCATATCTTTTTGGATGAATTACCGACAAGTTTAAGCAATACCAATGTTCAACCTAAAATTATGTCATTTTATACCCTTTTTTATCTAAAAATTTACTCAAAATAAATTCACTACAAGAAATCATTTCAGTTATAACCAAAACTTACGAGCGAACGCTTTTCTGGTCATAGATAGATATACTTTTATGACAAGATTTTAATAAGGTCATAGATACACATATTATTTTGGACGACCTTATATTCCCATTGCAGACGTTCTAGCACTCCTCATGAATTATAATTATTTTGGTGAAAATAGAAGGTGGGGCATTTCCTGGTTCTATTTTCACATATGGGAGGCTAAACAATGTCGTATAGAGTTATGAAAAGAACTTTTGTTATGAAAAGGTCCTAGACTTTGCTTTCTCTTTATCATGGCTACACCCTAATGATAAGCTGTCATTGAGGTTAACAATAGCTTGACAATGAGGGCTAGGCGACCACCTTAGTAAGGATCTTTGGTTCCTTTGGTTTTCATACTTCGTAGAAGCTCAGATTGGCTAATTTTGCACCTACAATTGTAGTTTTTTCGTTAGTGCCTACAAGGAAGATTTGCTGATTTGTTAACACTAACAAAAGGTTTGGCTACATTGTAAATTTCCATCTAAGATTTCTAATTTGGTACTCCATTCTCTCTCTCTCTCTCTCTCTCTCTCTCTCTCTCTCTCTCTCTCTCACACACACACACACACACACACACACACACACACACACACACACACACACACACACACACACACACAGAGTTAGCATTCTAGGTGAATAAGATTTTTTATTCTTACTCCATTCAATTGCATATTAACAGTTAGTCGATGTGGATAGCATTTGACCTTCTTTGGTATTATGTTGTTCGAACTTTCAATTTCATTCTTCCTTGGTATTAGCTTTAGACCTTGCCTTCATAATATAAGTCATTCTTGTAAGGACCATACTATGTGAAGAGAGTAAGATTGTGGGGGAAACTTTGCATTCATGGGATTCTCAAGAGATATAATGTAGAATTGTGAAAAAGATTGCAGAGAGTTAGTAATTTTCTTTACCTATAGGTCATGTATTTTTCTTGTTACAAAGCTTTGGTTTTGATTCTCAGGCAAGCTGCTATGCCATACTTCTATAGGGTTCTAATTTCCATCTCTATTCTTTTTCTTGAGTTTTATTCTTACCCTATTCATTAACTTCAAATGTTAGAGCCATAATTGTTGGATAGTTTGTATTTATGAGATAAAACAAAAGAGACAGATGACTTGGACTTAGAGAAATGGGCAACATGCAATATTCTACGCCTTGAGGCTATATGTTTGACCTCATGCATGCTAGAATGATCATGCTTTGCATTGATCACGATGGCCCATGTGCACTTGGGCATAAAAAGACAATCAGCATGCATATTTAATGTGGGCAAGTGTAATAACCGTGACCTACATGTCTTTGATCATCAACTACAATGAAACGTTGTAATGATTGATAATCAGTGGCAACCACAGATGAGCCATGGTTAACATCATGGTTCGTAGTTGTATGGTTGTTTTATTTGTACCGAAAAATCTGAAGTCTGGTGTGATGTAAACGAATTGTTTCTTATCCAATTTATAACAGTTAAAACTGGATAGAACAGTTTGGTTGACAAATTGCTAATTAAAATTAATTTAATTAGTAATTACTCTCTCTCTCTTTTATACAGAATTATATATATATATATATATATATATATATATATATATATATATATATATATATATATATATCTAAGAAATATAAAAACGGAATCAGAGTAATCTTTATGAGATAAGACAAATAACACCTTAAAGGCAGTGTAATTCACGTCTTGAGCCTTTTTAATTTCCTCCATAAATTACTTGTACACTTCTTAGTTTTCTCCAATAATTTTAAGGTGTTATTATGGCTGAATCGTCATCCACTACATCTTTCAAAGTCTTCAACCAAGGCTTTGTTAAGTTGGATCGCTTTGATGGCACAAACTTCAATCGTTGGAAGGACAAAATGATGTTTCTACTTACAGCTTTGAATGTTGCGTATATTTTGAACCCCAAGTTGGAGGCTATTTCTGAAGCCTCTCAAGACGCTATGCCGGAAGAGAAGGAAAAGGTTGTAGAATGGAAGAAGAAACATCAAGAAGATAAATATGTATGCTGAGGGCATATTCTCAACACCTTGTCAGACCAACTGTCTTACCTCTACATGCCAATCTCCTCTCCCATCGAAATTTAGAAGGCGTTAGAGACCAAGTATAATACTCAGAGACAAGGTGCTGACAAGTTTCTGATTATGAAATATTTAGAGTTTAAAATGTTAGATTCAATCCCAATTCTTGACTAAGTGTATGAGTTGCAAGTCTTAGTTAATAGACTTTGTGGCTTAAAAGTTGTTCTACTCGAGACTTTTCAAGTAGAAGCAATTATATCAAAATTTCCTTCCACTTGGAATGACTATAGGAAGAAGCTTCTTCACATGCAAGAAGAGTTCACGGTAGAGAAAATTATGAGTCATCTCCAAATTGAGGAGGAAACTTGGAAAAGAGATGCCTCAGATCTCCCGAATGGTTCTAATGTGAACTATGTGGAAGGTGAGTCCAAGAAAAATAACAAGAAGAAAACACTAGAGGGTAGCAATTGATAACAATAAAAATAAGAATGACAAGAAAAATAGTCGTAATTGCTATGGTTATAATAAAAAAGGGCACTACATAAAGGATAGTAATCTTGTCAAGAAATTAAAAAGAGATGCTTCTCAAGCCAAGACTAACTTGGTTGAAAATGAGAATCAAGAATTTGTTACTATGGTCATCGGTCTCAAAGACTTACAAATTGGCATGGTGAGTGAATTGCAAATGGCCACCACCAAATCTGCTAGGTGGTGGGTTGACTCTAGTGCTACTGTGCATATTTGCAATGGCATGGCACAATTCAAGTGTTATAAGGAGGCCGTTGATAAGGAAGTATTGATGGGAAACTATTCTATGGCCAAGGTTCTTGGACAAGGCACTGTGCAACTTTAATTCACATCGGGAAAGAAGTTAACGTTGAAGAATGTACTGCATGTTCTATCTGCTTTTTTCCTTCGTAAGAATGGTTTTAAAACCGTTCTAGAGTCTGATCATGTTATTCTTTCTAAGAATGGGATATTTATGGGCAAGAGTACACTAATGATGGTATATTCAAACTTAATCTTGATGGTATCAATGAAATAAATGATGTTAATGTTTACTTTGTGGATTCCTCTTCTTTGTGGCATGCTAGATTGGCACATTTAAGTTTTTCATCTTTGTAATATATGCACAAGCATGGATACTTGTCTATTAAAGATGATATTAAGAAGGATAAATGTGAAATTTGTGCTCAAGCCAAAATCACTAAGAAACCATTTCTTAAAGTTGAAAGGAATACATAAATTTTGGATTTAGTACATTCAGGCATTTATGAATTTACTGGTATTCTAACTAGAGGAGGCAAATGATATTTTATAATTTCAAAGATGATAGTTCTAGATATACTTATGTGTATTTGTTAAGGAGTAAGGATGAGGAGTTCGATACGTTTAAACGCTATAAAGCTGAAGCTACGAACCAAAACGAAAGAAAGATTAAAATTCTTAGGAGCGATAGAGGGGGTGAATACTTCCCGGAGGAGTTTGATAATCTTTGTAAAAAATTTGGCATTATTTATCAACGAACTGCCCCCTATACTCCCCAACAAAATGGTTTAGCTGAAAGAAAGAACCGTACTTTTGAAGAGATGGTAAATTCTATGCTTCTAAGTGCCAAACTCCCCAATAATTTGTGAGGAGAAGCCTTACTCACTACATGTTATATTCACAATAAAATACCATCTAGGAAAAGGAAAGTATCCCCATATGAGATATGGATTGGTAGAAAACCTGACCTTGATTATGTTAAAATGTAGGGATGTTTGGCTTATTATAGGGTTCTTAATCCTAAGAGGACCAAGTTGGGACCTCGAGGAATCAAAAGCATTTTTGTAGGATATGCTCAAAATTATGAAGCTTATAGGTTCTTCAATTTACAATCTAATGTGATTATAGAATCAAGAGATGCAGAGTTTTTTAAAGATAAACTTAACAAAGACATTATTGAGCATTCTAATCCTACTGTTGAAAATCAATCTATGCCACAAAAGGAAACCCTGAAAGTTCTAAAAGGTATAATGATGCTTCAATAGAACCACGAAGCAGTCAAAGAACTCGTAAGGAAAAGTGTTTGGGATCCGAGTTCATCTCCTCACAAGCATTATTGTTTCTAATTAAAGGAGATAGAACTAGTGTTACTTGCCAAATCCCTATGATTCTTCATATTGAAGAAGAGGATCCAAAAACGTTTAGTGAAGCTATGGCTTCTAGAGATGCTAGTCTTTGGAAGGAGGCAATTGATGATGAAATGAACTCAATATTGTCCAATAATACTTGGGTTCTACAAGACTTGTCTCCAGGATGCAAACCCATTAAATGTAAATAGGTCTTTAGATGGAAAAGAAATATACGTGGAACTATACATACTTTCAAGGTAAGACTAGTAGCCAAAGGTTTCACACAAAAGGAAGGAATAGACTACTTTGACACCTATGCTCTGGTGGCAAGAATCTCTTCCATTAGTACTTTTGTTGCTTTGGCATCGATATGTCGGTTATGCATCCATCAAATGGATGTTGAAATAGCCTTTTTGAATGGAAATCTTGATGAAGAGATCTACATGAAGCAACCAAAAGGTTTTGTACTTCCGGGAAATGAAAAGAAAGTGTGTAGATTGGTAAAGTCATTATATGGATTAAAAGCAAGCACTCAAACAATGGCATGAAAAGTTTGATGGGACAATAGTTGCTAATAGGCTCACCCATAATTATGCTGATAAGTGCATTTACTCTAAGTTTACAGAGGGTTATGAGGTGATTATTTGTCTATATGTAGATGACTGACTAATCTTTAGCACTAACTTGGAAGGAATTCAAGAGACTAAGAAGTATCTTTCCCCAAAATTCAAAATGAAGGATATAATTGAGGTGGATACTATCTTAGGAATTAAGGTTAAGAAACATAGTGGAGGTTATGCTCTTAGCCAATCCTATTATATATCTGAAGTGTCAGATAAGTTTTAGCATCTTGGGATAAAAGAGGAAAACACTCTTTATAATACTAGTGTGAAACTAGTTGAAAACACAGGTGGAGCTATGACACAGATTGAGTATGCTAGTGCCATTAGAAGCCTAATGTATGTTATGCACTGTACTAGGCCAGATATTGCTTTTGTTGTGTGCAAAGTATCAAGGTTTACAAGCAATCCTAGCACAATGCATTGGAAGGCAATAGTTAGAGTACTTGGATATCTTAAAAGAACTAAAGACTTAGGAATCTTTTATCATACATTTCCTACTGTTCTAGAAGGTTTCACATATGTAAGTTGGATTACAAGTACTACTGACAACGAATCCACTTTAGGTTGGATTTTTACTTTAGATGGGGCAACCATTAGTTGGCCCTTAAAGAAACAAACTTGCATTTCACACCCAACCATGGATGCTGAGTTTATAGCAATGACTTCCGTAGCCAAGGAAGCAGAATGGCTGAGAAATTTATTATTGGATATAGAGTTGTGGCCACAACCAATGCCGCCAATCTCCTTGCACTGTGATAGTGAAGCTATTATGTCTAAAGCATATAGTAAAATCTATAATGGTAAGTCTACGCACATTAGCTTGAGGCATGGGTTTGTAAGACAACTCATAATGGATGGAATCATACAACAACACCACCACCACCACCTCCCAGTGTGGGTCCCGCTTTCGCGGGGTCTGGGGAGATCCAGATGTAGGTAGCCTTACCTCTACCGGCATCTCTGCCCGTAGAGCGGCTGATTCTATGAGACCCACAAAAACAACATTTTTGTGCAAACATTTTATAGAAGATGGCTTTTGAGAAAATATTAAAAGGAAAAACTACGGTTACGCGAATAAAACAGGGGGGTCGAAACTAACCAAACCATGAAACAATAAAGCAGTGGAAGGAAACATACCTTAGCAGAGGTAGGCAAATAATGAGTCATCGCAAAAGTGTGCACTACCTGCAAACCACGCGACAACACAGAAACCCATACCCAAACCGGCCCTACTGCAACCGAAAGACAACTATAAGGCCGATTATCTGAGATCTAAGACCTTAATCCTATCCTGTTATAGTCTCTTATCAAGAGCCATGTCCTCCGTCAATCCTCGAACTTTCAAATCCTCTCTAATCACCTCATCCAAACTCTTCTTTGGTCGACCTCTCCCTCTTTTACTTACGGGGGTGTTAATCCTCTCACAGCTCCTCACTAGGGCGTCCATACTCCTTCTTTTCACATGGCCAAACCATCTAAGTCTTGTTTCTCTCATCTTATCTTCGATGGGGGCCACTTTGATCAAGTCTCTTATCACTTCATTCCTAATTATGTCCATTCTCGTATAACCACACATCCTATCCTCATCTCTGTGACCATCAACCTTTGAACCTGAGTCTTTTTTATCAACCAACACTCCGAACCATACAGTATAGCAGGTCTAACTACCGTACGATGAAGTTTGCCTTTTAGTAGTACCGGCATCCTCTTATCACAAAGCACACCCGGGGCCTGCTTCTATTTTTGCCAACCTACTTTTATGCGCTGGTTGATATCTTTGTCAATCTCACCATTCTGCTGAACGATCGAGCCGAGGTATTTAAACTTCTCGACCTTTGGTATTGATAACTCGTCAATGGTGACCTCTACCCCCGCCTCTTCCCTTCCACTGAAACAGCAGTGCAGGTATTCAGTTTTCGATCTACTTACTCTGAAACCTGTAGACTCCAATGCGTGCCTCCAATGCTCTAACTTAGCATTAACTCCCTCTCTGGACTCGTCAATAAGAACAATATCATCTGAGAATAACATACACCATGGTACCTCATTCTAAATCCCTTTTGTAAGCTCATCCATAATTAGAGTGAAAAGGAAAAGGCTTAAAGCGAACCCCTAGTGAAGGCCTATACCAATGCAGAAGTCATCAATAACCCCTCCTGGCGTCCTAATCCTAGTTTTACCTCCCTCATACATATCCTTAATAACTCGAATATACACCGGGGACACTCCTTTCTTTACCAAGCATTTCCACACCACTACGCGCGGAACTCGGTCATAGGCTTTTTCCAAGTCGATGAACACACCAAATAAAGGTCCACGTTTCTATCTCTGTACAATCCCATGAGCCTACCAAGGAGGTAAATCGCCTCTGTGGTTGACCTGCCAGGCATAAAACCAAATTGGTTTTCTGAAATTGAAATATTCTTCTGCAACCTTCTCTCAATCACCCTCTCCCATAATTTCATCGTGTGACTGAGCAACTTTATGCCCCTATAATTATTACAGTCCTGAATATCCCCTTTGTTCTTGTACAGTGGGATGACTGTACTAAACCTCCACTCTCTGGGCATCTTAGCCGTCCTAATAATAACATTGAAAAGCTCTGTTATCCACCCTAGAGCCTCTTCACCCAACCATTTCCACACTTCCATCGGTATTTGATCTGGTCCCTCTGCCTTCCCATTGGACATCTTCATTAGGGTTGCTTTAATCTCGTCCTTGCTGATGGGTTCACCCAGTTGAGAGTCATGATCCGTCTCCCTACTCTCTCGTTCCTTACTTTGGGAAGCTTCCGTCACTTCACTGTTGAGGAGTTTGAAATAGTATCTTTGCCATCTCGCCTTGATTTCAGCATCCTCAGAGAGCACTTTACCATTTTCATCTTTGATACACCTCACGACACCCAAATCCTTTGTTCTTCTTTCCCTAGCCCTTGCCAGTTTAAAGACTTCCTTTTCACCTTCCTTGGTCTCCAGTTTTCGATATAACTTATCATAAACCCTACTCTTAGCTGCGGCAACAACTTTCTTTGCTACCTTTTTTGCTGCCTTATATCTACCTCTACTGACCTCTTTCTCTACATCTGTTTCACTGTTCACGAAAGCCGCGTAAGCTTCCTTTTTCTCTTTGACTTTCTCCTTTACCTCCTCGTTCCACCACCAGGCTCCCTTCATTTTGTTACCACCTCTCCTATACCTACCTAGGATTTTCTTAGCTGACTTTCGAATACAATCTGTCATTCCCTAATACTTTATTGGAATCTTGAAATACCTGCACTGATTAAAGGTTTAAATTGAAAGACACCTTTTTGTATACATGGTCAAGTACTAATGGTATATCTCACAAAAACAAACTAGTGGAGGATTGTTGGATAGTTTGTACTTATGAGATAAAATAAAAGAGAGAGATAACATGGACTTAAAGAAATGGGCAACATGCAATATTCTACACCTTGAGGGCATATGTTTGTCCATGTACGTGCTAGAATGATCATGCTTTGCATTGACCATGATGGCCCATGTGCACTTGGGCACAAAAAGACAATCAACATGCATATTTTATGTGGGCTAGTGTAATAAACGTGGCCTACATGCCTTTGATCATCAATTACAATGAAACGTTGTAATGATTGATAATTAGTGCCAACCACGGATGGGTCATGGTTAACACCATGGTCCGTGGTTGTATGGTTGTATAATTTTTGCCCAAAAAACTGAAGTTTGATGTGATGTAGACTAATTGTTCTTATCTAATTTATAACAATTAAAATTGGATAGAACAGTTTGGTTGATAGATTGCTAATTAAAATTAATTTAATTAGTAATTACTCTCCCTGTTTTATATAGGATAATATCTATATATTCTAAGAAACACGAAAAGGGAATCTCTCTAAATTTGCTCTTTAGAAAATTTACAAAGGCTTATATACCCTGGGGGTGTCTTTGCCATAATCAAGAGCAATCTTTATGAAATAGGATAAATAACACCTTAAAGACAGTGTTATTCACACCCTGAGCCTTTTCAATTTCCTCCACAATTACTTGTACAGTTCTTAGTTTTCTCAAACAATAATTCACCAAATAGCAAGTGTTCCACACCATCATGTTCTTCATTTAACATTGGAACATATAGTGATGCGTATGCCTTCTTCAGGAAGAACTCTCCACCCAATAAAATATGAGAATAAGAATAGATTCCAATGCTCCAAATTAAAGTTAAACTAAATTTGGGGCAAAGTATGCTTCTAACAATATAAATACAAATATGTTTTACCTATTGGAGGGGGTGATTTAATCTGGCCTTTCAATAACCTGGTCTTTAATTTCATGTGCATGTATACAAACACATACATACGCCCAAAGATACAGATACAATTGAATGTCAATCCAATAGCAATGTTGAAAAGATTTACAAAATCAAGCCAACTAATACCCGTAACGAAGGTATATGTTGCATTCCTTCCATTCTCGTACATATGTTAGCTAGGTGTGGAAGCTATGATTTCATCGACACATTTACTTGATGTACTGAGACATCCACTTGAATCCATCACTGTAACCCATGTTAAAGACAATACTGCACATGAATACCTTAAGCAATTGGAGTTTGTCAAGATCACCTTAATTACATTACTTGCTGTACAAATATGTTTAATTTAACTTTAACCTGAACTTATTTGCCATTATTTTTTATGTGATCCCCTATTTCACTAATTTCATGACATATGTAAAATACATAGGCTAAATAGAAAAGAAACATTGATTTTTTGTGCATGTCTTGCTAATCAGCTTATCATTTCATAGATTATTGGATTTGACTATTTGGGGATATCCTATGTTGATAGTAACTTTATTCAATAATGATTTCTGAATCATGCAATTAGTTCCATTGGAGATCAGGCTCACTAATCTTATATTTTGTGTTTTTCTTCATCTTCTATCATCTTCTTGGTTGGATTCGCATGCGGGAGAGGATCGTTGTTCATCTCTCCATCGGGGATGTCATAGGAGGTGGTAAGTTTAGGTTGGGGTTAACTTAGGCCATATGAATTAAATAATAATTCTACTATGCTCTCTTATTTGTGTGACTTTGAGCCCCCCTTTGTTTCAGTTTAGATTTTGTTAACTCTAGTTCAAAAGGTAGATTTGAAGAATTATGTTTGGATTGGCAAACTTTATGACCATACAAGTCTATTTTTCATTGAATAAGAAATGTAATAGAAATAGATCTTAATTTGTTGATTGCTTTAATTGTGCCCTTTTTTTCAATATGCGAATACTGAGTTTTAGGTAAGAGTTTTGAGTGATTGTGAAGCAAGGGTACCAATTTGTTATATTTAAGTTATTTCTCCTATCATTTAGGGGGTGTTGGGGGTACAAAGATTGTGAAGGCCTTCCATGGTTTTATTCTCTACTTGGCTCAGCAGAGAAAACCTCAAGGTAACTAAATCAACACCAGTGAATTACCTTCCCAGTCGAAAGTGTGGTCTTATGAATATTATTCGAGAACTTTGGGTGAGTTGTATGATTATGAAGTTGAATAGAATATGATCATTTTTAGTTTCAATTCCTTCACATCTGTAATGCAAGTAGAAAGCAACTTATCATACAATGGAATAAACTCTTCTTTCTATTTCTAATCATCAATATTGCATCAGGCCTTGCTACGTTAGGGTCATCTTTAGAACATTGTACTGCTTCTTTTGGCAAGTCAGACTCAGCCAATACCTGATTCAATATACTAATTTCCATTTTGTGTTTTTCCTTTAGTTTCTCTATTTGTTTGTTAGACTTGTCGGCTACTGTCTCTGCTTTTGCAGCAGCATTCTACAAAAGATCCTTCTCATTTAGAATCCCAATTTCTTCCTACATTCCAAGTGAGGTTAGGGTTTTCAGCTCTAGTTATTGTTTTTACATGAGTAAATGACTTATAATTTCATAACCTTCTATTGATTTCTTGCATATTCAAGGATGATAGTTTAGGGATTTTGTCATTTCTTGTGATAATTTACTAAGTAAAGTTAAAATTTTGGCAAAAATATTAACCAATAGATACATTAGAGTCAAACTATTACCATAGGCAAAGAAAAGTTGTATTTTTATTTCTTTTCTCAAATTTTTAGTTGCTTAAAATTGCTCATTCAAATATTGTAAATTGGGACTAAAAACTCCTTATAGTCAAATTGTTATCATAAGCAAAGATATGTGACCAATACGACAGCTTACTAAACCTCTGAGACTAGGCCATCAACTATGAGGCATGTTTATAAGTGTTAGTGATACTGTACTACTTGTTGGGAGGGGAATGGTGGAAACTGTGCCTAAGTGCTAGAGAACCTTGTAAATTGGTAGGTTTTTTTCATTTGGTAGGGGAGATGAAATCTATCATTAGTAATTTATGGTGTTTAATTTTGCATATCTATAAAGTGTTCCTGTGAGAAGTCTTTTAAGTTCATTTCGGCTTTTAAGTTGGCAGCCATGTAAACTTGTAAAGATTCTTAATTCTACATAATTCACATTCTTCCCCTTGTCCTAGGATAAACCAATTGAAACCAACAAGTTGAACTTAGAGCGGCCTTTCCAACTAGTTAAATCAATTGAAATTCAAGAGTCAGACTTAGTTCACCAATTGACTAATAAATGAATAAGCCCAATATGACATACTAGTCACGATAAAAAGTCCAAATAAAGTGGTGTTGATTTATATGGGCTATTCTAATATGTTCTTAAATGAATTCGGGCTAGTTAGTTTGATTACTTTTTTAGCAATCTTCCGTAGCCTCATTGGCGACGAAGATATTTATTAAAAAAAATGTTAGCCTTCTCCAAGTGACTCCCCAAAACTAGGATTCAACAAATTAGTAATCCTAATGTAGAGTTGTAGGCTATTACTACCCTTTGATTGCTTAGCTATTGATTGCTGGACCTAAACAAGCATTAGTCAGATCAATTATTAAGTGTTTGCATTGATAGAGACCGTCTCAAATAAGAAAAATATAAGATTGAATAAAAATGTTCGATATCCACAAACAATCCAAATAGATAAGAAACTAAAATCGAAGCTCAGCCCTGTGATGTGCTTAGGGCTTGGGCTTGCAGACCCTTCCTTATGCCTTCAAATAAAAGGGTCAACACTTGGGCAAGCCTGCCATCTTAAGCCCATAAACAAATTAAACAAACTTGATGTTAGTAAGTTTTTTGGAATGATGGATTATGATAGAAAATTTGGCTTGATGTTGATGTGTTCAAAACGCGCTTTTTTTTTTTTTTATCTATTTACTACTTCGGGACGACTTGTGTTATGGGACATTGAGTATGCACTGTCTGCTTGGGTTGCACTGTCGCTTGGCTTTTTACTTGGCTTGCACTATCTGCATGGCTATGTGCTTGGTTTGTGTTGTGGGATATACGAGGAATTGACTATCTACTTGGCTTGCACTACCTTACACATTACTAATGAAAGAAGTATGTCTTTCATTACTTTTAATTTTCCAAATGTCACTCGCTTGGATCACAAAGCTGTGTAAATTGATTGCACTAGTAGTATGAGCACTCATAACATCATACACACGACAACAGTTTTTGAATGTACTATGAAATGCATTTGAAAGTCGTTCTTGAATGTTATATATATAGTATTTCTTTCCCCTACCTGCCATTCAAACTTTTGAGTTTTGGAATATGTTGAGCTTTTCATGTTGAGTTTGCATCAAAACATTGCCCAAATTTTGATCCAAGGTAAGAAACGAAGACATCACTTACTAAGAGTTGGCAAGAAACCTTCATTCCATCCCTATCATATTCTCTCAGAAGACTTCATCTGAGGATCCTGAGGGGTTGTTGGTGGCTAAGGGGAAGACAGGTAGTTGTGGTGGAAATCAAGGATGAGTTTTGGTGGATATGGTGGTTCTCCATCCAAAATTTGATCCCATTTGGAGAATCTCAGGTTTGGAGATGATTCCAGTCTTCTAGAACAGACAATAATACCATTGAAACAATCAGAATAAGGTCCAAACCATGGG
Source organism: Carnegiea gigantea (assembly GCA_029747015.1). Classification (NCBI taxonomy): domain Eukaryota; kingdom Viridiplantae; phylum Streptophyta; class Magnoliopsida; order Caryophyllales; family Cactaceae; genus Carnegiea; species Carnegiea gigantea. The sequence continues at coordinate 67,023 of JAKOGI010001208.1, forward strand.
CTTCCTTTAGGTAATTTTATCGAGTAAGTGGTAAGTACTTTGAATGCAAATAACATAGAACTACAAATTCAAGAATATGGTGGTGAAAAGGTAGAATCAGAGAACCTCGATGCGTTAGCACACAAAGTAAGAGATTTTTAGGCTTTTTCGCCATTAATTTGGGGCCTTAAGAGCTAATACAGAGTTAGATATGGAGAGTTTTTTGTATTTCAATTTGATTGAAGCTTGTGTTTGTAGTGTGTAGGTTTGGTTTACTAGCTTAGGAACCTCCCTTCTCTTACTTTGGTTTTGGTTTGGTTTAGTTATGTTGTAAACCTTACTTATTCAACGTACATACACATGAAAGTTTATCATAAGTTAATTCAGGTTTTTATACCATATATCTTGGTATGAATTGAAACATATATATAGATGAAAGTTTATCATAGTTGATAAATAAATATGACTTCTTGGTGGTGTGACAAGAAGAGTGTTTATCAAAGAAACCACAGCATCAATGATGAGAAAGGAGACTCGTTGTAAAGAGCAACAAGGGACAAGGATGGAAACTCATCATGAAAGGTTAACCACAATCACGACGAGCAGCATACCTCTTCTCAAAAAAAATATCACAATTGCAACGAGCCTACTATCTCATCTCAAAAAAGGATAAAATTATGACGAGCTGTATATCTCGTCCAAAAAGGTTATCACAATCACGATGACGAGCATGCTTCGCCCTAAAAAAATATGACAATTACAATGAGTTATGTATCTCGTCCAAAAGGTTAAATTACGATGAGAAATCCAATATGGTTGTTAGATAGAGTCCAATAATTAACGACGATGTCTTTGAGACGAGTGGTGATGAGGCGCATTTCTCGTCATAAATACCTACTACAACAAGTTTCACAGCCATTTGTGAGGGGTTTTCACGTCCTTATTGGTATACATTTTTGTAGTTATTAGTAAATTAGAATTTTAATATGCTTTTGTTTATTTTGTAGGAATTTGAAATATGTGAAGAATGAATAAATTACTTGAAAAAAAAGAAGAAGCTGAATCAAAACTGAGCTGAATGATGTTCTGGCTGTCACCGAAAGATGCATTGATTACGGTATTATACTTGAAAAAAATAAGTGCATTTATGCTGAACAAGAAATCGAGTTCTTAGGTCTAGAAATAAAAGTTGGGCAGATTATTCTTCAAAAACATATTCTGGAAAAAATAGAAAATTTTCCTAAAAAATTGATAGGAAGCAATTAGAAAGGTTTCTAGGGTGCCTTACCTATGCTTCTGATTTCATTAAAGATTTGGCTAAACTAAGAAAACCATTACAGCAAAAACTTAAGAAAGATGTTAGCTGGACATGGACTATTAACGATACAAAGATTGCGCAAAATTTCAAAAAGATATGTAAAAATCTTCCTGTCCTTAATTTGTCTAACGAAGAAGATGATTTAATTCTTGAGACAGATGCCAGCAATGAGCACTGGAGTGCGGTATTCAAAATCAGAGAAGGAGAAAAACTCTGCAAATATTACAGTGAAAGCTTTAATAAAGCAGAATACAACTATCCTATGATGGAAAAAGAAATTCTTGCAGCCATAAGGAGAATTGAAAAATTCTTAATCTTTTTAGCCCCTAAACCTTTTCTTATTCGAACTGATTGCAAAAGAATACTCGATTTTGTGAAAAAGAATTTATCAAATATGCAAGCGCAAGGGCGACTCCTGCGTTGGCAATTATGGCTTAACCAGTTTTTCTTCTCTATTGAAAATATACAGAGATCGAAGAACTCTCTGACAGATAGTCTAACTCGAGAACTCACCAATGGTGATCATCAAAGCCGACCTCCTGCCAGAAAAGTAGGAAATCCTTAATAAAATGCCACTTCTACTAGAACAGGTTACGCCTTCTAGTAAAGTCCTTATTGATAGCCTGGAATTCCATACAAAAAGTTGATCATGCTGTGGTCTACTCTCTACTACCTATCTAATAGCCTAAAGTTTCCCTTCTAGAATTACAAATTAGCTACCTTCGGTGTCCTGATGGATCCAAGAAAAAATAAGTTCTCATATCCAAGAAAAATGGTTCAAAGAATGGTATGCAGCCTGCGTTGACTTTTATCATCATTATTCCTATGATATTTGGGAGTCTTGGAGTACGACGATCTATTTTTCCGACAGATCTGGAGTTGGTGGCATTTGTTTTCCAGCCAATTCAATATCTCCTCGAGATCCTATCTTCAAAGCCTGGAAATACGGGATGATTCTTTACTTCTCAGAAGTGCTAGATCCTAATTTCCTATTTTTCCCAACCTTAACTAAGTTCCAGTAATACATGTTTAAAAGGTTCCATTGGATTCTTAAATCTCCTGAGGGACCAACAAAAATTTCAATTCGCAGATACTTAACTTTGGAGGTTTATAGTGCCCTGATTGAATATGAAAATGGACAAGCCAAGCCAGCTCATTATCTTGTTCAAATTGTTAATTGCGATGATCCCAATTATCAACGACAAAATTGGGTTCATGGAGATCCGGTACATATAGTTACTGATCCTGCATTAGCAAGGGCTATTGGGTTTTTCAACATTTATCATCAATGTTGGGCATTGATTGAAAAAGGAAAATAACTAATGCATTGTGAAAACACTACTTTTGCCTATAGTAATGAATTCAATGATTACATGAAAGTAGACGGTGCAGAATCAGAAGATATTTTTGATTATCTCTTTGATATTCGAGCTGAAAAATTCTTATCAGAAGAACGAAAGAAATATCTCCTTGAGTTGTTTGAAGAATATGATCTCGAGCATCTTAACCAAATTAATGAAGATTTTATGAATATCCAGATAATGATGGTCTGGAAGATATAATTGGAGAAGAAGGCATGCAGAATCTCAATAATGATGACTAATCTTATCATCATTAAAATTTCTAAAAAAGTTGTCCCATTATTGTACTATTTTGACAAGTGTCTGGTCTGTAAAATAAAGTGTGTACTGTAACCGACAGTGTACTGTAAATAACTGTAGCCATGTGAAAAATCTTTATGTGTTATAGCCTTTAGGGCATCCTATATACCCCCATCCCCTCTATAAATAGAGAGGTCAAGAGCTGAGAAGGACACGGTTATTTGAGCATTCTTGAGCAAACGAGAAGTTGGATTTCTCCATTTCTCTATGAACAAGCATCTCTAATGATCTTAGCTTAAGTCCCTCTTCAAGCTTTTTGTTGTAATATTTTCACTTTCAATCTTTCAATAAAAGAAGTCTCCCAGTAGGGAACGTTATCCAATTAAACCTTATGTCTTAAATATTACAATTTCTTGATTAAAGTCTCACTGTCCTTAAAAAAGATTAAAAACTTGATTAATGACTATGGTCTGAGATAGGAAACGAAACAGATCTGTGCTGTGCCTGATCTAAGGAAGGAGTGGTTGAGATTAGCAGTCTCTGTAAACCGGAAGCTAGAAGAACGTCGGAGTCCAAGCCGACTAAGTTTAGGTAATGGTCGAAATTCTTTAATTAAGTTTTAATTATTTTTGCTAAGCATGGTGGGCCGTTAATCACAGAAAATATAATATTTATGATATAAGTAGTAATTTGTGATAACTATTACCATTGAAGTCATTATAAGAAGCTCTAATATAAATATAAGCTTAGTTTTGCAAAACAGCCCATAACTTTGAAGTATTTGCATTTAAAGTACTTTAGGGACCTAATAATAAATATTAAGACTCCAAAAATCATTTACACCAAACCTCATAGGCTCCGGAAATTATTTTCAAAATTCGTGGGGTCCGAAAATTAATACACCAAACCACAGGGGACCGAAGTGTAAATTTTTCCAACAATTTGAATTAAACAAATTCACACATGTTTGAATATAAAAATTACAACAGTTTGATAATAAATAAAAAAAGATACATTTATTAACATTCTACTAAAAAAAATACTGTAGTTCAATATTTTAAAAAATACAATAGTTCAATATTTAAAAAAAATAAAACCATTTAGGCTCCCAATATCAGTTGTGGCCCAACAAATCTTTCCTGCCAGAGATCTAAAATGCCTAGAGTCATTTTCCTTTTTTTTAAGTTCAGCAACAGTAAAAAAAAAAAGGTATGTTGTCTAAAACGACGTCGTTTTCTAGCGCCAAACGACAAAAAGGGGAACGTGGGCCGCTCATGGAAGCGAGCCACCCGCGAGACCTTCTGCTATACATGGTTTGAAAACTCCTTCTCTCTGTATCTTTCCTCTGTGCAATCTATGCTCAACACTCTTTTCCCTCCCTCCCCCCTCTCTCTCACATGCACACACACACATCCTTTCAACGCCTACCTCCATAGGCCATCTAACCTCGAAATCTTAGAATCTCCCTACAGAAATGGATCTTGACCACAGGATGCTGGCTAATTCAGTACAACCGATGTTGTCAATCTCATCAACACTCGATTCTTTACACGGGTTGATGCTCAGATCTATAGCCATTGTGCTGCCTCCTAAATGCCTTCTTTGCCCTGTCTATCGTTTCTTAATTCAAGTAAATTTCGTATACTGTAGATAGCTAGATAACTGTGTAGTTAACATGCCTTTATCTGGGATATAGATAAATAGATATAGATGCTTCTAATTTGTATTGGCAGATTTTATAATCTTTATCATTGTCATATTTTTGCATGATGATCTGTTCGTTTGGGCACATGAGCAATTTCCTTCTTCGAAAATGATATGAGTGTACATATCTGTGTTTTGATGGAGTAAAACTACTGGAAATGCAGGAGTTAGTGAGCAACAATGACTTTCAGACTTAGACAAGTGACTCAAACTTGTTATGGTTTTCTATTCTTATTTTTAACAGCTTATTATAGATATGCATAGAATCTCCCATAATTTTGCTTCCTAATCAATTACTTTGGAGATTACCTAGTTTTACATATATGCAGATAAAGTGAGCAGGATCTTTTACATTACTATAGTCCCATATGATTCATAATTTGAATGCTTTCTACATTGCAATACCATATTCTATGTTCCCCATATTTGGTGATATTTGCAACTATACGCTTGCCTGAGTAAAGCAACTCTTTTCTACTTATACTAGCAGGACTAAGATATGTCTAGGTGTTGCTTTAATCTGTAGTAAACTATGTAATTGATGCTTGATAAATGAGGACTATATTTACGGGACTTTTAAGGATTTGTGTACTACTACTTGGTATTTTCCATGAAATTTTCCTCTATATCTTTAAGTTGTCTGCATCTGTATATGTTATTTTCTCTGTAGCTCATGTCTTTCGCTAAAAAATTACCTTAGATAAGTACAAATCAGAAAAGGAAATGAACTACCTCATTTGGAAGTTGGATTTGGAACTCGATTCTGGACAGTCTTGAGCTGATATCTCACTTCTATCATGTTAAACAGTTTCTTGATGTAGCTGTTGCTAACATGCCTATCTATAATTACAGGATGAGAAAATTTTTATGGCAAATTGGGTCATCATTGAGCACTGAGATACGTTTGATTTCTGCCATGGCATGAGCTAGACTGCCAATTCAAATGGAATTCCAAGTGAATTATGATATTATTTAGTTTTATTGATGTCTGAATCTTCTCAATTCTATTTGATATGCATTTGTCTAGAAGGATATATTCCCTTAATTTGGAATGTTCATTGTCATGTCTTTTCATTTCGAATATGGAAAGACTAGTATCGTTCTATAAATTCGCAAAAATAAAGGCGGAATTTTTTTTTAATTTGTTATGGGAGGTTCTTTTGGACTATACTCCTAGGATGACACTAACACAGTGCAAGCATCCTCTAGTAAAAATTTAACTTGGAAACAACAGCTTTTTCAGCAATGAGACCTCTATAAATTCCTTGAGATATAATGCAAGCCTCCTCCTGTGAAAACCTTAAGGTCATCTATAAATATAAAATAAGTGAGTGCAATTGTGGAGCTCTCTTGGATTTGGGATGAAAGTGAAAATCACAATGAGGAATTCTCATCTTCAGTAGCTAGCTAAACATTTAGAGACATAGGAAAAAACATATGAAGATAATGGGTCTCCTTCCCTACGACCCCTCTTTACCTAAATCCAACCCTGAGCTCTCCTATTAATAGTGGTAGAAGAAAAAGAGGATGTGACACAAGCCATTACCAAATCTATAAATTGGTAGGAAACCTAGACCCTCTAAGATACATCATAAAAGCCCCACTCCACATTATCAATGTATCATATGCTTTGCAAATATCTACCTTGATCATAGAACAAGGTGAGTCATTGTTCTTTGTATACTAATTGGCTTATTCATGAATAAGTTAACTGTAATTTACTCGTTAATCACCAATCACTAATAGGCACTCAGTGCTTGAATGATTGTGAATAGGTGGTCATGTTTACTTTGAATTCCTTGAGAACGAATTCTATGCTTTTGTTTAAGAGGCTTCTTCAAAGCATTAAGTCCACTCCTTCGCACTCATACAAGAAAAAATCACTCCTTTCTACTCTATTCTGCTCCTTCCTGGTCCATTCCATTTCTTCCCATCCCACATCCCCAATTTATCCACGAAAAGAAAAGGCCCTTGGTACATCTTACGACCCTTCACAGACTTACCCCAGTTTCCACACTATGTTGAAAGTGAGGATGATAAGCCCACATATTTAAAAAAACTTAAATGAAGAACTACACTTCCTTTCATCTTTTGCGATATTAATCTCAATTCAAGCATGATCAATTGCCCTATGCTCTACGAAATGAACAGACATCAGTAGAAGGGAGCTCCGCTAAGCCAAATAAAGTTATATGTTACCTTATCAAACTTGCACATAATAATTTCTCCATCATCTTGTTTATTTCAACATGTATAGTAATCCTTTTTGACAAACATAATGCATGCTACACTCAGTAAAAGCATTAATGGAAGCTAATGAAGGAGGGAGGAACTCATCCTATTAAGCACATCAGTAATTCCATTAAAATCTTCACAAATTAACCATAACAAAGAACATTGAGTGTGAATATCATTTAACTCACCACCCTTTGCTATTATAACTGTAAAGAAAAAGCATAAAACTATACCTTCTCATTGATACTACTCACCTTATAATACGCAAATGGAGCACAGTAAAATAGGATGTCCACACTCATTGAACTCCTCCTAGTTATTAGAGCTTACTATTAACATGCTCTTGATAATTACATACAACATGACTTCTCGAACACTTCCTATTATTTTGCCAGCTTTATGTTGTTTTAGTGTATGTATGTTGTTTCACTGAGTCTTTATAAAATCCATTATATCCACATTATTGTTCCAAAGGCCAGCCAAGTCCATGGACTTTGCTGGATCATGAAGACCCCAACATTCCATGTGTAGCACCTTATATGGAGTCTCTTGTAGTGTTTTTCACCATGATACTCTTCCCCTAACTCATAGTCTTATGTCCTCTCCTTGTCTGTAACACCATTTCTGTACCACTATCAATCCATGGATTCTCTTTCATAAGAACTTGAATTCTTTGAGGACATAGATTTACTCATCGGTGTAGACAAAGGAAAGTTTCTCCCCATTGATTGTGTTGTATAGCATTTGCTACTCTTGGAAGGAGTCATGGTTACAAGATCACCCTGCATAATTCAATTGGGATGGCACAATCACACTAGCTGCACCAGAATCAATAGTAGGTTGGTATTTAGGAGAAACCTCTGTAGAAGTAACATGACAGGAGTAACATTAATTTGCTTGGGCTTCATACTATTCTACTGGATCTAATGAAGTAATATTTCTCCTCATGTCTCAATCCTTGATGCTTAGAGCCATAAAAAGGAATCCATTCGTAAAATACTTGTTGAATGTATTTGTCTTACCATAAGGCAAGTAAATAGGAACATCATGAGGTAACTTATGCTGTACATAAATTTTAATGAGCATATGAGCATAAGAGATGAGCACATGAGCAAAAGGGATCATTTCCCCCAAAAAGTACATTGATCAGCTTAATATGGCATCCTAAATAGGCTGGCCACCTTACTAAGAGCACTTATAGTCCATTTAAGAAAGTCAAGATTAAGAAAAATCACCTACACTTGAATTCTCATCATTTTCTTTGTCCCAAGTTGACTTCAGGACATCAATTATATTAAGCTCATAGACGACGAATGTTGTGGCATTCTTTAAGGTTGCATCAATCATACGTCCTGTTCTCTCTGCTATATAGTTAATGTTGTTAATGTACCATCTTATAGCTTATAAGGTTAGTAATTTGGCTAATATATATATATATATATATACACACCAAAAGATAAGCAATTTACTTGTTTTGCGTTTGTGTGGCTTGTTAACCCTCCTTCTCCCCCCCCAAAAAAAAGAAGAAATTGTAGAGTAGCAATTCTTTTTCTTGGTTTTGGGATTGAAATTTAGATGTTCTTAGACACTCAAGATAAGACAATCATATTTTTATTCAGGCCAAAGATAGGGGCAACCATATACTATTTGTAAAGCCTGATGTAATATAAGTGAGCAAGTTCTAATTTTGACGAAATTCAAAACGTCCATTCATAGAGTATTCATATTTGGTTGCATCACTGAGTTAATATTCCATTATCAATATCTGCTTTATCTACTGACGATAATGGATGTATCTGTCATACTAACTACATGCGAGTGCATGTGTTAAATGTCGCAAGCCACTAATTAACCTCCAGAGGTCATAGGTCAACTCCCTTTGTATCGTAAACCATACTTCAGTTTCTAATCTTATGCATGTAGTGTATAAAAATAATGAAATTGTCCATTAGCTTGAAAACATATCAAAATTGGTAATAGGCTATCCACTTGAGCCTTGTGATTGTCCTTATTTGCCATTGCCTCTCATTTCCCCTCTTCTAGTAAGCATGGAGACTTGCTTGACATGCTTTGATTTGAAAACCTAATCATTGGGACTGGTTGACCTTAGGAACTTGGTTGTACATTTGATTTGAAAATGGGCTTTAGAGGATTTTATAATGGTTTTTATGAGATGTCGCGTTTTTTTTAAAAAAAAAAGAGAGAAAAGTATCACTACTTCTGAAATTCATACATGCTAGAAGGAAAGGACATAATACATTCATTTTGGTCTTATAGGAGATGATGGTACATCTCCTTTGTATTATGCATATTAAGATCTCAAATCTTTCCAATTTCATTGCTGAAATTGATTGTTATAAATTGCTCAGATTTAGAACATAATAGATGTTGTCTATGACATAAACTTAATTATGTTAGTTATTGCATATAGATTAGATCTAACTTAATGGTAGTACTTATCATGTAGGTTGTAGAATGCATTGACGACTTGTAGAAGCAGGCATAAGGATGCTAAGGATGCTTGTGCTGTTTGGAGATAGGATGTGACAACTTTTAACATTGGGTATGGTTTTCTTTGCACTTCATTTTGAGATTGGTTCACATTTATATCGTTAATTTAATATTAAGATGATATTTGAAGGGATTAGCTTATGTAGAGCAAAAGATATACTTGAGTAAAAGCATTTGGAATAGGTACGGATGCTTATTTCGACATGAAACTCTTTAAATTATACTACGCCCTCAATATAAAATGGAAAGTGAGATAGAGTAAGTTGATGTCTAAGAAATCAAGGTTGGAAGTATTTTGCTGCTCTTTGCATTTAGAAAGAGGAGATGTTGGATATTGAATAGTGAAAATATATTTCATAGGTTTGTTCAAATTATATATGTGATTTTATTCATATACATTCATCTTCTACATATACATAATCTCTATATGTGTCGTTTTATTTAGATATATTCTTATGCCATGTATTAGCTTTTTTGCATTTCAAACTAAATTTAATATAAGATAACAACAAATTTAGATGAATAGAATAGGTTGCTGAGTGCAATATGAGATAATAGCAAATTTAGACAAAGAGAATATGCTTTTTTGGCATTTGAGTTTTCTCTCCAAGAGGAAAGGGTAAAGTCTTGCCAAAAGAAAAAATTTGCACAAGCTACTGAAGCAGGAGAATCAGTCTAATGCATAACTAAGTTAAAATTCTTCATCAATACTTCTTCTATATTTTTCGAAACTTGCACAAAAATGATCAGGTTCATATCAAATGACAACTTAACCAAATTTCTACCATATCCTGTTCTATTAAATTTCTTAGAAGTAGCGCTGGATGGTGGTCCTTAACTCTAGCAATCCTAGTTTTCCTTATCAAATTTTCTTTCCACTTGTTTTTCATGTACTTCTATTTATTAATTTCTAATTCTTGACAAGCCCTTGCTCATTAGTGGTGAACGTAACATGTTTATACCTGTTATGTTCTCTGAGACCTCTTAAAATCGCTGATACAATTATGTGAAAACCTAGAGGTTTAGCAATATGCAATCATAGAGTAGCGTAATGAAAGCATCATCAATATTTTTCTCGGATATGCAATGTATACAATGCTGTCAAAATAAGACATTCACCAATTTTGCAAAGCTTTTCGATACCTCGTGCTTGCTGATAAGATGCTCCAAAAGGAATTATTTTAGCCTTTTTTTATTTTGTACTTTGGGCTTTATACTCCTCACCCATTGCCACTCTCTAGGAGCCGCTGCCGACTAAAGCTTGAACATAAATGTTTGTCTCTCTATAATCAGTTGGGCTCTAATATCGATTTGATTCTCACTATGAGCAATCACATCCATAAGAGAAGTGGGTGATGTAGATTCTGAATGCTATAAAGGATGTGCCCTTCACCAATTACACAGCCAGAACAAAGAGTTCTAGTGTGATTGATAGAATGTAAGAACTTATTTTGTACAACTTCTCCAATAACGTCATCCTCACGTCTATCAAAGTTGAACACCAATACTAGTGGAAAACAAGTTTAATTTTTAGGATATAAGATGGGCACCATATAGAACTAACATGAAGCAGCCAAATAGTTGACACATAACATTGATGTTTCCTATATGCAATGCTATATCATGTATTGTAATAATGACCATACCAGTCCTATATGGTAAAAATCATCACCCAAATGAAGGTACTTAAAAAATTTTGAGAACCAAACTGCTTGATTCACTACAAGCAACTTTAGGGTATTTAGAGCTTGTTAATTGTTGTTACATAAGCTGCTAAGTTCTCAATGAGTACTTGTTTTTCCTAACCAAATTTAGAATTTTTCTTTGAAAGGGGGAGAGAGTATTAACATTTCTATTTATCAAAGTCTAATCAAAATTTCAATCAAGTAGGAGACATGTGAAAAATGGTATCAACAAATAGCAATACAATCACCTTTCAAAAGTTTGACTAAACTAAAAACTAGGAAGATCAAAGAACTAAAAAATGTTTACAAGCTCCAAAATCAGCCCTAAGCTAATTGATCCTCATTAGTAACCTACGTTCACAAAAATAAAAGATTAAAAAAATAAGGCATTAATCAATGGGTTAAGAATATAATTGATTCTTATTAACAACCCACATTCACAAAGGAAAAGGAGGAGAAAACATTAAGACATTGACTAATAATTCAAGAATATACTTCATTCTCATCAACAACCCACCTTCATGAAACACTAAGGGGGAATTATGGCATTGGCTAATTGTTTAGTAATTTTATTCTCATCAACAACCCACATTCACAAAAAAATTAAGCGAAAAAAAGAAATGATAGGAAAATTAAATTCAAAGATATAAGGAGTCAACAGTGACTATGATGAATCAACTTCCAACGAATATCAAGAATCAACTGACAATCTCTAAAGAATGGAATGTACAAATTAGGAACGTAGGGGATTTCAAGCTTTGATCATTAGGAAAAATTACATAGAATTAGAGGAAATCAGAAGTAAGCATCTTTAATTTAGCAATATAATAAGGGGTATACGTAAAACAAAGCACATTCTTGTCCATTTAAGTGTGAATGCGTCTAGCTAACTCATGCAGAGCCGGAGTTTAGCTTGATACTAAAAAGTGTGACTTAAAGAAAATCTCGAACAACCTTAGATTTAGCCTTGTTGTACCGAGCTGAATCTAACTTTAGTTGTGCATGTTCAAAAGGAGAAAGAAACTTATACATTAGTTGTCCCTTGCATTGTTAATATTTAATAGGCTTGAAATATTAGTCACCTTAATCCCAGAAGCTTAGTTCCCGAAAAGTTACACGGGAACGCTAAGCATAGTAACATCAAATAAAATAGAAAAGACTCGATGTCATATTGGAGAAAGAGAAATAAAATAATCAGTAGCTAATTTCATCATGAATTGGGCAAAAAGCAAGAGATCTCCAATTCTCTCTCTTCTAGGACAGAAAATAATCCCACTCATTAATCCATCTGTTCTCACTCTCGTGGCAACCAAGTGGCATGCTTGCTTCAAATTCCCTCTAAAATTATGTAATTTTTTTATGATAATCATAGCTTGAAATTCTAGTGTCCCTAATTTGCATATTTCGTTCTTTAGATACTGTCAGTTGATTCTTGATATTTGTTCAAGTTGATTCATCATAATCATTGTTTACTTCTGATACCTAAAATATTTTAAATTTGAATTTTATTCTCCTAGCATTTCTTTTTGCACCTAGTTTTTTTCAATATGAGTTGTTAATGAGAATAAACTATATTATTAAACTATTAGGCAATGCCTTAAACTGCCTAGTGTTTTGCGAATGTCAGCTGTTAATGAAAATGAACTAGATTCTTGAACTATTAGCTAATGCTCTAATATTTTTTCCCCTATTTGTTTTTGTGAATGTGGGTTGCTTATGAGAGTTAACTAGATTCTTAACCTATTGGTCAATGTTCTATTTTTTTAACCTTTTATTCTTGTAAATGTGGATTGCTAATGATGATCAATTAGGTTGGGATTGATTTTCGAACTTGTAAACATTTTTGGATTCCTTGATTTTCTTAGTTTTTGGTTCAGTTAACCCTTTGAGAGGTGATCGGGTTGCTATTTGTTGATTGTCACATGTCTCCTACTTGATTGAAATTTGGACAGACTTTGATCCATAAAATGCCAATGCCCTTTCTCCTTTAAAAAGAAGATTTCTAAATTTAGCTGCAAAAACAAGTATTCATTGAAGACTTATGAGGTTGTGTAACAATAATTATCAAGCTCTTAATACCCTAGAGTTGGTTGTGGTGAATCAAGTAGTTTGGTTGTCAAAATTTACTTATATACATTTATATTGGTCGTGATTTCTTTACCATATCAGACTAGCATGGTAATTATTGACAATAAATGATAGAGTTTTCCATAAAGGAAACATTAATGTTACGTGTTAACTATGTGACTACTTGATGCTAGTTCTAGATAGTGCGCATCTTTAACCCTGAAAATTGAACTTATTTTCCAAAAATACTATGTTCCCTTTTGATAGAGGTGGGCAGAAGTTATACCACATAAGTTCTTACATTCTATCAATTAATGTAGAACTCTTTGTTTGGCAGTGTAAGTGGTGCAGGGCACATCTCTTACACCATTGAGGATTTACATCACCCACTTCTCTTATCTGATATGATTGCTTATAATGAAGCTCAAATGGATGTTGGAACCTAATTAATTATAGGAGACAAATATGTTGCATTCAAGCTTTAGTCGTGGAATGGCAACGGATGAGGAATATAAACTCCCAAAGTATGAGATAAAAGGGGTCAAAACACTTCTGCTTGAAGTATCTTATTAGCAAGTGCGAGTGATCGAGAAGCTTTGCAAAACTGGCAAAGCTCTTCTTTTGAAAGTATTGTATGCATTGCGTATCTAAGGAAAATATCAATATTGCTTTCACTACTTTATGGGTACCTATTGCTAAATATATGCGTTGCGATTCTTGATGTGTTATAGGAAATTACATATATCACTTTGCTTTTCATTATGACTCTTGATGTACTATGGGGAATTACATTTGCACTTATAACGTTTAACATCCTTTTTCTAAATCTTGAAAATCATTAAAAACATACTAATCCATGAGAGAATTATTACTATTAAAATATAACGTAAATAGTGTAATGGATATGCAGTGCACGAGAATTATTATTATTATTATATTATAATGTAAACAGTGTAATGCATGTGCAGTGCACGTGCAACTAACTGGTGTTAAGCTAGTATATTATAGCAATTGAGTGCCAAAACTAACAATAATTTTTTCCGAACATTCAATTGTTTGTGCTTATACATATTACATTATATTATGTTACATTATTATTTTATTATGTTATTGTAGTTTAATGAAACAATTGAATGCTTAAGTTATACATATATATAATATATTATATTATATATTATTTCTCATATAATATATTATGTTAGTCATCCAATTTCAATTAATCTAACTCAAGGAAAGGAAAAAATTGATTATGCAGGTTCTCAATGATTGACATGTCAACAAAAGCATGAATAAAGATATTTGTCTTACCTAAAAATGGGACAACTTTTAACATTATGTATAATTTTTGTTGTCACTTCATTTTAAGTTTTGTTATACATCTATATTACTAGTTTAATGTTAAGATTATGTTTGGGACTAACTCTTATTTTGATACATAGCTCTTTAAGTTATATTATGCCCTTAATATTTTTTTCCTATTTAGTTTTGCCTTGAGAGGAATGCCACGTGGTGAGCCACATCTTCAATCCTTGATATTTTAGTCTTGGATACTAAGAGACATTTTCATTCATTATTATTGTAGTTCTTACTTATTACACTCTAACTATTGACTACTCGTTGGTGCTGGATGATTAAAATAACATTGTAGTATCTAGTTGGTCTTTCAAGACCTCTTGAAATGATGAATGCAATCTCATAAAATTGTATGAATTTCACAATATGCATGCACAATGTGGAGTATAGAAAATTTCATCCTCTTTTGTCCCTAGTATGCAAAGCTTGTAGTGCTTTTAGTAGTGAACAACCACCTACTTGGAAAAATGTTATGATCTCTCTAACTTCCTGATAAAAGACCCCAAACAAAAGCACCTTTACCAGTCCCCAACTACCACCAGATACTAAAGCCCTAACATAGCATTTTTTTTTCTTTCTATGATCGTATCGGTTGCCAAGTTCTTTGAGCATCGTCGTGAGTAGTTATGGTCACCAAGGGAAGAGAGCAACCCAGATCATCAATGGTGTAAGGGATGCCCCTTGACTATGTGTATCACCCAGAGTAAAGAGTTCTAACTTGGTCAATATGCATTAAAGATTATTTTACAAGGCATCTCCAAGGTGGTAATTATTATCATCTCTGTAAAGGTTAATTGCAGCCCCATAGGAAATATCGGTCTGACTATCTAGATAAAAAAAAATGTGCACCATTATAACAAACCAGTACCAAGAAGCTCACAACTAACACCACATAAAAGCAAATAACTATCATGCCTCCTATATGGCAAAGAAATCACTACCCACAATAAGATCCAATAGACCAAAAATTCCACCACCCACATGAGGAAGCATAAGAAAAATTTGACAACCAAACTGCTTGTTTG
>JAKOGI010001208.1:87500-170000 GCA_029747015.1 Carnegiea gigantea
AAAGCATGTGAGTCAATTAAAGCCAACTTGAGTCCAAAATGGTATTACACATATAATGCCACAAGCTTGGAAAAGGGGAGAAAATGGGTTTTGTGGGAACCCTGGCTCAAGTGAAAGAAATCCATAGTCAGTTCATTCATTATAAAGTGGAGAGTAGCCTAGGTGGGATTTATGTGACTGTGGTATATGGACCCAATGATATAGGAGAAACGGAAACATTGTGGAGGGCTATAGACACACTAGCAGATAAAATAGATGAGCTATGGATGTTAGCTAGGGACTTTAATAATGTCTTAGATTTTGAGCATAGAATTGGAGAGAATCATCCATGCAGAAGAGATTATGGCTTTTCAAAAGTGTATGGATACAAACAGTCTGCAGGAAGTAAGATACATAGGAAACACTTATACATGGAGCAACAGAACCATTTACTCAAAGATAGATAGAGTGATAGCCAATGGGAAATGCTTTTCTGCATATACTAATATACACTACCTAGTGTTACCAGAGGGAGTGTCTGATCACTGTCCATTGGTAGTCAAGTTAAAAAAATAAGGAAGGGGGAGAGGACAAAGGTTCATATTCTGCAACATGTGGGGAGATGACCCCCAGTTCATGGAAATAGTTAAAACACATTGGAGACTGGTGACATTAAGGGGTCCCTTATGTACGAAGTAACTACCAGCATGAAGAAATTAATGCCATACTTAAAGCAGTTGCATAAGAGGAAATTTACTGAGATACACCAAAAAGCTCAAGTGTTACTTCAACACTTGATGTAGACATAACGGGAGATATATAATGATCCACATAATAAATATCTACATGAGAAGAAAAAGGAGCTATTGCAGGAATACAAGAGAGCTAGTATGGCCTTTTACAAGCTAATACAACAGAAGACAAAGGAAAAATGGCTGAAAAAAGGAGATCAGAATACAACATTCTATCATGCAGTGGTGAAGCAAAAAGGATACACGGGTAAGATTCTAGCTTTGAAGAATGAGACAGGAGAGCTACTAATAGGAACAAAGGATATAGGGGAGCATATTGGGCAACATTTTACAAATTTCTTCAAGGCAGAGCCTACTGACCAAGGCTCCACATGGGAAGTGATCAAACAAGGAAAATGGCTCACAGCTGAGCAAAAAACAAGATTACTAGAACCATTCAAGATGCAAGAGATTAAATAAGTCTTCTTCTCCATTGACAACACAAAAAGCCCACGTCCAGATGGGTTTAGTAGTTATTTCTTCAAGAACGCTTGGACAGAAATTAGGGGTGCAGTCTCAAAGGCCATCTTGGATTACTTTGAAACTGGGGAGTTGTTAAAGGAAGTCAATGCAACACTAATAGCACTGGTTTCAAAAGTCCCAAATCCTCAAACAACTAATGAGCTAAGGCCAATAGCCTACTGTAATGTTTTGGACAAGGCTGTTACAAAGCTGATATGTCAGAGAATGAATGAGGTGCTGCCAGGGATTGTAAACCTAAACCAAAGCGCTTTGTAGCTGGGAGATCTACAATGCACAGCATTATGCTTAGTGAGGATCTTGTGAGACTTATATAACAGGAAGAAAATAAGCCCATGGTGTATGATGAAGATTGACTTAAAGAAGTCATACGACACTGTTAATTGGAAGTTCTTGGAATAGTTCCTAATGGCTCTGGGGTTCCCTGCAGCATTTGTAGCAAGAATAATGACTTGTGTATGCTTAGCAAAGTTCAGCATTTCTTTAAATGGTTAATGCTTTGGGTTATTCTCAAGTGAAAGAGGCTTGAGGCAGGGAAACCCCATATCCCCATTACTATTTGTGATTTGTCATGGAGTACCTAAGTAGGTCAATCAAGGTAGCAACAAAAATTCACTCATTTCAGTTCCATCCACTATGCAAAAGAGCAAGCCTGGCTCATCTAAGTTTTGCTGATGACTTGTTATTGTTTTGCAAAGCCACAGTTGATAGTGTGACCTACCTAATGGGAGCATTCCAACACTTTTCCCAATGCTCAGGGCTGGGGGAGAACGTTAATGAATCCCAAATTGTAATGGCTATAGTACATGGAAGCACACAAGCCAGAATCATGGAAATCATAGGGTTCACCAAAGGAGATCTACCATTTAAATACCTAGGAATACCCATCAAATCCTCAAGATTAACTAAAGACGATTGCAAGCAGCTCATTGACAAAATAAGTGCTAGAATTAGGGGGTGGCATGTGAAAAGATTGACATATGTAGGTAGAGTGGAATTAGTGAATAGTGTGTTGATGGGAATTGGGAATGCATGCTTATTGGGGGCAGATCTTCTTGCTGCCTCAAAGTGTGGTCAAGGCAGTAAATGAGGCAGTTCCTTTGAGGGGGAAGTCCCACCAATAGCTTGGGACGCTGTTGTTTGCCAAAGCAAGATGGAGGCCCTGGAATTCGAGATGCACAACTATGAAACATAGCTACAGTGGGGAAACACCTATGGCATATAGCAACAATGTAAGATTCCCTATGGCTAAGATGGATACAACACTACTATTTAAAAGGGACAACCATATGGGAATGCAGGGTAAAGAATGACTGTAGTTGGTATTGGAGGAGGCTGCTCAAAGTGAGATCATTAATGGAAGAAAAGTTTTAGGACAAGAAGAATGGATGGCTGATAGAACAAAAATATACCATATCAAAAGGATACAAAGGCATCCAACATATGAGTAGAAAAGTGCCTTGGCACCTTCTGGTCTGGAACAAACTCAAAATTCCTGAGTATTCATTCATATCATGACTGGTCTAGACCCAAGATAGACTGCAAAGGCAGGGGACAACACTTGTGAATAGATGTTTCTTGTGCGGGATGGGAGTTGAATCAAATGAACATCTATATTTCCAATGTCCCTATACAAAGGAAGTGGTGAATACAGCACTAGAAAAGATGACAAGGCACTGCGTCATAGTATGGGAAAGGTGGCAAGAGCAGATTCTAGAGCATCGGTATGAATCAAAGTACAACAGACAGAAAGCATACCTTGTCATAACTGCAGTAATATACCAGATATGGAGAGAAAGAAATAGCAGACTCATTGACAATAAGGAAACATTAGCTGTGTATATATTGAAGGAAATAGAGGATAGTGTCATTACAAGGCTAGCAGGGGTCAAGTATAATTCGATACAATGAGTTATTTTAACCTAGGCAGGAAAATGTGAGCCCCTCTAGGTATGCCTAGAGTACAGTATAAAAATTTGTTGGTAATGGTAAACCTCTTCCCTGTTTGCTAATATATATATATATATATATATATATATATATATATATATATATATATATATGGCGTCTTGGCAGTTATATCACTAGCTCAACAAACACTGGACACAAATTTGTACAACCAAATGCGAGCATAATTGTATAAAGGTTTCATGAGCTAATATGCATTTTGGAATTTGCGTTTGCATAATCTTGGATTATCCATCTATTTTATTTAGCTCTAAATAACAGAGCCGAAGGCTCAATCAGAAGCGTGGCCCACGTAAAATTTACAATGTGCATTTATAATTATATATAAAGCTTCACTGCTCCTCAGGCCGCGGCCCAAAAAAGAAAAAATCAAAAGCCTACTATGCATGTGAGCGCTTTTTTTTTTTTTAAATTTATTTTCATGACACAAACGAGACCCAATAGTAGTCATGTACAAATATGATTTGAAACTCAAATCGATAGTGACAATTGTAAAGATTTTACACATTGACTATTGAGACAACATTCACAATATTTGGTACGGAGATTGGTATTGGGCTTAGACTATACTTGCATTTGGGGCCCTTTGCACCTGAATTAGTAGGGAAATTAGTATCGGGCGTGTGGACTATGCTTTCATTCATGTAAAAAGACAGAGGAGAAGCGGGAAACTTAAAATAAATAAATAAATAAATAAAGCCAGAGCAATCCCAATTCGTGTACTTGAAGGATTTCTTACAAAATTCAGGCGGCTTTTCTAATTGAGTTTTAGATTGTGGTAATTTGAACTTGAGGGTTTAGTTATTAATATCTGAGAGGAAGAATTAAATTGTGCAATTTATAACTGCAATTAGGTTGTGTTCAAGTACCAGAATCAACCTAAGTCCTCGAGCTAGGCAATTAAACAGGGGTATGAATAAGAAACCTAATATAATAAGGGATAAAAAGGGCCCCGAGTTATGATTCCACCATGTAACCGGCCAACTAATCAAGTCTATCCTCTAACCTACCCAAGCTATACTAGTAGTTAGGAATGGTCGTTTGCATCATGAAAGGCAGCTAACTCATATTTCAAGGTCAAAGGCTAGTCTAATTAGCCTACTAAGCTATTTTCATGGGATTTTAGGTCACAATGGTAGCAACTTCGGACTTGGCTAAGATTTAGACTATTTTCATGCCCAAATTCCTGCCATTCTCTCTTCCCATGCTAGCAAATTGACCTCAACTTTTGCCGTAGGTTGATACCCGAAAACATGGACGAAAGTTCTTTTAAATGTTTCTTCGAACACTTGTGAGGCATGGTAGAAGTTGCCTGATTAAAAGTATAATAAAAGGAATTTAGGGCAAAAGTAACACTAATTAAGCGTCATAGGAGCTAATCACGACCAAGCTACTAATTATCATGAGAGTACGATTAAACCTAACAACTAAACTAACAAAGTAAACAAACACGAGGTAGAGATAGAAAAGAAATCTGACATGGATTAAAATTACTAATAAACTTGAAATGACATCAGAAATCCAAACAATTAACTAAACATGATACGAACATACACTAATCTAGCAAGATGGACAAGTATAAAACATAAATAGAGAGGGGAGAAGAGAAAACTTGGTCTTTCGATGCTTGAAGTAGCCACAATCCAAAATCTTGTATAATAATCACCACTAATTTACCTTAACGTAGACTTATTTATTTTCCGCTAATATGGTTTTAGTGGCGAACCTCATTATACGACTAAACCCTAGAAGAAGCATCGAGCTTTTTTTTAAAAAAAAATTATTTTTTTAATATAAGCACTCAAATATCGAGCATTCACACTACAAGAATCCGTGTGAATCGAGACCGAAAAATAGAGACCGAAAAATACAACGGTCTCTAATTGAAATTAGAGACCGAATTTAGAGAGTGAAAATGCTGGTGTCAAATTGAAATCAATTTAGAGACCGAAATTAATATGCGGTCTCCATTTGAGACCAAAATAATTTTCGGTCTCAGATTTTGGAGACCAAACGTGAATTCGTAATCAATTAGAGACCATAAAAAAAATTTCGGTCTCAGAATTAGTTGCCAAACTCCAAAATTAGTTTTTATTAGAGACCACATAAATTTTTGGTCTCAGATTTAGAGACCAAACCCCTGACACGGTTTCCAATAGAGACCAGAATAAATTTCGGTCTCGAATTTTTAGACCAAATTTCTAAAAGGGCTTTCACTTAGAGACCAAAAATTCCGGTCTCTAAGTTTAGAAGAAATTCGAGACCAAAAATTCCGGTCTCTAAGTTTAAAAAAAATTCGAGATCCTTCATTTGCCAGAACGCGGGATTTCTTGAAATTGATTTTAGAGACCGAAAAGAAATTTGGACTCTAATCGAGACCGTTTGAAGGTTGGACTCAAAACGAGACTGCCTTTAGAGACCAAATTTTCAATTACGGTTTCACTTAGAGACCACAATTTGCCAGTCTCAAACTTCGGTCTCAACAGCTCAGTTTTGTTTTAATTTGTCTCACCCAGCTCGGTCTTCATTTCCACTCCATCGACGCCTTCTTCTTCTCTTCGCTCAGCCAGCGTTACTCTGTTCTCTTCACTCAGCCATCGACCTCTGCTCTTTGTTCGGGCGACGGCAGGCGACATTCCGGCGACAAGGTTGGTGTTTTCCGCCTCTTCTTCCTCTCTATATTCTCTACGTCCCAACAATTCTCACTCACAGCCTCTTGTTGTATGTGCATTGCAAGTTAATTAGGGTTCAAAGTAGCCGACTCAGCCACGCTTTGGGGTTTCCGGCAAGTTGTGTTCCGGCGAGTTAATTGCACGAGCAGGTTGTTCAGGCAAGTATTCTACTTTAGTTCTATCAATTACATTCGATTGCAATTGTTTGGTGGGTTAGGGTTTCTCTGTGAATGTGCTGTTCTAATGTCAGATTGATGACCTTGCCATTGATGAATTGATCTCATCTTCCAAAAGTGAATGAGTACTGCCTGTGAGTAACTTGATTCTCATGTCAGTAAATCACTCTGAAAAATAAGAGTGTGAATCCAAAAACAACTGAATAGAGCTTCGCCTAATTGCATTACTTCTTGGTTTAGCGCTGTCATACATCCTTAATTGTCTGAGTTAAACCCCTGGCCAGGGCATCCTTGAGATCTTTCAATTTGGCCTCAACTTTTTCCTTCATTGCGGCTGGAACTTTGTCTCCCAACTCCTTCAGCTGCTTCTCGGTTTGGTACATGACAGATTCCGCTTGGTTCTTGCTGTCGATGGCCCCCCTCTTCTCTTTGTCTTCCTTGGCAAACCACTCAGCTTCTTTAACCATTCATTCTACCTGTGATAGCCATTCCCCACTCATCAATATCAATCAAAAGGGTTTCACAGCTCATTAGCGTCTATAATGGCATGAGCCAATCGTACAAGCAAACATCTGGGTGTTTGAGAACTTTGACCAAAACAATTGTACACAGCATTGGTTCCATGGAGAACATACGGTTTAGAAATATCGAACTGAAGCAGGTCAAGGCTGATTTGTCCAGTTCATTTTTGATTAAGCTAATTCAGGCTCCACTGAAGTCAGGTCGCCTAACGTTGGGTCTAATATAGCTCTTTTTTCTATTGTTATGTTTTCTTAATTTTTTTAGGGAAAATCACAAGGTACAGTATAGTAAGAATTGGAAACACCAGAAGAAGCAAAGGACATTGGCTCGGGACAGTGACTTCACTCTGTTATGTACCCTTAAGTATCCCATAGTTAGCTTCAATTGGCTTGGTTTTTGGGTGCTGGGAGTTAATCCTGAGGTTTAAACTTTTGTTTTGGAACTGTTTAGCTGCTTTGTATTGATTGCAAATTCTATTTTAGGAATAAACTATCATTTTTGATAGCAAAGTTTCTGTAATAAATGACCTTGATGCTGAATTACTTTTAGTTATTATTGCTTGAGTTCCGGCATATTGGATTTGAGCAAAGGTTGTTGTGCTTAATTAGTTTTCTATAATCTAGCAGGTCCAGACAGTTCGAAAATCATACGGATAGTCCTCCCATCCATCATTGCAGTTTTGTTGCTTCTTAGTGGCTTGTGTTTTTGGAAAACTTGCTATCATCAAGGTCAATGGCAATTCAACCACACAAGTAAGAGTAAGCAACAACTACAGACATAAATGCCAATGGATTTCGTACTTTAGGAGGACTCTGTCTGAAGTTCTTGTCTTTGCCGTAAATTTGTGTTATTCATGCATTTGCTTCCTGTCATTTGATGTGCTTTCGCTACCTCTTCCTTCCTTTCCCTTTAATTCTTGTAGTCTTATCATTTTAACATGAAAATCAACACAACAAAAAACGTGGTGGAAACTTCCTTTAAGGATTATAAAGACACATTGAATGCATAATTTTGCTTTGGTTCCCTTTTCATGTTTTAGACACGTGGATGTTCCTTCGCCCTCAACATCATATATATATATTAAAAGTTGGATGGAATCAACGCATGAGTGCCATGTGTCATGTCACTTAGGATGCCACGTGTAATGCCACTAGAATTAATTAGCTACATAAATGTCCATTTATGATTTAACTAATGCAATGCTATATTTATTTTAAAAAATAACTTTTTGTATATCTTATATATTTATTAATATACTATAATAAAATATTCATTGCATTAATAAATTAAAGAGGTGGCCCATAAAGTTTGCCCATAAAAGTTGATGTTACATATATTAGAGAATTTTGATAAGAAAATAGTAAATAAATAATTATATTATGAAAACAAAAGGAATTTTAAGTGATTTAAAAGGCAAAAAATAAAATAAATAATAATAACCCAAAAAAATAATAATTACGTTGCTACTTTTAAAATTGATACATTTTTATTGCTTATTTATATTTAATTGAACTTAAAACAATAATTGACCTAAATTCTTGCATGCACTTTTCAAATATCTTATGTAGTCATTAATAAGAAGATAATATATTTTTTATTAAATTAAGATAAATAAAAAAGTTGATCCATTTACCTACTAAAACTTGCCCACAAAAGAAAAGACGTCTCATATATTGGACAATTCTTAAATAGTAGTAAATAAATAATTATGGTACATATATAAAAAGAATTTAAAATAATTTAATGAAAAAAGCAAAAGAAATAATGGTAACTCAAAAAATAATTATTCTGTAATGCAATACCAATTCTATATATTAAAGTCACCCAATGTCATATAGTCATTACTATTTAGTAATAAAATTTTTTCTAGAAAAATATACATCGTTTAACAATGAAATAAAAAAGTGACTTCAAATTAAGAATGAAGAAAATGTTGTTACAATTAAAAAAAAAAAAATCTAGCAAAGCGCTTAACTTTTGATAATTAAATAATCTGACACATTAATTTATTTTTACTATTTGAAAAAAAAATGATCTATTGTGTTATTAATATATTTAAAAAAAAGGTTCACTTATGTCCTTGCATCGCAAGGGTATAACCCTAGTTTGTGTATATAAGGCATAGAATTAATGAGATTGATCTTTTTTATCAAAACAGATAGCAGTGTTTGGGAAGATTTATCACAAGAACTTAGAATCACTAATTGGGTACTGCGAAGAACCAGACAACCTGGCTTTAGTGTATGAGTACATGGCTGGCAGTGACCTGAAAGCTCTACTGTCCGGTGGGGCCTTTTTATTGTCATTTGTGATAGAGTATTTGTAGCTGTTCTATATCTGATGATCTACTCAATTGATTCTTTCCCCATCGATGGTAGTTGCAACTAAAAGTGTAGTACTTAGTAGAGTTGCCTCTGATTGTGCAGGTTCAGATTCTTTGAGCTGTAAGACAAGACTTCAAATAGCAATTGATTCAGCTCAAGCTCAGGAATAACGAGATCAGTACATACGAGCTCATTCATATCCAGAAATTATTAAGATATATTATATTACCGTGCTGATGAGCCAGTTTTAACTCAAGTGTATAATCTGTACTATTGCAAGATTGGATTACTTGCACCATGGATGTAGGCCAGCCATAATCCACAGAGATGTGAAGACCCCTAATATACTGCTTAATCAGCATCTTCTGGCAAAGATAGCCAATTTTAGCTTCTCCAAGATCTTCCCAGATGAATATATTTCAGTTTTATCAACACGGGTCATTGGGACACCTGGTTACGTTGATCCTCAGTAAGTCCTATCCCAATCCAATCAATATATCCTGACTGTCAGCGACAAAGCCAGAAATGCA
This sequence comes from Carnegiea gigantea, assembly GCA_029747015.1. Taxonomy (NCBI): domain Eukaryota; kingdom Viridiplantae; phylum Streptophyta; class Magnoliopsida; order Caryophyllales; family Cactaceae; genus Carnegiea; species Carnegiea gigantea. The sequence goes on from JAKOGI010001208.1 coordinate 96,943, forward strand.
AGGAAGGAGGGTTGGCAATGATGGTGCAGTAATGTAAAATTTAACTGTTGTTTGTGAACGCTTTCCTGTGCAAACATTGGATTGTAATTATTGATGGTGTTGTAGAAAGTGTTGGATATGGAATATGAAATTGCGGAAATTTTGATGTAATGTGAGATTTGCGATGTCGAATGTGTGCCATATACAGTGTAAGCTATAGCCCCAAAAAAAGGCAAATTAGAGACCGAAATACATTCACAGTCTCTGTTTGAGATCGAGGCAACGCAAGAAATTTTGCAAAAAAAAGGGCAAATTAGAGACCGAAATATATTAACGGTCTCTGTTTGAGACCGAGGTAAGGTCTCGGTCTCTAAATGGTCAAAAATATAGACCCAGTCTCTGATTGAGACCAAATTTTAGATTCGGTCTCTATCGGAGACCGAATTTTGTGGTCTCAAATGGAGACCGACCTCATTGGTCTCTATTAGAGACCATGTATTTTGGTCTCAAATAGAGACCACAATAGCCCAGACTCCAATGGAGTCCAGTACTCTTTGGTCTCAAAAGTTGGTCTCAGGTAGAGACCGATTTTTGTAATTCGGTCTCCAAATTTAAATTGCTACCAAGTGTTTGGAGACCGGGACTATTCGGTCTCTATTCGGTCTCAAAAATTAATTGGAGACCGAATTTTAGAATTTTGAGACCAAATTTTTCGGTCTCTAACAAGCCGCTGTGTTGTAGTGTCATTGCAGCACACAAAGGATGTGGGGTCACGAGCATGTCATTTGATATGGACACAAATGTCAACCCCTGCCCAGTCAGGAAGTAGCAGTGCAGCAGGTTACAGGAGATGCTAGAAAACATAGTCATGCTCCAGGACGTCCATGTCCCTAGACACGGCCATCACTTTTTGGCATGGCACAATGCGGCACAAGCGTGGAAGATAGCATTTTGGGCGCTTAAGTGTATCGAGTGAATGTTGCGTTAGGGCTTCAGATGGTCCATGGACAGTGGCGAAAGTGCATGAAGAAGTCACGGAAGGATTATTTGTGCTTGCAAAGCATGCATGCCAGAGGCTCAGTCTTGAACTCCGACACACTTGTGGCAATTTCATCATGGATGTACGATGAGCTAACGGTGTGTTGGGCTTGAATGCACAAGGGTTCGATGTGAGTCTATCCGAATAGAAGATGAACTTCTCAAATCAGGCTAACGCATTTTATTTGGAAGTTTTCTAGACATTGAATAGGAGAGTCCAAGACCTGCGACTCTTGCCAGAAGTCAAACTTCATGGAGATGAAGTAGCAATCACTAAAGATAGAGTTTGAGATGATACGACTCGAATGGATATAGAGTATCTGCAAGAGACATTCTTGGAATTGAATCCGTATTTGAAGCAAGTGTTTGTTTATTAGCCAAAGTATCACAAGTACAGCCTTGTCTCGGATTAGAGTTGTGAAAACAGCTAAAAGCATTCTATGTCAATGGCTAGTAAGGATACTAATTAGAATGGCTCCCGTTGTGGGGACTAGCAATGACTTCGGTTCCTGCTCGCTGCAACTCTTACGTATGTCCATGGAGTTTTGAAAAATCCAAACAAAAACGTAAGTTATGTGTCGGACTTAGAATTAAATCAAAAAAATTTGACAGTCCTACTCCAGTGCAAAAAATTCGAAGGATAATTTCTAAAGAAAATGAGAATTGACTTGGCTAGCTTTCTCATGAACTGTCTAGCTTTCTCATGAACTTTCCTCCATTTTCTCGGTTAACTTTATTATCTACAAAAGTAATTAAAACAAGTAAAAGTTCTAAAATCATATCATTTATGAGGACAAGAGCTAACGTGGCCATATAAAATGCGAAATTTTCGCATCGTATATGATTTTAAAGAATCACATCAATTTGATGAGTTGCTTGATATAGGTTTTGATCTCAAGACACAGACATGAACCTTATCTATGTACTTAATTGTTAAGGGTCATTAGATCTTCCTTGCACACATAATTGAACCCTATCTATGTGCTTAATTGCTTGCAAGAAACATGCCCAATAAGATCATTGAGTAACTGACAGTTTAGAGTTCAACTACATTGAACTTTTGTTGTTAAGGACTTGACTGGCTCGTTAGAAACAGACCCTTGTCAGAGCTATAAAAATAGTACAACTCGAATTGAGATTGAAATGAATTTTATACTATTCTAATTAATTTCCTAAATTTGGAATTTGCATATTTATGTAATGAAATTTAAATTTTTTGTAGATATGCAATTGAGTAATAAGGAGGCATAGCACAATTTTTTATACAAACATGTTTGTCATATGCCTAAAATTTGGCTATGCATTTTGTTCTTTAAAAGGCTATATACACGATGGTTATCTGGATTAATTGGCTTAATTATAATTTAATTAAACATGTTAGCTTGCTAATTATTTAACTGTATAGTCTTCAAGAAGCAAGATTGACTTCATGGTTTTTAAAGGCACAAAAGCTTGTAACATTTGGGATGTTTAGAAAGTAGATTCAAATATATCATAAATCAAGCAACGGCCAAAATCACTTTTTTAAAAAGGGATAGCTACAGTCATCCATGGGAAAATCAAAGAATGTTAGCATCAAAGCTTGAAAGAGTGGTTTTTACCTTAGCTAATGAGGAATGTAATCGTTAAGACATTAAATGAAGTTTAAAGAACCTCCTCTCCACGACATAGCATGCTAAGAACTGACTTAGGAGTTGTTGGAAAAGTGAACTGTCAAGGCCACTAAACCAACTAATACTCGTTAGATAGAAGCATCCAACAAAATATTTTGTGGTATCCAACGACTACATCTTCAGCAACCTCCAACAGTCTCATGTTGATTGATTTTATATATATATACACACACACACACACACACACACACACACACACACACACATATATATATATAGACCCTACTGAAGATGGATACTATGCAACACACAAAGAGTTTAACTCTTATTCAAAAGTGTTACTATATTCTTAAGTGATCAACTTCAAAACATTGTAATGTTTGCACACACATTTGAGATTCCTGGTAGGCAAAGGTGTTTAGGCAGAATTCTATGATTAAGTTTATATTTGTGACCACCCCATTCACCCCCTCTAGGGGGACCAAGCTTATATAGGATCAATAATTGATATCGAAGCTAATCTCACCTCTTACAACTTAACCGCCAAGTGAGTAAAAATCAATGTCTTCCTTGAGAATGACTGAGTTCAGGGAAGGCAAATATATGTTAAATCCTCCTTTATTTTCCGAATCAAATTTTGCTTATTAATAGATACAACGCAAATTTGGCTGAAGGATCAAGACTATAACCTATGGAATATAATGTAAAGGGCTCTAATAAAGATGGAGAAGCCCATTGACTAGTGTACCCATGAAGAACATCAAAGAGTTCGAAAAATTACGAGGCTCTTAATGCTTTATATTACACATTAGATTCTAATGATTTTAACAAAATTTCTACATCTAGAATCACAATTAAAGTATGGAACACTTTCGTTACTACATATGAAGGCACAAGTCACGTTGGAGAATGAAAGACAAGCATTTATGTACACCAATATAAGCTTTTCAAAATGCTTCCAAATGAATGTGCCAAGGAGAAGTACATCAGATTCACTGACATCAACAACACCCTCAAGTCTCTTGGCAAAATCTACCCAAGTAAAGAGATGGTGATGAACTTGATGAGACGTCTTCTAAGGAACCAACAGGGAGCTAAAGATACGACCATTGAAGAGACTTAGAACTTAAAGGCCTTGAAACTAGAGGATCTGGTTGGAAAACTCCTATCTTATCTGGGAAGAGTGAGAAGAAAACTTTGATAGAGGGGTGACCTTAAAAAGTACAATCAATGACCCTGAAAGTCAATATGAGTTAGAGTCTGAAGCATCAAAGGATAAAATATTCATGCTAGTCTAAGGCTTCCACAAAAGTGCTCAAGAAAAATAACTTTGATTAAAGAAGCTTCAAAGAAGATCATGCTCAAAAGGAACAACAACAACAATAATAGCACCACTTTTCAGTATGGGTCCTGCTTACACGGGGTCTGAGGAGATCCAAATGTAGGCAACCTTACCTCTACCAACATCTCTGCCCGTAGAGAGTATTAAGTTAAAAATTACCGCAAGTGCACAGTGTAGTTGTAGCTAGCAACCGGCAAGTACAGGTCGTATTCCACAGGAAGTTGGGTTTCAATTATCAAAGCTTACTCAAGTGTATCAATCTAGGCCAGATAGAGAGTAAGGGAAGAAGGACTAAACTGCTAAAATAAATAAACAAAAAGGGACTTGGATTTACGATTTCGCTAAATGACGAACCAACTAATTGAGACGAGTCCTAACCTACCCAAACTACACTATAAACAAGAGATGGTTGGTTGCACCATCAAAAACCACCCAAGCCCTCTCTCAAGGGTCATGAGCTAGTCTAATTCGCCTAACCACCTATTTTCATGGGGTTAGCTCAGTTAGACCACAAAATTAGCAACCCTTGGACCTAGCTCGGGTCGAGTACTATTTTCATGTCCCGAACTTGGCTATTCCCTCTCACACACTAGCAAATTGACCTCACCTCTCAGCATAAATCAATCGCCTAAAAATATGGATGAAAGCTCTTTCAAGCATTTCATCGAACACTTAGCAGGCGTGAGGGAGACCTCTAGGTTCTAAGCATAGATTGGGTATGGTTAGACCTAAAACAAGATTAATTGGCCATCAAGAGGCTAATCACGATCCAAACCCACAAAATCTAACAACTAATCATCAACAAAACACAAAAACTCAAACCCAAACTAACGAAGATCGCAAACATGAACTAGAGCGAAGAGGCATGAAACTAAACCAATTCTAATAAGCAATCGAACATGAATTAAACATAAAAACTAAACGATTGAATCAAATCAAAACCAAACATATGAACTAAATTAACAAAATCTAAAAAAAGAATGAAACAAGAAATAGAGGGAAAGAGAAGAAGAAGACTTATGGATTGAAGCGAAGAACTTGAAATCCAAGTGCTTGAATCCAAAATTAATTCAATACAATCCTAATCTAATCTCCTCAATGGAGTTTTTATTAGCTACAACCTAAACTAAACTACCCTAAAATTTACATAGCAGAACCCCCTAAAAGTCATGAAGCAAAGCCTATAAATAGGAGATGACGAGCTGCGAAACGGCGCACGGGGGCCGCGGGGCGCACGGGGCCCTCGTGCCACTTTTCTAGGCATGGTGGCACGGGGGCCCCATGCCGTTTTTCTAGCCGTGCCCACTCTTAATCTTCCTTTGTTTCGTTTTACTCCTTTTCCGACACTTGCTCGGTTGAACTTATTACCTACAAAAGTAAATAAAACAAGTAAAAATCCTAAAGATTATATTAATAAAACAAGTAAAATCCTAAAGATTAGATTATTATTCGAGCTAAAATCAAGTGAAAGAGGCATGTAAAATGCAACAATTTATCGCCTAACAAATACCCCACACCTATCTTTTGCTCGTCCTCAAGTAAAACAAAAGAAAAACTAACCTAGGAACTTAACTCACTTTTGTAGGAATCACGATTGCATTTAGTGTATACAACAAGCCCTTTAAACCTCTTGGCTCTCCCAAGTGGACGAGTAAGGTTTTGTGAGGGTTTGCAAAAGATATACTCACAAAATCTTTGAAAAAAAGAAAAAATAAAGGGGAAAGGAAAAGGAAGAGAGAAACACAAATAGAAAAACAAAATGGATTTACAAACAAAACACAAATATATATATAAGGGAGAAGTCTGCACACATTCTAACTAGCCAAATCACTAATGCAACAAAGATATCAATCTGCATATAAACAGAATGTACACATCAAGAGCCTCTATCCTCATGGGTTACGTCAAAGCACCAACCATTCACCCCACTGTACATCTAAACTGTGAATCCATCCTTGTGCTTAGTGTGCTAGTGTATCATCATCTTAGAACTCTGGCTTATTAGAGCCAAACTCAATCCCACATGACCGATACGAACTATATTATTGACTTATTAGCATGGAAGGAAGGCTTTCCTAGTAGCAGTATTGCCTCAAAAGGTAGCACCCAGTAGCGCATGCCTCAAAGGGCTGTCTGTCAAGTGTTCCCAGTAGCAGTATTGTCTCAAAGGGTGGCACCTAGTAGCGCATGCCTCAAAGGGATACTTGTCATTCCAAACTAAAGGTGGTTTCCACTTTTATATTTTGTTTTTTATTTGTTGTGTTTTTTTTTTGGATAAATAAAAGTGCAAACCAAACAAGAACAAAAGTAGCCGTGTACAAGACAAGTGGGAGAGCCGATCATAGAAGACTAAGATCCTAAGATAATGATGATATTATAAATAAGGACTGGATTGCACATGTATAATGAACTATTGGGGTTAGAATTGGAGCTAGAATAACTTACTTAGGACAAAAATCTATCATGTACATCATAGTTGTACACAAGCCAATAGCTGAGGTGCAAGGGATCAAAGTTGATCAAAATAGTACAAAACTCTCTTAAAACAAGGTAGCATGGAGACTACTCCTCCCCCACACCTAGATCTCACAATGTCCTCATTGGGAGCCGATGAGTCATGACTACCACAAAACACATATATACAGAAAACAATTCTAAAATAGTATATAAAAACAAAAGACAAACAAGAAGAAGAAAAAGAAAGACAAAAACAAAAGTATATACAACACGAAAATGAAGAAAGAGAAAAAAGGAAATGAATTTACCAGGTTAGGTGTTGGGTACACCTAAACTACTACCTCTCTATGACGATGCTTTGAAGGTTGGAGGAGCATCAGCCACTCCTCCCTTCTCAGGATCCAAGCCACCGATTCAGATGATGTCAGAGCTCGTAGGAGCTTATCGAACACCTGATGCAACTCAGATGAATGTGAGTAAGAGCACGCAAATATGAATCTAGGAATGTCGATAAGTGCTCTCCTAAACTTATCAAATGTCTTGGAGAAATCAATAGAATAATCGAATGCAATAATCAACATGATTTTTCCAGACATGTCCTCTAGGTACAGATGATAAGGACCAAGGGAGGGGTCATACCCTCTAAAAGTACCTAGTCAACCTCATTCCCCTCAAACACCGCGTGAGAATCAATCGGTGAGAGGTCACAACACTCGGGGGAACGAGAGGGTAGTCAACATGAAAGAGAAGCATGGAAAATATCGAGGGGATCGGGGGATACAGGGTCAATAAGACCAAGACTAGATGAAACTACAACCACAACATACACACATGACCTCTCTACGAGAGTCTCATCGAGATCATGCACCTTAATAAAAGCATCGTCTGACTCACAACACATATCATCCTCATTAACACTAGCATCAACACAAAGTGTCTCACCTCCTTCGAACTCCATCGACTGAGATAAAGGAAAAGGTGGATCAGGATAGGTCGTGTGAAGTGGAATGTTGTCCCTAAGGGTGCTAGGTAGGGATGGAGCAACAAGGGCCAAAGTAGTCAAGAGAGGATCAAGTACTTCCTCTAGTCTGGACTCTAGAGTAAGAAAAGACGCACCATCATCACATAAATTAACATAAAGTTCAGAGAAAGTAATTCTAAGGTCAGTCTCATGTGATAGGTCATACTCCCGCATATAATTAGCAAGCTTAACTTGTTGCTCATTCATTGTCTCTATCATACTAGCAATCCTAGCAAAACTATCATCAGAAATATGATAGGGACAAGAATTATTGTCATGATCAGAACAATGGCAGATCGCACACGCAAGAGGCATATAATTAGGGATACAGAGGGATGGGGTGTAAGAACTGAAATGACTAGTCTCGAAATCATAAGTATCCCTAGCCAACCACTCAAGCAATTCCCAGGCTTCATTAACATTTCGAGCACAGAAATTCTAATGCTCCAAAAGAGCACGGGCCTCACAAGTCACACTCTCATAGACCATGTTCAAAATTTCCCACTTCTCCAAGCAATAACCACAATGAGCAAGAAAATCATGTAATCTATTGTAATATTTCCAAAATAATTCATGCTCATATTGAGGAAAGTGAAAAATTGTCATTTTTTTTAGAAATGTCTTTCGATTTTTTTTTCAAATAAAAGCTTAGTCTCGAATGCTCAAGTAAACCCCAATATTGAAAAATGCCAACTTCCCGGTAATGGCGCCAAAAACTTGTTAAGTTAAAAATTACCGCAAGTGCACGGTGTAGTTGTAGCTAGCAACCGACAAGTACGGGTCGTATTCCATAGGAAGTTGGGTTTCAATTACCAAAGCTTACTCAATGTATCAATCTAGGCCAGATAGAGAGTAAGGGAAGAAGGACTAAACTACTAAAACAAATAAACAAAAAGGGACTTGGGTTTACGATTTCGCCAAATGATGAACTAACTAATTGAGACGACTCATAACCTACCCGAACTACACTATGAATAAGAGATGGTTGGTTGCACCATCAAAAATCACCCAAACCCTCTCTCAAGGGCCATGAGCTAGTCTAATTCACCTAACTACCTATTTTCATGGGGTTAACCTAATTAGACCACAAAATTAGCAACCCTCAGACCTAGCTCGGGTCGAGTACTATTTTCATGTCTTGAACTCAGCTATTCCGTCTCACACACTAGCAAATTGACCTTACCTCTCAGCATAAATCAATCGCCCAAAAATATGGATGAAAGCTCTCTCAAACATTTCATCGAACACTTGGCAAGCATGAGGGAAACCTCTAGGTTCTAAGCATAGATTGGGTATAGTTAGGCCTAAAACAAGATTAATTGGCCATTAAGAGGCTAATCACAATTTAAGCCCACAAAATCTAACAACTAATCATCAACAAAACACAAAAACTCAAACCCAAACTAACGAAGAACACAAGCATGAACTAGAGAGAAGAGGCATGAAACTAAACCAAGTCTAACAAGCAATCGAACATGAATTAAACATAAAAACTAAACGATTGAATCAAATCAAAACCAAACATATGAACTAAATTAACAAAATCTAAAATAGGAACGAAACAAGAAATAGAGAGAAAGAGAAGAAGAAAACTTATGGATTAAAGCGAAGAACGTGAAATCCAAGTGCTTGAATCCAAAATTAATTCAATACAATCCTAATCTAATCTCCTCAATGGAGTTTTTCTTGGCTAAGACCTAAAATAAACTACCCTAAAAATTACATAGCAGAACCCCCTAAAAGTCACGAAGTAAAGCCTATGAATAAGAGACGACGAGCTGCGAAATGGTGCACAGGGGCCGTGGGAGGCACGGCCGTGCCGCCTGGCACGGGGCCCCTGTGCCACTTTTCTGGGCATGGTGGCATGGCCGTGCCACGTGGCACGGGGCCCCCATGCCCTTTTTTTGGCTGTGCCTGCTTTTAATTTTCCTTTGTTCCTTTTTGCTCCTTTTTTCGGCACTTGCTCGGTTGAACTTATTACCTACAAAAGTAAATAAAATAAGTAAAAATCCTAAAGATTATATTAATAAAACAAGTAAAATCCTAAAGATTAGATTATTATTCGAGCTAAAATCAAGTGAAAGAGGCATGTAAAATGTGACAATTTATCGCCTAACAGAGAGGCTGAATCCAATAGACCCACAAAAACAAGAGTTTGTGAAAACATTTTATCAAAGAAGGGTTTTGTAAAAATATTAAAAGTAAAAAAACTAAGAATACTCAGCAGGAAGTGAACTAGGGAATACTAATAAGTTAGATGACCGTGACTGTGTAAGTAAAAATACATCCTATGTGCAACAAAGCAGAGGAAAGAACCATACCTTAATAAACAGCAGTACGCAAACAATGCCTCTTCCCAGATGTGTGCAGTACCTGTATACAAACACGACATACGAAACCTAACCTACTATCCAAATAAAATAAAGTAAAATACAATCAGGTGGCCAACTCTTTGCGATCTAAGGTCCTAATCCTATCCCGCCATAGACTTCTATCCTGAGTCGAGTCCTCCGTTAATCCTACAACTTTCAGATCCTCTCTAATCATCTCGTCCAAGCTCTTCTTTGGTCATCCCCTCCCTCTTTTACCTGCGGGGATATTAATCCTCTCACATCTCCTCACTGGGGCGTTGACACTCCTTCTTTGCACATGGCCAAATCATCTGAGTCTAGTTTCTCTCATCTTATCTTCTATAAGCGCCACTTTAACTAAATCTTTGATTACCCCATTCCTAATCCTATCGATTTTAGTAAAACCACCCATCCACCTAAGCATCCTCATCTCCGCTACCATCAAGCCTTGGACCTGTGTCTTTTTTATAGGCCAACACTTAGATCTATACAGCGCCGCTAGTCTAACTACCATGCGATAAACTCCACCTTTTAAACCTACTGGTATCCTCTTATCACATAGCACACCTAAAGTATACTTCCATTTTTGCCAACCCACTTTTATATGCTGGGTAATATCCTCGTTAATATCCCCATTTTGTTGGATGATCGAGCATAGGTATTTAAACTTCTCGACCTTTGGTGCCACCATCCCATCAATGGTGACTTCTCCTCCCGCATTTTCTCTTCCAATGAAACAACAATGTAGGTATTCAATTTTGGATCTACTTACTCTAAAACCTCTACATTCCAGTGTAAGTCTCCATCGCTCCAACTTGTCATTAACTCTCTGTCTGGACTCATCCACAAGAATAATGTCATCTGTAAACAATATACACCATGATAACTGATCCTGAATCCCAATTGTAAGTTCATCCATAACTGGAGTAAAAAGAAAAGGGCTTAGAGCAGAACCTTGATGTAATCCCATACTAACAAGGAAGTCGTAGATAGTTCCTTCGGGCGTCCTAACACTCGTTTTACCTCCCTCGTGCACATCCTTAATAAGTCGAATATACATAAGGGACACTCCTTTATTTTCCAAGCAACTCCATAGCACTTCACGCGGAACTCTATCATATGCTTTCTCCAGGTCGATGAACACCATATGAAGATCTACCTTTTTATCTCTGTACAAACCCATGAGCCTTCTAAGGAGGTAAATCACCTCTATGGTTGACCTGCCAGGCATAAAACCAAATTGGTTCTTTAATATCGAAATATCCTTCCACAACCTTCTCTCAATCACCCTCTTCCAGAACTTCATAGTGTGACTGAGCAACTTTATACCCCTGTAATTATTACAGTCTTAAATATCACCTTTGTTCTTGTACAATGTGATGACTGTACTAAACCTCCATTTTCTGGGCATCTTAGCCGTCCTACAAATAATATGGAAAAGCTGTGTTAGCCGTTCTAATCCCTCTTCACCCAAACACTTCCACACTTTCATTGGATTCAGGTCTGGTCCCTCTACCTTCCCACTGGCCATCTTTGTTAGGGTATCTCTAATCTCTTCCTTGCTGAAAGGTTCGCACACGTGGGGATCGGGATACCTCTCACTACTCTCTGCTTCTCTACTTCAAAAAACTTTCGTTACTTCCCCATTGAGGAGTTTGGAAAAGTATCTTTACCATCTCTCCTTGATCTCTACGTCGTCAGACAACACCTTACCAAATTCATCTTTGATTCACCTCACCACACCCAAGTCCTTAGCTCTTCTTTCTCTAGCCCTTGCCAGTTTAAAGACTTCCTTCTCACCTTCCTTGGTCTCAAGTTTTTGATATAACCTCTTATAAGCTATGCTCTTAGCTACAGCGATAGCTTTTTTTGCTATCTTTTTTGCTGCTTTATATCTAACTCTACTAATCTCTTTCTCTTCCTTTGTTCTACTGTTCATGAACACAGCGTATGCCTCTTTTTTCTCCGTGACTTTCTCCTATACCTCCTCGCTCCACCACCAGGCTCCCGTCATTTTGTTACCACCTCTCCTAGATGTCCCTAAGATTTCCTCAGCCGACCTTCGAATACATTCTGCCATTGTCTCCCACATTGTGTTTGCATCCTCTACCTGCCTCCAAATTCCTTTTTCTATAATCCTCTCTAATAATTTCATTGCGTTCTCCTTAGTAAGCTTCCACCACTTAACTGTAGGGTCCCCAACACTTCTCTTCCTCCACTTAGGACATTTGAACTCCACATCCATCGCAATTAACTTATGCTGAGTTCCTAAATACTCACTGGGTATCACCTTACAATCTTTACAAAACCTCCGATTATCCACCTTAATCAGGAAGTAATCAATTTGAGTCTTCGTGGAACCACTCTTGAAGGTCACCAAGTGGTCCTCCTTTTTCTTAAAATAGGAGTTTACCACTAACAATTCATATGTAACCGTAAAATCCAAAACAGAGACTCCTCCATTGTTTCTCTCTCTAAAGTCGTAACCTCCGTGAACCGCATCATACCCGTCTGATTCGACACCAATATGGCCATTAAAGTCTCCTCCTATGAAAAGTTTCTCGCTCCGAGGGACATCCTGAATTACCAAGTCCAAATCCTCCTAAAATTGCTTCTTAATATCATCTGCCAAACCTATTTGAGGTGCATACACATTAACCACATTTATGACTTCGGATCCCATCACTACCTTAATGGCTATTATTCGATCACTCTTACGCCTAACTTCCATAACAAAGTCAACCAATTCTTTATCAACCTAGATACCAACACTATTCCTAGCCTTATTAGACCCTGAATACCATAGCTTAAGCCCATCAACTTCTCTAACTTTGGCCCCCACCCACTTAGTCTCTTGAACGCAAGTTATGCTAATCCTACGTCTACGCGAAGACTTGACAAATTCTATCGACTTACACGTCAGTGACCCAATATTCCAAGTTGCTAGGCACACCTTCCGCACCCCTATGCCTCCCCCAACCCCATTTCCCCCCGGAGGACTGGCTGAAGATACTACATTACTCTCCACTAGCTTAGGCTACCAAAAGTAACAGTTAGAGACATAGTAAAAAAAGGGCAACTGAGTAAACACAATTAAGACGGTTAACTGGTTCTAATGCCAATAATACGAACAATAACAGTGCTAATAAAAATAACACAAACAATACAATACTAAATGATCTAAATGCTGATAATAATAATAATAATAATAATAATAATAATAATAATGATGATGATGATGATGATGATGATGATGATGATGATGATGATGATAAAACCAACCTAACAACAAAGAATAGTAATAAAATGGTCCAAAGTAACAAAATAAAAGTAGTAAACAAAATACTAGGCCATAAGGCACACTAATAAAACGAAAATAACCCTAGATAAAATAATGGCGCCAAGCACGAAGCAACAAACTCTGAAATAAGGCTACTGATTAAAAGGCAAACTTGCCTAAAATAAACAAATGCCAAAATGGAATTTGATAGACTCAAACCAAGCAACTGAGCTCAAAACAAGCAACTATGCAAGCTTTACCTACACCTATGTGACCTTACCTCTACCAGTCGTTCAATGTTACCCAACGGTCACTAGCCCCCAACGGTCGCCGCCATTCATGTCACTGGGTAGTCGCCGGCGACAACCTGCAAAGCCTGATCGTGGATTTGAAGGACCAGATCCTCAAGAAGGTTCCGCCGACTATCTGATAACATCAAAAGCCCCAAATTAAAGCAACCCAATTCCTTCAATTCCCAGCAAAGCGTTTGCCAAATTTGACAGAAAAGGACAATTCTCTCACCTCTAAATTGAATCAAATTTTTAAGAACCTAGAGTTCAAACAACTTCGAAACTTGGGCCAGTAGCTTCAGCAGAGAAAAATTTCTCAAAATTTATCAACTTGAATACGAAAATTCACACCCAATGAGGGGGTTTTTCTGTTTCCAAGCTCAACCCACAAATTGAAATGGCTAAATTCAGGGATTTTTCTTTCTGGGTAATCCAAACTATTAGTTTGCTCAAAGAAACTCTTCAAAAAAAATCAACAAGAATCGATGAACCGGCACCGAATTCGCTTCAACCGAGAGGAGAGACGCAGTAGGGTAGCGCCAAAGATCCACAAAAGAAGAGCTCAAAAAGTACCAGAGACACACAAACACAGAGGAGATCATGCTCAAAAAGGAACAAATGTATAAAATCCTCTTCTCAGAACCTTGAAGCCAACACAATTGTTTTTCTGGTTATAGCTAACGACGACACATGATGAAAGATTGCTAATCTATGCAAAACGGAAGCTGAATAGAAGAAGTTCAAGGCAAAGTGCAAAAATGCCATGATAGCAGTATTAAGTGATAGTGACTCCAATGGTAGAGAAGGTGAAGAGAATGAGGTTGCCAGCCTGTGATTCATGGCAAACGAAAAAGAATTAGAAGGCAAATATGAATTCTTAGGGTACTACAAATTAGTACACAAGTGACCCAAAGGAATGTCCACCCCAGTAAAATCTCTCTTTTCTAAAATGTCTACAAATGATTTAATTAGGATCATTATGCATGGTGTGAAAGTAAAGAAGAGTATCCTTGCAAGATCAAGTCCGCTAATATGGAATTGCTCTTTTAAAATATGAAAAGGAAAGTTTATAAGATGAATGTGCTCATTACTACACAAAATACAAGTCTTTAAAGGATTATAACAAATAATTATTAGATCTCTGTGCTGAATTCTATAAGAAGTAGAATGACTCTTTAAAAGAGGCTGAAAGTCTTAAGGAAGAACAACAAAAGTTGAAAACTAAAAATGTGCATGTTTTTAATCTCAACTATGAGCTGGCTGACAAGCTTCATGAGATTGGATATGAACTTGGAAGGTTTAAGGCTCAGTGTGAGGATTTTTAAAAATCTTTTTTAAAACTCACTAAGGACAAGAAAACTTAGATAGATCACTTAGATTCCAAAGTGTGGCCTTCAATAGAGAAGGCCTTGGATCTAATCCTAGCAATAAGAGGAAATCATATCAGAACTTCTTTACCGAAGAGACACCTCTTTATGAAGGTTAGAGTAGTTCGAGACACACTAAAAATGTTTTTTAAAAAGACTCTGATCATTCGAGGATTAGGAAAAGATACCAAAGTAACTCTGACTAGAGATCTTGGCAGAGAAACTTCGTGTCCTAAACATCATACTGGATGCAGTCCTAAATTATTCAAGTGTTAGTACTAAAGAGTACAAGGCCCTTGAACATGATAGTAGATCCTGCATATAGGTTTTCAATCAAAGGAACTAGAAAGGTGTGGTATTTGTTTTGCAGGCGTGGTTCAAGAAAAATACTAATCTTTGGTACCTTGATAGTGGATGCTCAAGGCACATGATTGATGATGCTACAATGCTCTCAAAACATGAAGAACAAAATCAAGGAAAATATATATTTAGAGATAAAAATTATGAAAAGATAACTGCGATGTGAAAAGTTGGCAAAAATCCCTCTAACTCAATTGAGAATGTTTACTTGATAGATGGTCTTAAATTCAATTTTTTTAGTAGTTCTCAAATTATGTGATAAAGGGAACAGGGTTACCTTCAATTTTGCTCAATGTAATGTCACTAGGCTTAAAACTAGAAATATTACTTTATTTAGATCTAATGTGGGAAATGTTTATGCTATTAATCGTTAGGCCAGGCTAGTATGCATATTATTAATAAATTATTCAAGCATGATCTAGTAAGAGGTTTTTTCCTAAGCATGTGTATGATAAATATTAAGTTTGAAATCTATATGTAAAGGACAAACAAGTTAAAGCTTCCTTTAAGCCCTTAAATGCTTTAATGACAAGGTCACTTGAATTATTACACATTGATTAATCTAGTCCTATAAGGTTAAAAAGTCTTTGTGGTAGTACAAATATGGTTGTTGTTGTTGATATTTATTCTAGATTTTCCTGGACGTTTATTTTAAAAAATAAACCATATACTTTTAAAGTTTTTACTAAATATTACAAACAGAGATAGAACACTTAATGACTCCTAGTTCAAGCTGTGAGAAGTGATCTTGGAAAAGAATTCGAATGTAGAATTTATTACAATATGTGATCAAATAGGAATATCACACAACTTATCAGCACCAAGGACTCCATGATAGAATCTGGTGGTTGGAACGAAAAACAAAACCTTAGAAGATATGGCTAGAGCAATGCTATGTGAGAATGGTCTTCCATAGTGCTTCTGGGTTGAAGCTATGAACACTGCCAATTATGCTCTTAAAAGGTGCTTGATAAGACCTATCCTTAAGAGAACTCCATATGAGCACCTTAAAGGAAAGAACCCAAATATTTCTTACTTCAAAGCATTTAGTAGCAAGTGCTTCATTCGCATTGATGGAAAAGAAAATCTTAGAAAGTTTGATCTAAGAAGTGATGAAGGCATCTTTGTTGGATACTCTCATCAAATCAAAGCATGTAAAGTATACAATACAAGAACCAAGGTAGTAAAAGAAAGCATCCATATGGTGTTTGTTGAAAATAGTAATGGGATTATCAGCTGAAGTTCACTCCAATATCTCAAACTTAATAAAAAAGATGATGAAGAAGAAGAAATAACTTAATCCAACAAAGCTGCAATCGAGGGTTTACCTCAGGGTACCTTAAACCATTCAAAAGATACTTTTAGAACCCTAAAAGTTGAAAAAACTGAGAACTCTGAAGCAAGGCAAGATGCTATGTAATGGGTAAGGAAGGAAGCAAACACGAATCAGAATCTCCAGGAATAAAGGAGAGGGTACAAATTCCTTACACCATATCCTATCAGCATCACATCAAATCTTAACTCAGGTGTAAGGACTAGTTCTTCTCTTAGAAATTTATATGCTTTCCCTACATTTGTTTGTTTCATAGAACCCAAGAGCCATCAAGAAGCTCTTGAAGATCCTAACTTGACCTTAGCTATGCAAGAAGAACGCAACAAATTTGAAAGAAACAAAGTTTGGTCCTTAATTACTCGATTTAAGAACCATCTAGTTATCAGAACCAAATAAGCAATTAGGAGCAAGCTAGATGAGTTTAATAATGTGTTTAGAAACAAGGTTAAACTAGTGGCTAAAGGTATATAACTAAGAAGAAGGCATTGACTATAATAAGACCTTTGCCTTTATAGCTAGATTAGAGGTCACTAGAATGCTATGTTTATTTACATCTTTCATAGGCATCAAAAATGTATCAAATGGAGGTAAAATATGTATTTTAAATGAATATTTGCAAGAAGAAGTTTATGTTGAACAACCCCTTGGTGTCAAAATCATATTTTCAAGTTCCATAAAACCCTCTATGGATCGAAATAAGCTCTTAGAGCATAGTGTAAGAGGCTAAACAAGTTTTACTATAAATGATTTTAAAAAGGACAAATTGACAAGATCTTGTTTATTAAAGCAAATGGAAAAAAATTTTTATTTTGTGAAAATATATGTTGATCAGGTATTACTTGGTGCTACTAATGAATCCTTATGCAAATAATTTTCTAATCTCATAAGCAAGAAATTTGGGATGAGTGTGATGAGAGAGTTGAACTTCTCCCTTGGATGCAAATCAAGCAATGCTAAGATGGCATTTTCATCAACCAAAGAAAGCTCGTGAAGCAACTCCTAAAGAATTTGAATTTGATAGTTCAAAGATGCCAAAACACCAATGGCTTCTAATTGCAAGCTTGACTTGGATTCAAGCGATAAGCCAGTTCTCGAAAGGTATACAAAGTTGTAATTAGATCACTATTATATTTAACTACAAGCAATTATGACATCATATTTAGTGTTTGCTTATGTGCAATATTCCAATTAGTTCTTAGGGAATCACACCTCAAGGTGAGAAGAATATTCAAGTGTCTAGCTGGAACCAATGACCTTGATTTGTGGTATTTAAGAGCGGTGACTTTGAACTTGTAGGATATTCTGATGTTGATTATGCATAATACAAAGTTGATAGAAAGAGTACAAATGTTTCATGCCAATTTCTTGGATAATCTTTTAGTCATGGAATTTTCAGTGGCCTTGTCCATTGTTGAGGCCAAATATATTACTTAGAGTATGCCGCACTCAAATACTATGGATCAACCACTAACTCATCTACCTTTGATTAGATTACAAAGGGATTTATATCTGATAATCAAAGTGCTGCCAATATC
Source organism: Carnegiea gigantea (assembly GCA_029747015.1). Lineage (NCBI taxonomy): Eukaryota > Viridiplantae > Streptophyta > Magnoliopsida > Caryophyllales > Cactaceae > Carnegiea > Carnegiea gigantea. The sequence continues at coordinate 114,909 of JAKOGI010001208.1, forward strand.
ACCAAGAATCTAATTTATCACTCCATAACGAAGCACGTTGAAGAAAGGTATCATTTCATCAGAGATCATGTGAAAAAAAGGTGATACGTTACTATATATATGCCTACTAATATGCAACTGGCTTAATTTTGACTTTACCTAGCCTCTTGGTGAAGATTAATTCTATTTTATTCGAAGAAAATGGGCGACGATTGACTAAACAATATGAATTGAGGGGGAGTAATTTCTCTCAATATTATATATTGTAAGCAAAAAAATATTTTCAAGGCACTTAAGTTTGATAACCTTGACTATATCAAGGCATGAGATTAAGTCATTTCATATGCTAATATGGGCACAATCTCATGTTAATAAAGACTAATCAAGAGTCTATGGTTGACAGAGATCACTTGGTTAAGGTTAGAAAATGAATTTTGAAAAATTGACTTGAAATCTTCTCAAAATTAGACGAAAAATTCTTTTTGGAAATTTTGAGTGATCCTTTCCATTTTTTCCATATTTGGTGACTGCTAAAAAGAATGTCAAAACTTGACACATGTTAGCATTTCTTTCTTTCAAAACTGTTCAAGCCTGTCATGTCTTTTCATTCACATATATTAACTTCCCTTAATTCCTCACCCAATCTGCCTTAACTCAGTTTCTTCGTTTCTCTCTCCTCTTTCAACTTGCCAATCTCTAACCTAGAAAATTCGGCATCTCTCAACTTTTTACCATTGTTGAAGCTAAAATGTCCCCTAAAAAGTAAAAAAGTTTTGCATATGAATTTGTACGCAAGCGTATCACCTGAAGCTCTCACTCACCGGCTCTTGCACATGCAAAAATGCAAAAGACGCCACTTGACAAGGAAGTTAAGGAAGTAGAGTTCAAAATTGATGAGGTTAACATTTCTCTTTCTATTTCTACCAATGTCTTTAGATATGCTAGATGAGTGGTTTAAGGAAGGTATTGGGGAATACTTCGAGAAATTGATGGATAGGAAATGATTGCTTGTGTTTGTCTAGCTTGAAAATTCTTCATGAAAGCAAACTTTGATTTTTCACGTGTGTTGAAACGTATGAATTGTAGAGAACTATTAGGTGTTGGAATTAAGGTCTATCATAACTTAGTCAAACTCTTTTATACAAACATGAGAAAATGACGACCTAAGGATCTGAATTTATAACACCGTGTTTGCCAAGGGTGTCGATTTTATTTTGTCAGCTACGACCTTGGACTAGATATTTAATTCCAAGGCGGATCTTCAGGGTGTGCTATGAACCCTTGCAAGACTGTGTTAATGCCTATTTTGACAACTTTTCTTAGTTGAAGACTTTATCTTACTCCAAAAAGTAAGTGCTATATACTTACTTGTTATTTGGGCCCAGACTCCTCTATTGCACCATAGTGAAAGCTGTCTACCTAGGGGGAATGTAAAGAAATTATAGCATGTTAGGGCTCTTGGAGTGGTTTAACTCATCCTCACTAACCATGGTGGGACCTTCTCAAAGATATCTACTCACAAGGGTGTTTAAGTACACTGCTTCTGAGCAATGGTTGCATGTAGATAAGATCTCTAAGAAGAGCACTTCCTCTAAACCTACTAAAACCACATATAACCAGACTCACCCTACTCTTTCTTTGACACCTTGAACATTGAAATTTTCTAGCTAGCCTCTATAGGTGACAAATTTGAAACATGTTTGATTAAGCAAATGACCTACCTTTCTTAGTGAATTCATGAGTTTGATGCCATACGATTCTTAAACACAGGACTTCAAGTAGTGGCACATGAATAAATGAAAGATGTAGTCAAGGCAGCTCCTAAGAAGGACCCTGAAGTCATCTTTGGGTGTATTAAGAGGTAGATAGAGTATATGAATATGTAAGAGGAGGAACTCTTTGTGGCAGCCTTCCTTAAGAAAAGGAAGGAGATTGAAGCTAAAGCAACAAAAATAGCTAAGGAAAGAAGAAATAAAGTTGTACATAAAAAGGAGGGGGATGACCAAAAGGATAAGGTGTCTAAGGTGAAGAACAAGGAGGCATTTGTGGCAGTTAAGAGCTCAAAGTAACATAAAACAACATCATTCTCCCAGTCCATAATTATTAAAAAGCCCATTCTAGCCAAACCCCTCCATTCAATCCCTCTTGATGATTAATGAACCCCCACTTTCTTAACAAATAATCTTTCTTGGTGATTCAAACTAATTTCTATGATTTGTGTTGTTTTTTCTAACAATTTGGTCTTTTGACTTTTAAGTTTAGAATAATGCCCCACATTTTTCTTATATTGATATGACTTTTTAATGAAAGTCAAAGGGGGAAAAACTTGAGAATTTCTACTTAAACAAGTACAATTAGGCTGAGGGCTACCCTTGAAGCGGTAAGTTAGGATTCCTTTAAGGCAATGGTCATGAGAAGAAATTAGTTGGGATTTCAATGCCTATGGTGTTGAAAATTTTATAATTTTAATATATGTATCGCCTCTGTTAGTCTTACTAATCTTCTTGTGATATTTGATTGTCGTGCATATGGCTATAATTTCTCAATATGATCTATTATTTTTCTGCATTTACATGTTGCTCTACCTAGGAAACTAAGGGGAGCTCACTATGTGAACTTTAAGTGGAGCATCTCATACTTTAATTGCTAAAGATAGGAGGGCCATAATTAGTTGAATTCTATTCTATCCCTTATGTTATGCAATTGACAGATATTGCCTTTCATCAAAAAGGAAACAAATGAAGCATCGCCTGAATGTGATGAATTGCTTGATATAGGTTTTGATTTCAAGGCACATTTGACATAAAGCTTGAGGCTCATCAGATCTTGTTTGCCCACATACTTGAGCCATATCTATATGCTTAATTACTAGTAAGAAACATGCTTAACATGATCATTAAGTAATTGATAGCCTAAAGCTTCAAGGTTAGAGCTCAACTACCTGAAGCTCCAAAGACTTTGATTGAATAGTTAGAAGTTATAAAATTAGTACAACTTGAATTGAGCTTGAAATGAATTTTATGTCACCTAAATTAATTGAAATTTGTGGACCTATTCAATGAAATTTAAATTGCCTGTAAATGTGTAATTCCATGATAAAGAGACATGGCACAAATTTTGGCACAAAATGTGTTCGTCATATGCTTGAAAATTGGTTGTTGTTTAAGTCGTTGTATTTTGCCATATTATGCCAATCTGGTTTGATTAAATTAGTTATAAGTTCATTAATCAAATTACCTTGCTAATTGTTTAATTGTACAATCTTTAAGAAGTATGATTAACTTTGTGGTTTTCTAATAATAAAGCAGCTACTAACAGCTGTGCTTCTCAAAAACCAGATTCAAATACATTCCAAAATAGGTGAATATCTAAAGCATTTTTCTTAAAAGGGACCATTGTAGTCAATAGTACTAGAATTAGAGAATCACTATAAGAAAATGCGATGTTAGCTTCAGATAATTAGCATCATATTAGTACTTGGCTCTATTAGAGATGAAATTTGCTTTTTAGCATCGAATAGAATACCAGTCTTTAATAGGATATAGCGTTAAGTTATTTCATCCGATGGCAACAATGTCTGATTTTGTGATCTTTTTTCTTGCTAGAAGCCGTTAGCATTCATTGTTCTATTTGATGCTAAGTTTCGATGTTAAACGAAAAGAAAATGGGGTTGAAATCAGATATTCAATCGAAAGCCCCAAACAAAACCCTTGGCTTGCCCCTATCTCGTTGTCGCCACCATTGACCTTTCCCCACACTCTGGGAGCGGCTGTCACAGGTTGGTGGAGGTACGTTGCTATCGATCCGATGAGGATTTATTCCTGTTTGGCATCTACCTCCCTCCCCCCTCTCTCGATTTCTACTTCTCTCTCTCTAGTGGCAAGTTTTTTTTGGTAAGTTTATAATGAATTTTGGTTAGTTTAGGCATTTCATTGCAAGGATCTGTCCCAGTTTGGTGCAAATTATGGTATATTTCATATTTCTCTTCCTGCACCTTGCTAGATCTATTTCATTTTGTCTCTTTCCCTCCTATATGTCATGTGGTTTTCTGACAACCATGGTGGTTGATTTTCATTAGGTGTAGGCATTTTCGTAAATTATGGGTGTTTTCTGGCAAGCATCATGTTCCGTGATCCAACTTTTGGAGGTATTTTGATTCCATTAGCTCTATTTTGCTTCGTTGTAGCCAATTTCCATGTTTTTCAAACCCAGTTATGAGTGGGATTTTACAGCACAATTCAGACTTTAGCCTTGGTTGAGTTTTTGCTGTATCTTGGCCACTTCAATTGTTCGTAGCAATAGTTTATTCCGTATCCGAGGATGTGCTATGATCTATCAAACTTTAGATAGGTTGTTGGATTAGATTATATGAAGAAAATTTTTATAATGATATAAGGTGATTTAAATTTATCGATAAGCTTCTATGATCTTAAGTTGTACAATTTACTTTGTATCTTTTGAAACTTTTATGATAAAAAAAAGGAGGGGGCTGGGGTATCCTTCTTATATTAGGTGATGGAGTTCTCCACCTCTATTTTAGATCTAGTAAAGCAAATCATCAAATTCAATAGAGAGCGATTTAATTCCGTATGATGACACAAAATATATCCTTCGTTGTACAAATGGATGAAATTTTCCTATTCCATAAGCTTACAATCTTTAATTCAATCTTGATGGTAGCTTTTGGGTCTACTTTTTCAATTGAATAGAAGTTTCAATTTTTGTCTAATTAATCATTGTTGCTTTTATATTTTGGCAAATTTCTGTCAAAAAGTTATGTATACAAATCTTCATTATCATAGTTACATGCAAAGTATAAACATACATACAAAATACAAAAGCTATGTGACTTTTTATAGTATTGTATCGCCTAAAAGGTTATTTAAACTAATATAACATAGTATACGTAAAAAAAGGCAATAGTTAAACTTAAAACTTAAGGAATGTAGCCCTCCACTTTATTCTTAATTGTTATAACATGTTGTACTGATTAGATCTTCGGTGGAGGACTTTTGAGGAAAAAGTACAATATCTATATGTTTGTGATGCTTTCTATAGGCTTCCTAATTACATCAATAACATCTTTGTTAAACAATATCAGTGCACTTGGGCCCCAAAACTTACTAAACAAGTTCAGGAAGGGTGGCTAAAGGTGGTTGGAAAAAACCTAAGGAACTTGGCCAATAAAGGTGGGAAACAACCTGATGGTAAACCAATAGCCTGGTTGCCTGAGGAGGGTAGAAATAGATTAAAGGCCAAGAAAAATTACCCCAAGTTTCAGAAGAAATCAACCCAATGCTTGAAGAATATGATAGATGGGCTAAAAGCCAGGACCTTACATTATCAACGGTCAATCGCAACATCACAACTTGCGAGAAAAATGATCTGAAGTTAAAATACTTGGGTTGTTTTCATTTTATGTTATATAATATTACACTTATCCTACATAAATGAATTACATCTATTTTCTTAACTAGATCAAGGAAGGAAAGACTTCTACCTCTGTGTTGTTTGCAAGGAGCTACAGTAAGGAAGATGTGAATTTGGCAAGCTCTTTGTAGATGACAAGTTCAAAACTTTGTAGGTATATGCAAAGACCACGTCTCGGGTTCCCATGGGTGCCCCCCCCAAATGGTCGAACCCACTTACTATGCATTTGGATTCAAATTTGATGTATAGTTTTGGAAGCAGGCAAAATTGCGGCTAGACTACAAGCTCAGCCTAAAGACTTTGGTCTCAGCACTGATATATGTAGTCGATCGCCACTCTCTAAAACAAGCAATACCCAAAGGGACATCAAATGGATAATAGGTTCATAAGAACCATAAACCGAAGGGACACCAAAAGGGAAAATAAGCTCATTTCAAAAAGGTTTTGACAAGTCCCTAAGTAATCCCTGGTATGGGTACCATCTGACTCCATAGGCTTGAACTAAGGATACAAATTTTATAGAGAAGGTACGATGTCATGATGGAATGTATCACAATGTCGCCTGTGATCATCGACAACCTTTATTAATCAATAAAGGGAATTAAATCTAATTACACTAATAAACAATCATACAACATATTACTATAAAATAGTAGGGATTAAGAATACAATGCTATTCCAGAAGAGTAAATAATGTAAACAATTTTAGTTGATAGGGTTAAAATAATTAAAGATTACATCTTTGCTTAAATAAGATAAAGAGAAAGAAGGTAGAAAGAAAAAGGGAAGGTTTTAAAAAATTGGCACCCTCAGATTACCCGCTTTGGTGATTTAGAGAGCCCCATGATCGAAAATATTGAGCTTGGAATTATGCCTTAGAGGGTTTTGAGGATGGAATTGAGAAGGTTTTGGTCAAGTTGTCTAAACCTCTCAGTATTCTCTCAAAGTTTCCCATGTGTCCTCTCCAATTTTCAGAGTGTTCTTCATTTTGTTTCTCCCTATTTCTCTATGTGTCCTCTCTAATTTTCTGATGTGTTTAACTAGGGAAGTCCTCTTTTTATAGTGTTTACTGATGGTAATCCTAGTTGAATAAGAATGCACCTACTTTAATTCTTAGTAGGCTTAATCTAAATGGGCATTTAGACAGCCCCAACTTTGACCAAGTTTGCACATGAAGGAGGTTATATTAGATAGCATTTGTGCATACCTTTTTATTGCTTTACTTCTATATTCAACCCTTCACCAATCTAGCAAACCTTGTGCCAGCCTAGTGTTTTTGAATTGTTGACCTTTCGCGCGTCTAATGGATTTGAATTGCTGACCTTTTGCTAGTCTAGGGGACTTTCACTAGTCTAGCGAGCCTTTCACCGATTTAATAATTCCAAAATTGTTGACCTTTCACTGGTCAAGTAAACGCTTCACCAGTCTAGCAGACATTTCAATGGTAGAGTGGTTCTGAATTATTGACCCTTGGCGAGTCTAGTAGACCCTTCGCCATCCTAGCAGACCTTTAGCCTATTTACCAATTCTGAATTGTTAACCTTTTGCCAGTCTAGTAGACCCGTCGCTAGTCTATTGGTTCTGAATTGTTGACCTTTTGCCATTTAGTGGACCCTTTGTTGGTCTGTCAGACCTTTCATCAGTCTACTAGTTCTGAATTGTTGACCCTTCACTGGTCTAGCGGACCCTTTACCAGGCTAACCGACCCCTCGTCGATTTAGCAAATTTTGAATTGTTGGCCTTTGATCGGTCTACTAGATTTCAACACCAGCAGGTGCCCTTTTTGGTGGAATGTCCCATTGTGTCAAGAGCTAGTGGTGTTATTGGAATATCCCATTGTGCGGGCAGCCAACAGTATCCTATTGTGCCAAGAGCCAATCTATTTTTTGGATTGTCCCATTGTGTCAGAAGCCAGCGGTGTCAAAATGTCCCATTATGTTAGGAGCTAGCGATGAACCTTAGTGGTGTGGGTGTCTGAAGATCTATAGCTAGATCCCCGAGAAGTTAGTGACATGAGAGACTGAAAATTCGTAGTTAGCTCCATATAAAACTTGGTGGCAATAGTTATTAAAGTTTGATCTTTTGCTATTCAAGCGCTAATGTCACATCCTTCTGATGGGAGTTTGCTAAATGTTAACTTGTCCTCGACGTTGATATGTCCTAAGATAAAGAGGATAAGGTATCTTGATGGCTAGATCCTTTTGACGTTAATTACCTGACAACCTAACATTGGATTGATGTCTTTTTTATATAAGAATGCAAGTGAAATGCCCTAGTGCGATGATACTTGTCTGAAGCCTGCTTTGAGGATAGAACTATAAGAACCATGTCCCGAGCTTTACCTCGAGTCCCCTATGAATGGTTGGATTCTTTTGTTGTTACAAGATCTCATTCGGGAACCACGTCTGGAGCTGCTTAGCCCAGAAGACTGAGCCACAACCCTGTTACAAGATCCCATTCGGGAACCTGGGTCAGCATTAGGCCTAGTTTTCTGGCCTGGCTATCCAACAACCTCTATGGTTGAGCTGAGAAACCAGAGTACCGCACCAGTCTAGGAACCTGACCATGTTCCTAGATCAGTACCGCATCCAGTTTTCTGACTCTATCGCAGCTACTGCTGGGAACCCCTAAGGTGCTCAATTTGAACAATGTGAAAAAAAAAAAGTAAATTTAGTTGATAGACTTGTCAGTGAGTTTTTGAAAGGCATCTGAGTAATCTCTGGTTTGGGAACCATCTGACTCTATAGGCTTGAACTGAGCATCAAGATTAAGGGCGAATGTACAATGTCATGATGGAATGCATCGGGACATCGCATCCCATCACTGACGACCTTTATTAATCAATATGGGGCATTAAATCTAACTATAATAGCAAAGAATCATGCAACATATTAGTATACAATAACAAGAATTAAGAATGTAGCCTAGTACAGAAGAGTAGATAATGTAAACAATTACAACAAGAGGGGTTAAACTAATTAAAGACTACAACCTTATTAAACTTAAGATTAAATAAAATAAAGATAAAGAAAGTAGAGAGAAGAAGGAAAGGTTTAGAAAAATTCGTGGCCTCAAGTTACCTGCTTGAGTTATTTAGGGAGCCCCGTGATTGCGAATATAGAGGCTTGACTTGCAGCTCGGGTCAACTTCTTTGAACATCTCAGTATTCTCTCAAAGTTTCTCGTGTGTCCTCTCCAATTTTTGAAGAGTTTTTTCTATCAGTTTTTTTTCTATTTCTCTTTGTTTCCTCTCTAATTTTCTGACGTGTTTAACCTTTGGGGGAGAACCTTTTTTATAGTGCTTTCCAATGGTAATCTAAGCTAAATAATAAAAGGACACCCAATTCAATAACTTGTAGACTTAATCTAAATGGGTGTTTAGATAAAACTCTACTTGGTTGGATAAGAACTAGACACGGAAAAGCATTTGTAGAACCTAATTGTGTTCTCTAGTTTAGGACCCGGTTGGGTCCTAGGTCGGGTTAGACCTAGTGGGCTGGCACTCCTTTTTGTTCCTCCTTTTCTTTTTCTTTCAGACTCAAAATTAAGACTAATCTGTCGGGCTGTCATTATACAGGATCGGGCATAAATTTCATTATCAGACATTTTGTAAAATTCAAGATGTCCATTCTTCGTGTCTAAACTAGATGACATTTGTGCTTTACTTGTATACTACTTTGTTCTGTATTCGACCCTTTACCGGTCTACCAGACCTTTTGGCAGTTTGGCTTTTCTAAAGTGTTAACCTTTCATCTGTGTAACATATTTGAATTGTTGGCCTGTTGTTGGTTTAGCGAATTTGAATTGTTGAATTTTCACCGGTTGGTTTGACCTTTTGTCAGCCTGGCGGTTTCGAATTGTTAACCTTTCTTCGGTATAGTGGACCCTTCACTGATCTAGGGGACCTTTTGTCATTATAATGGTTATTTTTTACCTTTTGCAGATCTAACAGGCCCTTCGCCGATCAAGTGGACCTTTTGCGAGTCGAGCGAATCTTTCGCCATTTAATAGTTTTGAACCGTTGACCATTCGCCAGTCTGGTGGACCTTTTACTGATCTAGCCATTTTGAATTGTTGACCTTTTGTTGTTGTGGTGAATCATTCAGCGATCTAGAGGACCTTTCACTAGTCTAGTAGACAAATCGCAAGTCTAGTATTCTAAATTGTGACCTTTCACCTGTTTAGCGGACCTTTAGCCGGTCTAGCTGTTTTAAATTGTTAAACTTTCACTAGCCTAGTGAACCCTACACCGATCTAGCATACCTTTCACCGGTCTAGCAGATCTTGATAGTGAAATATTGCCTTGTGTCTGGATTCAGTGATGTCCAATTGTACCGGGAGCCAGTAGTGTCCAATTTGCTAGGAGCCAGTGGTGTTGTTGGAACATCCCAATGGTGTCGAAATGTCTCATTGTACTGTGAGCTAGCATATTATTGAAATGTCTTATTATGTCAGGAACTAATGATGATCCTTAGTAGTGTGGATACCTAAAGATCTATGGCTAGACCCCTAAGAACTGAGTGGTATGAGAACTGAAAATTTGTAGCCAAATCCCTATGAACTTTGTAGCGTGAGATATTAAAATGTTCAATACTCAAGTTTGACTCTTTGCTGCTCGAGAACCGATGTTATTCTTTCTAATGGGAGTTTTTTGAATGCTAACATGTCATAAACATTGATATGTCTTAAGATAAAGAAGATAAGGTGTCTTCTATGGCTCGATCCTCTTGAGCTTAGTAACCTCACAACTTGAAGTTGGGTTGATGTCATTTCTATAAGAATGCAGGTGAATTGCCTAAGCATTATGATGCTTGTGTAAGGCCCGCTTTAAGGATGGAGCCCCCATTTAGAATGAGCCTAATTAAGGAGAAGGTCAAAGTACATATGCCTTCTATAATAGCTCTTGATCCAATCTTAAGAACCTTTAATGTAGATTCATGGCTGCCTTAGGTTATATGCCCTTCCTACAGGATTGTTATCAAGTCTAAAAGTGCACTTCCTCGATCCAGGTTCCCAAGTGATCAAGGTAAAGTATGGGCCTAACCACGTATGCATGTAGGTGACTAAGTGTTAGAATGTATAAGGTTTTGATGATAACAAATCCAAGTGTTGTAGTAGTTGTTGTTGTTCCAAACAGGCTTTACCAACAGGGCCTTACTGCTGTTTTTCAATATATTAAAACTGCTTGACTAATGGTTTATCAAGAACAGGTACTCAAGTCAGCGATGTAAGAACAACCATGAGAAACAGGCTTTGTAAGGTGTTTGAAACATGTCCTGTGAAGTATTTGAAGCATAGGATATAAGTGCAGTCGTGAGGAACAGGTTCTGTGAAGTGTTTGCAGCAGATTCGTCTCTCTACAAGATGACTAGTGGTTACAACAAGATGTCTTGATTTGATTTGGTTTTATATTTTTAGACTCTTGTTAATATGCCAATCAGAAAGTCTTAACTTACCACTTACTTGAAACGGTTTTGCTTTTTTGGAAAATATTTCGGATCACCCTTCGGAACAACTCTGAAAACAGGACGCTCAGGGTGTTTCCAGAATAAGCTGTGAAAAACTGTTTTGCACGATTTTTATCTTTTGGATTTTGAGCAGCTTCTTCAAAGATTTGCAAAAAAGATTTTTCTCTGGAGTATCTTACCCCTTACCCTAAAAACGATTATTAAAATCTAAGGGGATTTGCAAAATCTTTTTGAATAAAAAGAATAACCAATTTTTGGCAAGTGGATAAGGTTGTTGAGAAAAACATGGGCTAGTTGCTGTGAATCACCGCCTTATGCACACGGTTTAGGAAGTGTTTCCAGCTCATGTTTCTTCATCCCTTGTGGCTAAAGAATTCTATATTCTTTAGGGATTTTAGTTTCCAAAAATTTGAGGAATTGTTTTCCAAGCACTATATAAAGTCGCTTCTTACAACCTTAGAAGTATCGGTTTTCAAAGAGAAAAATTTAGTGTTCATGAGCTTAAAAGTTTGAAAAGAAAACCGTGTCTAGTGAGTGAGTTATTTGAGCTTTCAAAGTTGGCATACTAGGACTTCATTGTACCCTATATTAGCTTAGTTGAGAAGCATTGTAATAGGGTGTTTTTCTTTATACTCTTCTTTCACAAAAGTGAGTTGAGTGTGTGTCCAAATCAAGGGGATTTTGGACGTGGGGTAACCTGTCTTAGGGAAGACGGTTACGTGGGTTGCAATTTGTAACAAGGTGTGTTACTATTATAACGTGATTAGCCCGTTTAGTGAAGTGTTTAAATCCTACACGAGGTAGGTCGTGGTTTTTTACCTCAGTTGGGCTAGAGGTGTTTTCCACGTAAAAATCCTGTGTCCATTATTTCCGCATTCAATTTTGTTGGATTTTCGCTTCTGCTTATCTCAGGAACAACCTGTGCGAACAGGGTCTAAGACTGTTTGCCAGCAACTTGCGAAAATCGGACACCACAATTCACCCCTCCTCTTGTGGTTGTGTACTCTCTAAATCAACAAGTGGTATCAGAGCAGGTTCTCATCTAAAAGATTAACATCTTGAGAGATCCTAAACATGAGTACACCACACGGCATGCTTGAGGGGCAATCCATAACTCGACCACCATACTTTAATGGTCAACATTATAGTTGGTGGAAGAACCGAATGGAAAACTACATCCAAGCCGAGGACTATGAGTTGTGGATGCTCATCAAGAATGGACCACTCATCCCAAAGAAGATAACTGAAGATGAAAAGTCAATCCCCAAGGAGCCTAAAGAATTCAATACTGAAGATTATAAAATGATGGAGAAGAATGCCAAAGCCAAGAAACTTCTATATTTCGGCCTTGGTCCTGATGAATATACTCGTATATCAGAATGTGAGTCGGCCAAGGAGATCTGGGATGCTTTGCAAATAGCTCACGAAGGGACCAATCAGGTAAAGCAATCCCGGATTGAATTGCTTATGAGAAAATATGAGCTGTTTGAGATGGGTGATCGTGAAAGTGTGATGGACATGTACACTCGCTTCACTCACATAACGAATGAGTTGAAATCCCTGGGAAAATCCTTCACCATCGAAGAATTGGTGAGGAAAATCCTAAGAATTTTACCTCATTCTTGGGAAGCGAAAGTCACGGCCATCCAAGAAGCTAAGGACATGAACAAGATCACCCTAGATGAGCTGATTGGCAACCTCCAAACGTATGAACTTAGGAAAAATTCTCAACAGAAAGATGAGACAAAGAGAGATCGAGGTCTTGCACTAAAGGCCTTAGAAGATGATTCTGATTCTGATGAGGAGGAGATTGCCATGATCACTCAAAAGTTCAAGAAGTTCTTCAAGAAAGTCAAAGAAAATAGCAAAAGGAAGGACTTCAGCAAGGCCAGGAACACCTCTCGGGAACAGTTCTCTGGGTGTTTCAAGTGTGGCAAACTGGACCACATTGTGAGAAACTGCCCACTGCACAAGGAAGAACAAGAACCCGAACACCCTAGGAAACAGGGGAGGAAACAGGGTGTAAGCAGCTCAGCGAAAAGGTTCTCAAAAGCTATGCTCGCGGCCTGGGGAGACTCAAGCGAGGATGAGGAAGGGTCTGAAGCTGGGGAAGCTGATGTAGCACTCATGGCAAGAAGTGACACTGATTCAGATGATGGATCAACAGATAGTCTGACTCAACTCAAGAACAAGGTACGTGGTCTAAATAAATCAACTCTTGAGGAATTAGTGTACACTATAATGGATATATGTGCTGAATTAAAAAGGGATGTTCGAGATCTAGAACTTGAAAATGAAACCCTTAAATTGGAAAAACTTGAAGTTGACAAAGAAACTCTTGCCTTGCATGAAAACATCAATGTGCTTAAAGAAACTCTACTCATGAAAGAAGAGACTTGTTCCACTAAATTGACTGAGCTGGAAAAAGAATCCCTTGACTTAAAAGGTAAGATCGAGTCCTTGCTTGTAGAAAATAAAAACTTGCTTGAGAAAGTGAAACAAATGGAATCAGACCTTGCCACAAACAAGCTCTGGAACAGGTCCTCACAAGCACTTGAACGGTTAAACACCCATCATAGTCGAAATAAAAGAGGACTAGGTTTTGTGCCTAAGATGACCTACCCAGTGAATAGAAAATATGTAGGATTATCTCAGAATATTGTATGTTATCACTGTGGTAAAACGGGTCATTACCGTTATACTTGTCCCTCAAGAAAGTATGCCATTAAAAGGAACTCAGTGTATGTAAAACAAATATGGGTTAGGAAAGATGAGATTTGTACCTCTAAAGGAATGGAACCCAAGTGGATCTGGGTTCCCAAAACTAACCTATGATCTATTTTACAGGCTGAAGTGAGAGAGAACAACCCAGCAAACAACCCAGCGAACAGCGCAGGGAACACCCTAGGGAACAGGCAGCTGTGGTATGTTGACAGTGGGTGTTCGAGGCATATGACTGGTGAAAGATCCAATTCTCTCACTTACAGCTTCAGAAGGAGGGAGTGTGGCATTTGGAAACGGCAAATCCGGGACAATTGTCGGTATAGGTAAGATAGGTGAGTTACTCTCCCATTCAATTGACAATGTTTATTTTATGGATGGATTAAAACACAACTTGCTAAGTGTGTCCCAACTGTATGACAAAGACAACCTAGTAGTGTTCTCACCAACACGTTGCTTGGTTGTGAATATGAACACAGGAGATGTTGTGTTGAGGGGGAAGCGACACAAGAATGTTTATAAAGTGTGTATCTTCCACTCTTCCCCAAAATAATTTGACTTGTTTGAGTGCCCTAAATGATGATGTTATGCTTTGGCACAAAAGGCTAGGTCATGCAAGCCACTCACTTTTGAACAAACTTGTAACCAAAAACTTAGTGGTAGGCTTACCTTCCATCAAATTCAATGATGACAAGGTATGTGATGCATATGCCAAAGGCAAACAAGTCAAAAATTCATTTAAATCTAAAAGGTGTGTAAGCACTACTCGACCTCTTGAATTGATACATATGGATATATGTGGTCCAATGAGGATCATGAGCAGAGGTGGTAAGAGGTATGTGCTTGTGATAGTGGATGACTACTCTCGCTTCACTTGGACCCTGTTTTTGGCTTCTAAAGATGAAACTTTTAAAAAAATTTCTTGCTTTCATTAAAAAGACTGAAAAGAGGGTAGGACACTCTTTGGTATGCCTAAGGTCTGACCATGGTACAGAATTTGAAAATTCGAGCTTTATTGATTATTGTAATGAGCATGGTGTTGATCATAATTTTTCAGCTCTAAGAACACCCCAACAGAACGGGGTGGTAGAACGCAAAAATCGCACTCTAGAGGACATGACTAGAACAATGCTTGTTGCTAGTGGTCTTCCTAGAAACTTTTGGACTGAAGCTTTGAATGCATCATGTTACATTATAAATAGATGTATGATTAGACCTATTCTTAACAAAACTCCTTATGAACTTTTCAAGGGAAGAAAACCTATTGGTTGTAAATGTTTTGTGCATAATAATAGAAAGGATACCTCAGGGAAATTTGATCTAAGGAGTGATGAAGCAATATTCCTTAGTTACTCCTCACATAGTAAGGCATACAAAGTGTTTAATAAGAGAACCTTGTGTGTTGAGGAAAGTCTGCATGTGCTTTTTGATGAAACTAACTCTCTAAGCGAGAATGATGCACAGGAAGAAGACTTCGAACTAGGTCTTGTTAGAAAAGACGTGCTGCTTCAAGGTGAACAAGGTAAGGATCAATAGGAGGGAGTAAGGTCTGAGGCTCTTCTTCAGGAAGGTAAGCAAGTTGTGAACCAAACAGGGGGAAACAGGGCGGAACCCTGTTCAGGACAACACCAGCCGAATCCTTCAGGGATAAATCCAGAAACAAGCTCCCAAACAGGCTCAAGAATAGGTTCTGAACCTATTCCACCAAGTATTCCAGCTAGGATGGAGAGCAAGTCTATGAACCCACTTTCACCATGATTATGGAAATACCAAAGTTCACATCCTCTTAATCAATTGTCTGATATTAATGCAGGAGTTCAAACTAGATCTAGACTCAAAATTTTCTGTGCTTTCTATACTTTTCTCTCAAAAATTGAGCCTAGGAATATTAATGAAGCCCTTGCAGATTCAGATAGGGTCACTCCTATACCTAACGGCTAGTAGACCTGACATTGTTTTCAGTGTTGGTCTAGGTTCAAGTTTTCAGTCTAACCCTAAAGAAACTCATCTTAAGGCTGTAAAAAGGATTTTAAGATACTTAAAACATACACCTGATCTAGCCTTATGGTATCCTAGAGGTTGCAACTTTGATCTTGTTGGGTATGCTGATGCTGATTATGCAGGTTTCTTGGTTAATAGAAAAAGCACCTCAGGTATGGCTCACTTTCTTGGACCTTGTTTGGTATCTTGGGCAACCAAGAAACAACTCTCTGGTGCCTTGTCCACAGCAGAAGCTGAGTATGTGGCAGCTGCATCTTGTTGTGCTCAGTTATTATGGATAAAACATCAACTCAAGGACTTTTGTGTTGACATAGGATGCATTCCTATTTATTGTGACAATACAAGTGCAATTAACATTGCTAAAAATCCATGTCAACACAAAAGAACAAAACATATTGACATTCGTCATCATTTTCTAAGAGACAATGTTGAAAAAGGAGTGATCTCAATGAATTTTTGTGCCACTGAAAATCAAATTGCTGATATATTCACAAAAGCATTGGGTAGAGAACAATTTGAAAGGAATAGACTCGAACTAGGCTTAATTAGAACAACCTGACCAACTTGTTCTCTCTCCCTGTTTGCAAAATTTAAAAGTTACGGGCACAACATGTTAAATTTTTGTTTGCAATCAACTTCTGTGCTATGTTTAGTGTATATGAGGTTTACAACTTGCTGACACTCGCTGAGGTCTAATGAGATTGCCCTTATTGTCCCATGTTACCGAGCCAGTAACCTCAAGAACAAGCACCAGGAACAGGTACGCCTCTCGTTTGTCAAATATGTGCAACAAATTGAAAATTGCTAATCTCTTCCCGAGGCGTGCGCGGCCTAAATAAATGCAAAAGCCCGTTGCAAAACGGGCAAAATCTTTTAAAGATTTCGCATGTCTCTCTCTCTCTTTAAAGCTCTCTTGCTCAATCTCTCACCTCCACCGAAACTCTCTTGCTCTGAAACTCTGTTCAAGAAACCCTAATCTCTCTCCTTCCTCTGAAAAATGGCGTCTCCCATTAGCTCCGAGAGCTCCTCGACCTTGACTCAGGGCAACCAGACACAGGGCACAGCCTTGCAAACAGCCACAGCCCTGTTTGCGCCTACACAATTTCTGACGGCCCTCATGGAAGGTAAAACTACTGAACCTTCTCGACCCATTGTCTATAAACCTTTTGGGTTTTTGAAAAGCATCGACCTTAGAACAGTGAATCTGAAATTGGAAGACATCCCTTACAAATTTGGGTGGGAATTGATTTTGTTTGGAGAAACGGGGGCATGTCAACCCCAAGAACCTGTTGGGGCATCTGAAAGAGAAATTGGGCCTTTAGATGAAATCTTTCTGTTCGATCATGGACTAGATGACATCAGTTCGCTTGGGCTGTTTCCAGAGCAGGAAACAGGGCCAGAAACAGGGCCTGAGGTTTTTAGGGATGACCTAGGGGAGGATTTGTCAAAAGAAGAAGGGGGAAGTAGTGGTCAAATGGAGGAGTCTCCTGTGAAGCCTGAACAAGCCACACCGGTACCACCAACCGGTGAGAAACGTAAACGATACAAAATTGTGGCTAGGCGTACTAGAATGCCAAGAACACGACTACCATCAAGGTCTAAAAGCGGCCAGACTGAAGAACCCTCAAAAAGTGAAACCCCTGTCAAACCAAAACCACATATCTCCTCTTCGGCCAAACCCACAACCAGGCTAACTCGAAAATCAGCCCGAATTGCTTTCCACTCCACACCTCGTCCTGCCAAACAGTCATCCCCTGTTGTTGAGGAAATTGATTCCTCCTCTGAGCCTTCATCAGATAGCGACACTGAGAACACCACCTTTAAACAGGGCACTCCCGTGTTCTCAGAGTCCTCATAGGATAAGCCTCTGCCTGCACCAAAATCAACCTCCACTTTACCCTCCAAACCATCACCACTCAAAACTCTCAAGAGAAAAGCCTCCCTTAAACACGCCTCCACCCAAGACCCTCCTACTGAGCCTCAACTTAAAAGAGCCAAGAAGTCTGCCCCGTCCGCAATCTCGGCCAAATTAACCCAACTGCTTCAAAGACGGGTAGTCATGGGCAAAATTATCAAGGTAAAATATTTTGAGGAACAGGGTCTGGGGATGTTTCTGCACAAGCTGCGTGCACAGGGGTGGTATGAGCTATTTATAAACACCCAGCTGGGGTGTTCTGTACATGAGTTGGCAGAGTTGTATGCCAACTGCACTGTCACCGAGGGAGTGGTGACAAGTATTGTTAACGGGCAACAGCTTCGCTTTGATGCAAAGATAATTAGGGAAAATTCTGGGGATTCCCTCCATGGCCTTTGATATCTATGTGAGAGAAGACAAGACTATTCTAGGGACAGCCAGGCTGCTGGAGCTCTCCCAGAAATTTAGCCAGCAAGCAAGCCTGCAAACACCCAAGTCCGTGAAGAAAGGGGACATGACATCGCTCCATCAATTGATATTTTGGTTTATTATCAAGAATGTCATTCCTCGGGGCCAGGGTCGCAATCTTATCGATGCCATGGATCAGTGTCTTATGGACCTGATGGACAAGGAAGAGCAAATCAACCTTCCTGCCATCATGGTTCGACATATTGCAAGAATTGCAAACACCTCCAGGGAACATGACCTGGGGTATGGTTTCTTCCTGACTAGTGTCTTTGAGCATTTTGGGGTGACTCTACAGAAGAAGGTAGGAGCTCAGTTCATTGATGAGATTGGGAGTAACACCCTTATGGGGTGTGGGTATGCTTTGATTGAGGGGTCTGCCTCAGAACAGGAGACTGGAACAACCCGTCCTCCTGTTCCTGGCAGTTCCTCAGTCAAGCTTGAGGCTGCTTTGGAAGAAAACTCTCGACTTAGTGCTAAGCTTATTGCGGTAAAGGCTGCACTGGACGAGGAAAAGGCTCTCAATGCAAAACGCCATGAAGATATCCTCGCCCTTCTCTCTTCCCTCTCAGCAAAATTTTTCCCTCCTGCTCTCTGATCACCCCCCATCTATTATTCTCATAGCCTGTTCTCACTTCTCTTGGTTATCCTCTCTTGCTAGTTTGTACTTTCTGTTGTACTCGTTTGGTGAATGACAGGTTATCTTGTTTTTTTGATTGGCTTTGCCTTGCTTGCTTTTGTTGCGAATTGCTTGTGTGTGACTAGCATGGCCAATCTCCTTACCGTACCAACACACTTGAGTGTATCGCCTATTGACTTTCCTCCATTACCCAAGTGATGGTGATAGCAAACACCCTATGTTTGACTGTTCGCCCCTACTTTTTAATGATGCCAAAAGGGGGAAGATAGGTTGACCAATATTGTTTTAGTTTTGCCATGGACGAGTTAAATTTCTTACACTTTTTCGATACTAACTGCTTCATGTGAATTTGAAAAATTGGTACTAATCACTTCACTTACCCTTGAAAGTCAATATGGTCACTTGGTTTGTCATCATCAAAAAGGGGGAATTTGTTAGAATGTATAAGGTTTTGATGATAACAAATCCAAGTGTTGTAGTAGTTGTTGTTGTTCCAAACAGGCTTTACCAACAGGGCCTTACTGCTGTTTTTCAATATATTAAAACTGCTTGACTAATGGTTTATCAAGAATAGGTACTCAAGTCAGCGATGTAAGAACAACCATGAGAAACAGGCTCTGTAAGGTGTTTGAAACATGTCCTGTAAAGTGTTTGAAGCATAGGATATAAGTGCAGCCGTGAGGAACAGGTTCTGTGAAGTATTTGCAGCAGATTCGTCTCTCTACAAGATGACTAGTGGTTACAACAAGATGTCTTGATTTAATTTGGTTTTATATTTTTAGACTCTTGTTAATATGCCAATCAGAAAGTCTTAACTTACCACTTACTTGAAACGGTTTTGCTTTTTTGGAAAATATTTCGGATCACCCTTCGAACAACTCTGGAAACAGGACGCTCAGGGTGTTTCCAGAATAAGCTGCGAAAAACTGTTTTCACGATTTTTATCTTTTGGATTTTGAGCAGCTTCTTCAAAGATTTGCAAGAAAGATTTTTCTATGGAGTATCTTACCCCTTACCCTAAAAACGGTTATTAAAATCTAAGGGGATTTGCAAAATCTTTTTGAATAAAAAGAATAACCAATTTTTGGCAAGTGGATAAGGTTGTTGAGAAAAACATGGGCTAGTTGCTGTGAATCACCGCCTTATGCACACGGTTTAGGAAGTGTTTCCAGCTCATGTTTCCTCATCCCTTGTGGCTAAAGAATTCTATATTCTTTAGGGATTTTAGTTTCCAAAAATTTGATGAATTGTTTTCCAAGCACTATAAAAGGCGGCTTCTTACAACCTTAGAAGTATCGGTTTTCAAAGAGAAAAATTTAGTGTTCATGAGCTTAAAAGTTTAAAAAGAAAACCGTGTCTAGTGAGTGAGTTATTTGATCTTTCAAAGTTGGCATACTAGGACTTCATTGTACCCTATATTAGCTTAGTTGAGAAGCATTGTAATAGGGTGTTTTTCTTTATACTCTTCTTTCACAAAAGTGAGTTGAGTGTGTGTCCAAATCAAGGGGATTTTGGACGTGGGGTAACCTGTCTTAGGGAAGACGGTTACGTGGGTTGCAATTTGTAACAAGGTGTGTTACTATTGTAACGTGATTAGCCCGTTTAGTGAAGTGTTTAAATCCTACACAAGGTAGGTCGTGGTTTTTTACCTCAGTTGGGCTAGAGGTGTTTTCCACGTAAAAATCCTGTGTCCATTATTTCCGCATTCAATTTTATTGGATTTTCGCTTCTGCTTATCTCATGAACAACCTATGCGAACAGGGTCTAAGACTGTTTGCCAGCAACTTGCGAAAATCGGACACCACAATTCACCCCCCCTCTTGTGGTTGTGTACTCTCTAAATCAACGCTAAGTTTAGGTGACTAACCTTGTATGCGGACATGTGATAGGTCAGGTATAGTGATGACATGTGGTTTAGGGTCCATCAAATGACTGATGGGTCCATCAAATTAGACCCAATTAAGACATGTGATAACCTAACCCTGTATGCATGTAGGTGACTAGGTTTAGGGTTCATCAAATTAGGGCAATTAAGATATAAATGACTGATGGGCCAGGTACAATGATGATATATGGTTTAGGCTATAACATATTCTAGGATGAGGGATAAAACATTGAATGACTGCTCGGTTAGACCAGGTCATAAGGTATAATATACCTAGGATATGTAATCCTTCTTTTTAATAGAGGATTAACCTTCAATTTTTCGTTAAAGTGCTGTTGTTCTAAAGAAGCGCTTTATATCTACTAATTGTAACAGGAACCCAAGATGTGTAAGATATGATAGACGAAAATGATTTTACTAGTGTAGTTGAGAGTAGCCCCTACTTTAGTATATGGTTATCTCCTTGTCGAGAAATATTTATCATGATGGAAGCCTTAATTGCCTAGGAAGATGCAGGGAAACTCCCTGTGTTGCATAACGGGTTATTGCCCACTTAGAAAGGCTGAGAATATAGAGTAGGTATCAACTCTTGAATTTGTAGTCATGGTTAAGGCAAAAAGTCCTAAATTTTAGAAGTAGACAAGCAGGTGAATGGTTGTTGCAAGTATGATTTGCTAAGAGTAGGTAATAGAATGCTTCTCTGCCTTAAAAAATTCGAATATTATTTTCACTTTCCTTTTGTCTGGATTTTCTGGCTAGCCACTCTTTATTCACTCTCTCTATCTTCTTTTTTCTCAGACCAAAGGACTTAATTGAGACGTTTCTTTATTAAAAGTAATCTTTGTGGCGGGGCCTGAAAGAGGTTAGCTATCCAATATGAAAACAGGCTAGTTATAGGTCAAGAGTAAGAGCATACGACTTAAAGGATGCCTCCTAAAGGACTTTTAAAAGCAGGCTTCAGGGTTAGCATGCCAAAGGAAGAGAATTGGCGTGAAGGTTTAAACAACCATTATGAAATCCCCAAGTGTGTACGGGTGATGAGTTTAGTATGAATTAACAATTCTTTTATTCTTTGTTCATTTTCTTTTTTTGTTCCCCTTATTTTTTTCTTTCTCTTTGGTTAGGACCTTTTGGTTCGATTTCTTTTTTTTGTTTGCTAATTTTATTACCCATAACACATTCCCAGTCCTAGCCCAGGTTTGGTCAAATGTGGTTATGAAAGAATTAGGCTCTTTGAAGGCTTAAAGGGGTTCAAAGTGACAACTTTTCGAGTTTAACAAAGGAATATATAGGTTGCTAAAGAAGGTCTCCTATCCTAGGTATGTCCATTAAAGTTGTATTACTTATTACAAAGAAATTTATGATCTTTCCCTTTTTAAGATGATGGATTGAAATTGTTAGTCTCTTTTATTTTAATTCTCTCCCTCTCCTTTTGCCTAGTTGCTTTGTAAGCCATGCAAACTTGCACCTCTTTTTTCTTTTTCTTTTTTAACCTAGATTCGTTATAAGATAGAAGCAATCTATAAAAAAGACTATAAAAATATGTAAAATAACTAATAGAGGATATGGTTTTATTAATAAATTGAGGCTATGTCAGACTTAGATTTATGATGGAAAAGAAAGCGAATGACTCATGTGCCTTTAAGCTAAACATCATATCCTCTATAACTAATAGACTGAAGGCCACTCATGTTGAGACATTTTGGACTCGGATTCAAGTATGCTAGTTATTTAAATAGACATGTCCCACTTTTCGCTTTAGTGGTCTAAAATGGCTGGAATGCTATTATGCAAACCAAGTAGGTTGATGTCCTTACGGGGTGCTTAAGCATGGGTGGTTCCAATAGGGGTTTATTCGGTGTTTAGCAGCCTAAAGCATGCACCTCCTTACTTGTCAAGTCATTATCTTTCTCATCCTTATTCTTATTGTTAGCAGCTTTTGTTGGTGTTTCTCTAGCCAGCTCCTTTTTCACAAGTATGCTAACATTCCTTAATGTTATGAAGTTGTCAAATTGTGCAAACGTTAGATGTTGCCTGTATAGGGTTGAAGGTTTCTTAGAAACGACCTCTATCACTTGATCAATCTCTAAGGGTCAATCCACCATATGCTTGACCTTTGCCCTCCATTGAGCAAGGACATCAGAAAAGTCTTCTTTTTCCTCCTATTTGATCAATTCCAATTCCTTAAGTGTAATTGGTAGGTCAGTATTATATAAATACTGATGTAGGAATTCCCTACAAAGATCATCGCATTTTGTGATGTCTATGACATTATACACTCTTATTACGTTTTTGTCAAAATTCTAAGGAAAAGTGAGGTGAAAGATGATATCCATGTCAATTCCTTTCAAAGTCATAGCACCAATGAAATTCCTTATGTGTCAATTCCTTTTAGTCCCATGAAATTTGATATCCAGCATGGCGAATTTCGAGACGATTTTTCTTTTGGGATTGAAGTGAATCTCGTATAATAAGGGAAATCGTTGTTAATCATTGAGGACTCTTTGATTAATTGCTCTCTATGATCTAGTCCTAGATTGACTTTCTGAGTGTACTTTCCCCCTTTCTTTTCTTTCTTCTTGCTATTATCTTCCTTCCCTTTATTATGGGGTCTTCGCCATCTTTTCTTGAGGTGTCCTTGATGAGGGTTTAGAGCATACTAGCCATCTGTTCCATCCTCTTTTTACTTTCATCCATCGTGGCTTTGATTCTTTATGTTAGTTTCAAAAGTTGAGCCATTTCGTTGCTAGCTGCCATTGGGATGGGTAAAGTATTGTACTTTGACTTTGATTTTAGCCTAGTAGGCTAAGTTTCCCAGGCTTCTGCTTGAGATAGGAGACTTTATACTGGTGGCTTTGCTCATACTCCTTCTTACTCTGCTCTATCCTGATCAATAAGAAAACATTTTAGAGGAGTGAATAATAGAAATGAAGGGTCAAAAGTGTTGGATACAGGCTAAAAGAAATGGTCAATGACTTGTAATCTGGTGAGAAAGAGACAAAGTCTTGGTGGGCTCAAAAGTATATGCAGTCATGGAAATAAATAGGGTTAAGATGCTGAAATCTAGTCTTATCCTAGATTGGGTCCTAAATTGGGCTAAGAGAGCTAACTTATAGGCCTAAGTTGGATTTATGTTTGTCCTAGGTGAATCCTGCACCTGTACTAGTCCTTAGCTTGGCTTTAGCTTGGTTTGCCTAGAATGAGCTAGTTGAGGCACATAGGTAAATCTTATTATACTCATGCCTGGATCTTAGACCTAAGGAATGGATGTGGGATGCATGGACTATGAACTTATGGATCAAATATCTAGATTTTAATTAAACTTGTCCATTATGAATATAATGCATGATTGGATACAAATTATAATGGACTCGGGCTCTAAAGCTGTAACATGCGACATTATACAATTTAGGTCTAAATGGACTCATGGACTATACAAGGTGAAGCCATATGATGTATGACTTTTTGGGCTTAGGTTGCCCATAATTGATGTGTTAAGGCTCAAAATGAACCATGTTAACCTATGCACTAACTCCTATTGCTGGGAGCCTAGCATACTGACTTCATGATGTGAATGCAGACCTGACACAGACAGAAAACAACCAAATTGAACTGGACCTCTCTACGAAAATTCTAGCCGACTCCATGTTGGGCCCATGACTTGCTTCTACCCATTCTCTAAATCTTGTAAATGGCCTAAAGATGCAAACCCTGCCTAATTCTTGATCCCTTTATCTGATTGTGAAATGATTGATTACCTAGACTAATGATGTTGATCTCCATGTTATGGTATTTGCACAGCCTAGAAATAATTTCTAGTGGTCCTATTCTAATGCAAAACCATAATGCTTGGACTTGACCTAATCTAAGCGGACTAAAATCCCATTGTGCCATTAGCTGGGCCTAGACTAACACATCCTACCCTTGTCCCCCAAACATAATGTCGATCTAATGCATGGGCCTTTGCGTATGGGTCAGTTCAGACAGTCAGTTAGAGTTCTAAACATTCACTGAACCACACATGCTAATGAGTTCTAACCTAATCTAAAGTTATTTATAAGTGGTTTAGGGAAGGCTTAGAAGAACCTCTCTTGACCCAAATGCTTCGTATGTCATCCATAGGGTACATGGCAAGGATGGAATATTTTGGTTGTTTTCCTGTATCGTGTGGACTAGGAAAGTATATCACGAGTAGATAAAACAGTTGCATGCCCACTTGGAAGTCTAATGGATCCACCTTGTTAACTAACCATTTTTCTGAGGGGTAATAATGGGGTTTAACCTAGAGGCGTTGTTAATCCTATTAGGAAAGCACAATTAATGCAAGAATGAATAATACAAGTGCACCTAAAAATAATTTCTCATATTAAATTTTAAATCTGGTACTCTTTTTTTATATAAAAAATGTCCTTAGTAGAGTCGCCACTGTAAGGACCATGTCCCAGGTTTTTTCCCTCGCATGCGGTCCCCACGAACGGTTTGCCCCCCTTTTTGTGTGTTTGGATACAAACCAGACATATTGTTTTAAAGTAGCCAAATTGCGGTAAGATTGTGGGCTCAACCCAGAGAACTAGTGATCCTGGAACCCGACCGGGTTCCTAGGCTAGAGCTAGATCCAATCCTCCTAGCTAGATCCTAGTAGTAATGTCTACCTGACCTAAGAATTGTGGCAACATGCCTCATCCAGGTCCAGAACGAATCCCAAATTCTAATTCGAATGGGCGTATTGGTTGGATCTCTAACTAGTTTGCTCAATCTAGAAAGATAAAGTAAACAAAATAAATGATAAATGAGAAAAGTGATATCCTTTAATTATTAGAGTCACTAATGAGTTTCAGGAAAACTTACAAATCGAAACCACTCTCTAAAATGAGTAATAACTGAAGGGACAATAGGTTCATATGAACTATAAATCAAAGAGACACTAAAAGGGGCAATGAGCTCATTTTAAATAGGTTTTCGAAAGGCTCTCAAATAATCCCTGGTGTAAGGACCATCTGACTCTATAGGCTCAAACCAAGGATCCAGAATTCGCGATTGGGAAAAAAAACCAAACGCAAATGCTGTTGTGTAATTCGACACTAATGCGCTATTATTCCTGGGAAAAAGAACCAAATTGGTGAGGGAAACAGGAATAGGATGCTATTAGCTTTAGGCAATTCGATGCTAAAATAACAAGAATAGGCACGCTTTCCTGAAGTTAGTGTCGAATAACTATTTTAGTGCTACTTGAGACAGACTAACTCGACGCTAATTTTAAACTTTCAATGCTAATAACATCCGATATATTTGGATACCAATAGCATCTACAAGATAATTAGATGTTAAATCTCACACTATTAGTATCAAATTCTGGAGCCAACACCAAATTATTTTAGCAATGAGGGGTTTTGCATCAAATTTTTGCATTTCACGCATAGTCTACGTGATTCTTAGGTGAAAATAAAATAGATAAATTTGGGCATGAAATTGATCAATTCAACTCGGATTTGTCCAAGCTCCCACATATATAATGATTCGCAAAGCCTAGTCCGCTTTGCCATTCGACCCAACAACAAATTAAAAAAAAAAAAGAAAAAAGAGCTTGTTAGCTTGAACTAGGTTTATCTTCTTAACAGTACTACAAGCCTTCGCGCCCCCCAGCTCCTTCAACCTATCTGTGTGGGCTTGGCCTAGTCCTTAAGGTGGTAGCCTCCAAACCAGCTCAGCTGAGCGCATGGCCTTGTGACCTTACTTTCTTCTCTCTTCCTCACTCACTTTCTTTCAGCTAGCCGAAATGACTGCTCCGCGACCTAGCATCTGGGGCTTCTTTGCCTGCAACTCGCCTCTTGGATTCACCCTTTCCCCTCATCCTGGGCGTGTTCCGCACGGTCTACTTGCACCCAATCTATCCCGTCTCATCTCACTAGTTACTCTCTTACTCCCATATTGCTTGTAGGCCTGGTCTCACAGCTGCCAATGGCCTAGATGAGCCCGCTCAATAGTGCTACACTTCCTCTCTTTCTCCCTTCACTTTACTCCTCCATCTAGGTTGGTCTTGCAGCTACTTGGAGCCCAATGAGCTTGCGCTAGCACCCAACAGGCTTCTAGTGCCTAAACTAGCATGTCACCAGCAGCCTCTCGGGACTGTATATCCTTTCTCTCTAGTGAGGCCCAGTCCGTTCTTTGCCAGCACCCAACAGCAGCTTGTCTTACACCCATCTATCTCCAATAGCTATTAGTAGCCAAACCTCAAGATGACCTAGTCAAAGCTAATTAATTAAGATTAATTTTTAGCTAAAGACTAGCCTTTTCTCATGCAACATAACAACCAATAAATTACTTAAAATTAATTTTTCCTAAGAGAGGCTTAATTTCGACCATAACAAGGGGTCAAGGCTAGTACAAATTCATTCACTCTAAGTATCCAAGCATTCCTCAATTCTCTTATCTTATGTCTTCTGTAATGTTTTTAGAGAATAGAGAGTCTTTTGCACGACAATCATTTAGGTCGAGGATAGAAGAAAATAAGCATCGTTTGCTATTTTTCTCTCTTCTTCTCATCTCATTTGTGAGTCAAATTTGAGAGTTTACACTTAATTCTATAGTCTTGTGTAATTGAATGTCAAAGTTTGGACATACAAATTGAAATATTCTAATATTGAGAGTATGACTAGACCAAGTTTGATAGTGTTTTCAATAACAATGGTCGGTTAAAATACTTATTTGGGATTAAGGTAGATCCTTGATTAATAATATTGCTTTACTAATTTCATTTGGGGTTATTTTTGTCTCTTATATTGCATAACTTTGAGTTTATATCTGATCCTAACCTATTTACGCATCTTAATACTATTGTTTATTTATGTTAATTACAATAGTGTAATTTGCTATCTCAAATATAAATTAGACCTTGTAGGCTAATATGACATTAAGCGATTGGGTTTAAAATTATAATTGTTAAAATTCGAATAATTTATGCTTGAAAATATATGAGTTATGTCTAAAAAGAATAATTCAAGCTAAAATAATAGATAAATAATATCATTCGGAAATTATAATTCATCGTTCTAATTCATGACCTAATGCTTGTAGCTTAGGTTGAGCAAGAGATTAATTGGACCCCTATTTGAGTTAGTAACGCGATATTTTTATCATTGGTGAAATTCAAAATTTTAGATCTTTCTCTAATTTCATTTCTCTATACTTAACTCATTTGTTTTTTTTGTTTCTTTAATCTGTTGATAATTGAACTCCTACTTGAATTATTCTTTCAATTGAGAAAGCTAAATTTAAAATTATTATTGTTTGTTGTGGGATCGACACCCTGTACTTACTAGTCTACAATTGATCTTATGCTATTGCAAGCAAAAGGAGTTTTAAAACTGAACATAAAATTTGCATCAAGTTTTTTGTGCCTTCGTTGGAGAACGAAAAGTTATTTTTGAATTTCCTTTTCCTTTTATTTTTTTATTTGTTTGTTTTTTTCTCTTTTCCCCAATTTCCTTCTAATCTGACAATTTTTTTCTTTTCTTTGTTCTCAACCCTAGAATTTCCTCTTCCTTTTATTATTTTATTTGTTTGTCTTTTTCCTTTTTCCCTCATTCCCCCTTAATCCAACAATTTTTTTTCTTTTCGTTATTCTCTCACGATTTTATTTCATTTATTATCATTTATTTTCTTTTAGTTTATTTTTTATTGTTTTCCTTGGTCTTTCTTTTATTTTCATTGACTTACTTATTTATTTATTTATTTTTCTTATTTCATTTGGTGGTTGTCATGGTAGTAATTTCATACTATTCTCTTAATTATTTGTGGATATATGCATGGTAGACGTTCTTTATTCTTAGATCTTAAAGAATATAATCCTAAAATTGAACGTTCTCTTAGTAGGATAATAACTAGGAAACATGAATCTAAGAAAAAGATGACAGAAGAACAAATCCCACCTAAGCAACTTGAGGAGTGTTTCACTCCTGCCACTTATAACTCACCTACAAGTAGTCGTATGCCCGCCACAATGGGGCCATTTGAGATTAAGCGTTTTCTCATCCAAAAGATTCCATCCTTTTATAGGCTAGAGTTAGAAAATTCTTTCAAGTGTATTGATGCATTTTTAGAGATATGTTCTATTGTCGTCTTACATAATGTCTCCAGTGATGCTCTCCGTTTGCATCTTCTTCCTTTCTCTTTGGAAGATAAAGCGAAAGCTTGGCTGGATACTAAGACAAATATCACATCTTGGGATCAAATACAAAAGTAATTTATGAAAAAGGTTTTTCCTATTAGTAAGCTAACTGCCTTGAGACATGCACAACCAGCTTCTCACAAAATAAAAATGAACTACATGAAAATTAGGAAAGTTTTAAAGAGTAATTGTGAAGTTATCCTCACCATAAGGTCTCTATGTGGCAACTCGTCCAGAGTTTTTATTCTGGTTTTGATGAGCATAATAGGTAGATGGTTGATACATCTTATGGTGGTAGTTTCTTGTATAAGACTCCCAAAAAAGTTTTGGAATTGTTTGAACATTTGAGTGAAAATTAATACTTGCATGCTGATTTGCCTCGGCAATTAGAAAGTAAAGGGGGGATTTATGAGTTTTTGCACTCAATTGGCCTTTCTAGTAAAGTTGATGCTTTAACTAAGAATTTGATCAATTATTGTGCATGAGCAACCCACTATGCTAGATATGTGTTGGATTTATGCTAGTCTTATGCATGGTTCTATTGACTATCCTTGTGTTTGGTAAGTCTGACTCTGTAACTGAACAAAAACATGTAGCCCCAAGATTTCCTTTATTTAATAATTCTTATTCCAATACTTATAATCATGGTTAAAAGAATCATCCTAATTTTTCATGGAGGTCTCAAAATGTTGACAACCCTTAAGCCTAGTTTAGCAGACCCATCCCTCTTGGTTTCCAAAACCAGAGATCTACTCCTTCTACTTCTCATCAAGCTCCACCTAGGAGCTCTGATATAGACAAGGCAATTTTTGCTTTTGGTATCTTGACTTCCGTTGTGTAAAATGTTGATTTTACGGACCAAGGAATTGAGTCCCAAATGCATATTATTGACTCTCATTCACACTCTATAGCTAAGTTAGAAACCGAACTTGGGAAATTAGCCATAGTTGTAGGTAAAAGAGAAGAAAGAAAACTTCGAAGTAATCCCATACAGACCTTTAAGGGCTAACAATTTGAACAAATGAAAGTTAAGTTGTAAAGAAGTTGATAATAAAGTGGGTGAGAAGGAATATGATAAAGAGAAAAGACTTAAGACCATTGCAAGTGACCTTAAAATTAAGAAAGAAGATGAATCATCCCCTTCTCCTACTGTGTCTGATCCCATTGTCACATATAAGTCAAGGGTTCCTTACCCTCAAGCTTTGGATGCACCATTCTCTTTTCAGTAAGATATTTAGAGACATGACATTTTAGAGACCTTCAAACAAGTTAAGGTCAATCTACCTCTTTTGGAAGCGATGAAATCCCTGCTTATGCTAAGTTCCTTAAAGACATATGCACTTTTAAAAGAAAATGTAAAGATGACAAGTCTAAAAATGTTATTCTAAGTGAATAAGTGAGCTCTATCTTGAAATTTGACAGTGCACCTATGTTCAAAGATCCTGGTGTTCCTACTGTTTCATGTCATATTGTTAATCACAAAATTGAAGTGACACATTTGGATTTGGGTTTCAATGTTAATTTGATGTTGTATTGTGTTTACTTAGAGTTGGGATTTAGTAATTGAAATCTTCTAGCCGTCTGCTTGTTGATAGGTTAGTGAGGACTCCTAGGGGGTGGATAGATGATGTCTTGGTTCAAATTGATAAAGGATTCTTTCCTATTGACTTTGTTGCATTGAATATGGACCTTAGTCATGCTTCTAAGCAAATCCCTCTTATTTTAGGACGCCCCTTCCTAGCCACAGCTAATGCCACCATCAACTGTAGGTCGGGAGTGATGGATGCCTTAGTCATAAACATGAAGGTTGGGCTTAATATTTTTAAAGCTTTTTCTCAACCTATATTTGAAGATAAATCTGAGTGCTTCTTTATTGATGTGATTGATGAAATAATTGAGGAAGCTTTACCTACTATTCTCAGCAAAGATCCCTTGGGAGCTTATCTTTCCCATGAGGATTTAGATTATTTAACTTAGGAAGTATAATCGATGAGATGGATTCTAATCTTGACTCCACTCCTCATCTTGAGTCTTTCTCTTGGGTGTCTGCTTATGAATCTCTATGCCACCTTTTATTGTGTCCCCACCTAACTTCATTTGAAACCTCTCCCTGATTCACTGAAGTATATGTTTCAAGGCCCTAAAGAGACCCTACCTGTCATCATCTCTTCTCTTTTACCTTGGACCAATAGAAAGAGTTGATTCATATCTTGCCTGATAAGAAGGGCATTGTTGGGTGACCAGTTGCTGATTTAAAAGGAGATTAGTCCAACTATTTGCATGCACAGAATTCACTTAGAGAATGATGCTATGCTTTTTAGGCAAATGGAATGTAGACTGAAGCCTCACATAAAAGAAGTTGTCCAGAAAGAGGTAATAAAACTTTTAGATGTAGATAAGATCATTTCTGATAGTCCATGGGTCAATTCAGTTCAAATGGTCCCTAAAAATCTGATATAACCGAACTGTGGTTAAAAATAATGAAGATAAACTAATTCCTACTATACAGATCACAGGGTGGAGGTTGTGTATTAATTACAAAAAGTTGAATTCTGTCACCAGAAAGGACCATTTCGTTATGTTATCCCCTTCATTGATCAAATCTTGGAAAAATCAGCTAAAAAAATTTTCTACTATTTTCTAGATGGGTGTTTTAGTTACAACCAAACACTTGTCTATCCTGAGGACAAAGAGAAAATGACTTTTACATGCCCATTGGGTATATTCGCCAATCAGAGATGCCTTTTAGGTTGTTTAATGCACTTTTCACATTTTAGAAATGCATGATGATCATATTTTCTTATTATATTGATAATTTCATGGAGGTCTTTATGGATGATTTATCTATTTTTGATTCTTCCTTTGATGTGTGTCTTGCTAATTTATCCACTATGCTAAAAAAATATGAAGAAGTAAATCGTCTCTTGGGAAATGAGTCATTTCATGGTCCAAGAAGGAATTTTTTTTGGGTCATAAAGTGTCTAAAATAGAGATTGAGATTGATAAAGCTAAGTATTAGAGGATAAACCTATTCTTAGGTCTTCAACCATCAGCTTAAATTTTTAGTTGAGATGATTTTTGTTCATGGTATCAGAGCCTTTCTGAGTGAGAGGTCTCAAGTTTGAATCTCAGTAGCCCTCATATTGATTTATTGTGCAAGGTAGGGGGAGCCTTTGCAGCATCCACGCTTCAAGCCCAAAGGGCATTCGCGTGAGGGGAGCATGTTAGAGGATAGGCCTTCAACCATCAGCTTAAGCTTTTGGCTGAGATGGTTCTTGTTCACTAAGGTTGATATGATTTCTAATTTGCTTATTTCTTCTTCTGGTCATTCCTTGATCATGCTGCTTTCTATAGAAGATTTATTAAGGGTTTTCGTAAAGTGGCTAGGCCGCTTTCTAATTTCCTTACTAAAGATGCTCCTTTTGTGATTGATCTTTATCGGTGTCAGCCCTTTTTGTGCATTCCCCTGCTTTTTTTCTTGTCCTTTTGAGATTATGTGTGATGTATCTAATTTTTCTATTAGGGTCATTTTGGGTCAAATGGTGAATAAAATGCCTCATGTCATTTACTATTCTTGTAGAACTCTAATTGACGCTCAAAAAAATTATTCTACTACTGAAAAAGAGTTGCTAGCTGCAGTATTTGCACTTGATAAATTCCATCCATAACTTATGTGCTCAAAAGTGATTGTGTTTACTGACCATGTCGCATTAAAACATTTATTGGTCCAGAATGGCACCAAATGTAAACTTATTAGATGTGTTTTGTTACTCTAAAAGGTTGATCTTGAAGTAAAGGAAAGGAAGGATTCTGAAAATTCAGTTACAGACCACTTGTCCAGAATCTTTACTAAGTGTACTGATGACTTAGTTGGATTTTCTGACTATTTTCGTAATGAGCAGCTGTTTGTTGTGTCACATATACCTTTCCCTTGGTTTGCTCACATAGTGAATTATCTTGCCACTTAGAAGATTCCTCCACACTGGTCCAAACAAGCGAGGGATAAGTTCTTTTCATAAGTAAGACATTACTATTGGTAAGACCGTTATCTTTTCAAACATTGTCTAGACTAAGTACTGCGTAGATGTGTCCCCGGGAGCGAAATTCATAGCATTCTGACCTTTTTCACTCTTATGCTTGTGGTGGTTATTATGGGGGTTGTAGGACAGCTACTAAAGTCCTACAAAGTGGGTTTTAATGGCACACTCTCTTTTGTGATGCTCATTGTTTCTGTGTTGCTTGTAAGCGTTGTTAATGAATGGGTCCCCTAGCCCGTCGTGAATATGATACCCCTTCCGCTATTCCAATTGTTGACATATTTGATGTTCGGGGCATTGAATTTATGGGTCCCTTTCCCCCATCTTTTGGCTTTGTTTACAAATTGGTTGCTATTGATTATATGTCAAAGAAGGTGGAAGCTCAGGCTACTAGGACTAATGACCACAAGATTGTGACCAAGTTTGTGAAAGAGTACATATTTTGTCGATATGGTACCCCTAGAGCTCTTATTAGTGATACAAGTAGTCATTTTTGTCATCGGACTTGTAAGGCTTTGCTTGGAAAAATATTATGTGACTCATAAAGTAGTACCCCCTATAACCGGCGGACTAGTGGTCAAACTGAGGTGTCTAATTGGGAGAACAAGTCTATACTTGAGAAAATGGTATGACTTGATAGGAAAGACTGGTCTTTGAGATTGTATGATGCTCTATGGGTCTATCGTGCTGCTTATAAGACTCCTATAGGGGATGTTTCCTTACCGGCTTCTTTTCAATAAGGCTTGTTACTTGCTGGTTGAATTAGAACACCGTACTTTTTAGGTTATTAAAGCTTTTAATTTTAATATGAAACAAGCAGGTTCTAACCATAGGCTTCAATTAAGTGAATTGGATGAATTGTATAATGAGGCCTATAATCCTAAGATTTATAAACCCAAAGCCAGAGCTTTTATGATAAAATTATGCCTGGTAAATCTTTTGAACCTAACTAGAAGGTTTAACCTTTTAATTCTAAGCTTAAGCTATTTCTTCATAAGTTGAGATTTAGATGGGATGGTCCTTTTATTGTCCACCAAGTGTTTCCCTCTGGGCGGTCCAAATTTGGATCTCCAAGGTGGTCGTGTTCTTAATGCCAATGGACAATGTTTGAAACCTATTGTCACTAACGAGATTGAGCTTGGATTGATTGATTTCATCAATCTAGTAGACCCACTTTACTATGATCTGTGGATGGGACCTTACCTAACTGAAGACATAAAACTAAGCACTTGTTGGGAGGCAACCCAATCCTTTTAGGTGAGCTTGAATCTTTTTGTTTTTGTTTTCTTTTTGTTCAAGGCGTACTTGTATTTAGAGTGTGATGCTTCACTTGGTTTTTAGTTATTGTGGCTCGTAGCGGTTTTGAAAGTACTTTTGGTGTCGGATTAGTGGGCTTATATGGAAATGATTTCCTCGTGTTGTTAGGTTATTTTGATTTTTTCTCCATTTCTCTCTTTATAATTGTCTTTTACATTTAGGACAATGTAAGGTTTAGGTATGGCGGGCGGTGGAGAATGACAAAATGAAAAATTTAAGGAAAATTTAACTTGAAAATCTTTTGGTGAATTTGATTTTAAGAAGAGCATGAGTGTTCTAATTACACATGTTCTACTCTTATTATGTGGGATTGATTCATGTGACCCATGCCCATTGCAGATTATTTTTATTTTTAACTTGTTGAAAGCCACTTTTTTTTTTTTTAATGCTAATATAATTATGTAACCGATTTTGAGTCTGTGATGTAACCCCATTTTCACTGTCATTATGAGTATA
Organism: Carnegiea gigantea; assembly: GCA_029747015.1. Classification (NCBI taxonomy): domain Eukaryota; kingdom Viridiplantae; phylum Streptophyta; class Magnoliopsida; order Caryophyllales; family Cactaceae; genus Carnegiea; species Carnegiea gigantea. The sequence continues at coordinate 149,389 of JAKOGI010001208.1, forward strand.
TAAAAAGCAATGAGTGCCACCTTGACTTTCAATCAGTAAATAGAATCAATTGAATTAATTAAGTTCTGATTCCGATACCAATGTTTAGGTTTTATCTCTATTCATATCTTTAATTGGCTGGATTTTTACTAAGCACTTCTCTAAGTGTTCCCTTTATTCATATCTTTATCCACTCAAGAAAACACATGGAATCAAGTAAATTTTGAAAAAGTTCTAAAAATTAAAAAAATAAAAAATAAAAGAAAAAAAGACAAATAAATTGATTTGGCATCTGAGCCTTGATTTTAAAAATGCTCTGGTCATTTTTGTTATCTGGGATGAAGTTTTGTACCTATAGTTAGCTATATGGTTCTCATTGCACACTTAATTTGCTTGATCCTGGCCTATTGATTTTGTTGAAATTGGAAATGGCTAATAATGAGTGGTGCGTTTGTAATGAAAGAGCCTATGAGATTTAGAGTGAATGTTCATAATTGGATAATTTGGTTTTCATTCCTGGATCCTGTCTCACTCATTGGGTTGAATGGTTAATGTATTATTCTTATGCTTTCCTCAAGGACTAGTAATGTTTGGTGTTAGGGAGTTGATAATTCATATTTTATATGTAATTTTGCATACTTTAAGTCTTTAAAATATATTTTTTATGAATGAATAATGCATATTTTATGTGATTTTCATATGAAAATAAAATAAATGAATTTAGGCGTGAAATTGATCAATTTGACTTGGATTTGTCCAAGCTCCCACATGTGCAATGATTAGCAAAGCCTAGCCCACTTCGTCATTCGACCCAACAGCCAATTAAAAAAAAAAAAAAAAGGGAAAGCATAGTTGGCTAGCCTAAACTGGGCCTATCTTCCTAGTGGTACTGTTGCTCATCGTGCCGCCCAACTTCTTCACTCTCTTTGTATCGGCCTGGCCCGGTCATCAAGACAATAGCCTCAAACCCACCTTGGTCCAGTGCATGGCCTTACAGCTTCACCGTCTTCTCTATTCCTCACTCACTCTTTCTCAACCAGCCAAAATGGGCCTGCTGCTCTATGGCCCAGCATCTGGGGCTTTCTTGCCTGCAACCCGTCTCCCAGATTCACCATTTTGCCCCCGCCTGAGCCTATTCCGTGCAGTCTGCTTGCACCCAATCCATCCCATCTCCCTTTCACCAGCTCTTTCTCACTGCCACCTTGTGTCTAGGCTTAATCTCGCAGCTACCAGCGGCCCAGATGAACCCGCTGAGCAGCACTTCCCTTTCTCTCTTTCTCCTTCACTTTACTCCTCTATTTGGGTTGGTTTTGTAGCTAGCTGACGTGGGCCGTAGTTAGCCCTAGCAACGAGTAGGCTTCCGGCGGCCAACTGAGCACGTCACTAGCAGGCTCTCAATGTTGCATATCTCTCTCTCTCTAGTGAGGCCCAATCCATTCCTTGCCACACCTAGTAGTGGTTCATCTTACACCCATCTAGCTCCAATTGCTCCTGGTAGCCAAGCTCAAGATGGCATAGTCAAAGCTAATTAATCAAGATTAATTTTCAGCTAAAGACTGGTCTTTTCTCATGCAACATAATAGCCAAGAAATTACCTAAAATTAATTTTTCCTTAATTTTTGAGCACCAAGAGAGGCTTAATTTCGACTATAAAAAGGGGTCAAGGCTAGCGCAAATCATTCACTCATCTAAGCATCCAAGCATTCCTCAATTCTCTTATCTACTATCTTTTGCATTTCTTTTAGCGAGTAGAGAGCCTTTTGCACGAAAATCAGTCAGGTTGAGGAGTTTAAAAGAAAATAGGCTTCGTTAGCTATTTTTCCCTCTTCTGCTTACCTCATTTGTGAGTCAAATTTGAGATTTTACACTTAATTCTATAGTTTTATGTCATTGAGCATCAAAGTTTGTACATAAAAAGTGAAATATTCTAATATTGAGAGTATGACTAGACCACTTTGATGGCATTTTCACTAACAATGGCAGGCTAAAATACTAATCCAGGATTAAGGTAGATCCTTGATTAATAATATTGCTTTGCTAATTTCATTTGGGGTTATTTTTCTCTCTTATATTGCACAACTTTGAGTTTATATGTGACCCTAACCTATTTACAGATCTTAATGCTATTGTTTATTCATGTCAATTACAACAGTATAATTTGTTATCGCAAATATATATTAGACCTTGTAGGCTAATATGATATTATGCGAATGGATTTAAAATTATAATTGTTAAAATTTGAATAATTTATACTAAAAATTAGATGAGTTATATCTGAAAAGAATAATTCATACTAAACTACCGGATAAATAATATCATTTGAAAGTTATAATTCTTCTTTCTAAGTCATAACCTAATGCTAGTAGGTTAGGATGAACCCCCATTTGAGTTACTAATGCGATATTTTTTGTCATTGGTGAAATTCGAAGTCTTAGATCTTTCTCTAATTTGATTTCTCTCTACTTGACTCATTTGTTTTTCTTTTGTTTCTTTTATTTGTTGATAATTGAAACCTCCTTGAATTATTCTTTTAATTGAAAAAGCTAAATTTAAAATTATTATTGTTCCTCGTGGGATCGACATCCTATACTCGCTAGCCTACAATTGATCTTATAGACTTGCAAGTAAAAGGGATTTTAAAACTGAACATAAAATCAACATCATAGACAAATCAGATAAATGACTATGGTTACCACTTAATTTCTGACAATATTTGTTTGAAAGATGAAGGGGGAAATTTTCAATTACTATGATGCTGAAGAAAAGATGAAAGAGAGGCTAAATGGCTAAGGAGAAAGGGGAGGAGGAGGAAGAGCAGAATAGGGAAACAAATTTGTGGAGACAGTGGCAGAGTCCTTAAAAATTTCTGATTTTATCTTTTTCACTTTTTTAGGCTTTCCAGAACCGTTGCAGCAGCTTATCAATTGCACAAAACTATTTTCTGCCAAAATTTCTAGCGGATCAACTTTCCATCAAAATAATTCTGCATAATTTGTGATTTTGATAGATCTTCGATCAAAAATATATCCATGCCCACGTCAAAAATTACATTGAGATTCACATAGCTGACACACCATCAAAATCTTTGCTTCTCTATCAAAATTTTCGACAGATCAACTTTTCATGAAAATAGTCCATAATAATTTGTGCTTTTGACAGACACTCGGTTAAACAATTGCCCATGCCCTATCAAAAATTACATCGAGATTTGCAAAACTGATACACCATCAAAATTCTTCTTTTTCTATCAAAATTTTCATCAAAAAATTTTTGACATATCAACATTTTGTCAAAAATTTTGATATTCAACTTTCCGTCAAAATAGTCCATCAAAATTCTACTACAGTTTGTAGTGTACATTGTCTACACATTATACCTTATATAGCTATAAATTTTTTTAAAATTGTCATACCAAGATTTTCGTCATTAATATGATTTACTACATATTGAATTTTGATGTGAATAATATTTTGTGCTCAACTAGAATGTCTTACCCCATATGAATTATTCTAGATTAAAGATTTTTGAAGGGGGGAGATTTTTCATTGTTGCTTGCTCCTTGCCCCAAAATTGTCTTGAATAGGGGGAGAGTTAACTTCTAAGTTCTTGATATCTTCAAATGCATATGATCCTCAGCATCCCATTTCTTGGGATATCCAAGTGAATAGGATTTAATATGTGTAATTGATTTTGATGACATGTCATTGACTTTGAGTTTGTAAGTTTGACTCTTTGTTGATTTTCATGAGTGTCATATTAAGGGGAGTTATGTTATATGCCATTCTGTATTTGCATCCCATTTTAATGATGAAAAAGGGGAAGAAGAAGAAGAAGAAGAAGAAGAAGAAGAAGAAGAAGAAGAAGATGATGATGATGATGGTAAGTATATGCATAAACAAAGATATGTTCTTCAAAATTTTATTTTTTCCTTCAATTGTTTGTCATCATGAAAAAGGGGGAGCTTGTTGACTCTAAGAGTCACATATTGATTTTGATGATAAGAAACAATCTGATTAGTATTGTCATGTGAAACCACATTACGAATATTATTTGTGGAGAAATTCTCATAAAAGAGAATGTGATATATGATGGCATGGCTAATTTATATGTTGCCATAACGCCAGACATTATGTGAAGGTTTTTAGGACATGATTTAGATATCATATTTTATGAGAAACAATTACAGATACAAATATGGATATGATTTAGGCTAATTGATTTGATTGGATATGATATCAATTTTATCTTATGGATTAATATTAAATAGTGAAATAACAAAGATAAACTCTCATGAGAAATAACTTGTATATTTGTTGATGAGGATTATTTTATCATGGATTTTCTTAACTGATATGATATAGTATTGAGATTATATTTGATTGACCAAAGATATTATATGGTTTATTTGAATATATCACATAATAGAGTATCACATAGATTTTACATGATCTAAGAGATTGATATTAGCTAATTATATAAACCAAAATATGAAAAAATAATCCTCATCAACAGATATGCAAGGCATTTTTCATGACATTTTATCTTGATTATTTTACTATCTAATATTAATCTATAAGATAAAATCCATGTCATATCCAATAAAATCAATAGCCTAAATCATATTCGTAAATATATCTCCAATTGTATCAGCCAAAATATGCTACCCACATCATGTCATAAAAATCATTACATAATCTCTAGCATTATGCCAACATATAAATCGAGATCCTCCTGCCGACATATATCACATTTTCTTTTATGAGAATTTCTTCACAAATAATATCTATAATGTCATATAATTTCCAAGGTTGCATGATTCAAATAACACATGTAAATTATGAAAATGTTATTACATAATACACTTACAAGTAGGTCCAAAATATGTATTTCAATATAATATTAATGAAAATACATTGGATCAACCATAAATAATATACATGAATTAGGATAACTATAAGCTGAAGTAATTTCGCCATTTCATGTATAATACTAATCAGATTGTTTGTTATCATTAAAATCAACGTGTGACTCTTAGAGTCAATAATCTCTCCGTTTTTCGTGATGATAAACATTTGAAGGAAAGTATGAAATCTAAAAAGATGCCTTTGTTTACACATACACTTAGTTCTTACCATCATCTTCTACTTCTCCCCCTTTGTCATCATTAAAAAGGGATGCAAAATATAGCATGGAATACAACATAGTTCTCCCTTAATATGACACTCATGGAAATCAATAAAGGGTCAAGTTTACAAACTCAATCAATGACACGTCATCAAAATCAATTACATATATTAAAACAAGCTCACTTGGATACCCAACAAAAGAGATGTTGACGATCACGGACATGTGACGATGCTAAGAATTTAGAATAAGTTAACTTTTCCCCCTCTCGAAGACAATTTCGGGGCATGGATCAAGTAACAAAAAAAGGTTTCTCCTTTTCAAAAACCATTAATTTAGAATAATTTATATAGGTTTAGACATTCTGATTGATCACAAATATTATTCACGCCAAAATTCAATATGTAGTAAATCATATTAATGATGACAATGTTGATATTACAATTCTTAAAATTTATGGCTATATAAGGTACAATGTGTAGGTATTGTACCATATTAACCAAGCAATTTTTCTTTACAAAAATAGTTAAAGTATATGTTCAATATCATATGTAAGAAAGATACAATAATATCTCGTCATACAATAATAATACTAAAATAAATGGCATTTCCGTAGCAATTTCCACAAAGAAGTCAAGTCAACATAAAGCCATAATTGAAAGATAGATGTATATATGACTTATGACGTCGTAGGTTCACACTAAGATATGGGCATATGTTCTTACCAAAAAATAAAACAAAATCAAATAAGAGCATGAAATCTACCGTCACATGAATATAACTTAACCTATGTCATATGAATCTTGAGGCTTGGACCGTATCACATATAAGAGAATGAAAAGATTACATATCATAAATATTACTCAACAGAGTAAACATTAGGTCTTACATATGAACGAATTCAAAAGCAAAATATCATCAAAATCAATAGTATGTAGGGATGGCAATGGAGCGGGTTGACCCATACCCTCAACCATAACTGTTTTCGAAAATTGTATCCATATTTGTATATGTACCCATCAGGAATTAAAAAATAATACCCATACTTATACCTATCGAGTTTTACGGGTTTGTGGGTTTTATCTGGGTTCACATAGAGAATGAAAATTAATATCCATGTGCAATCCATATCCAACTACATACGAATATATTTTTATCATTATAAGATTGCAACGTTGTGATATTTTGAAAATATATTGTTTAGAAATATAAAATCAAATACATTATTGACTAATTTCTTAGTAGAAGCACTAAAACAGAAAGGGGCTTTGACAACATTTATTTATAGTTTTAGTGGCATTTGTAAATGCCAGCGTATCCTATAGCGGCATTTATTTATTTGCTGTTAGAGGCTATGTCGCCAAAGGCTTGCGCAGCATTTATGAGTTCTGTTGGTAAAGGCCGAAATAAACACTGTCGTAGGACATTCCCAACCTTCGCCAACTTCAAATTTCACTTTGCTGCCCCCCTATATATTCATTTGTGAACTACTTTTCTGTTTGTGAATTTACGTAAAAGAACAAATTCAAACCTAAAATTTTTCCGAAATGACATTCAATATATCGTAAAAAAGTGTTTACACAGTATTCCTAATCCAAAATATAAGTAGCCACCATTACATAGTATAGCATATAAGGACAAGGAGGTTTCAATGAACCTACAAAATAAATATCAACCATCGTCCAATGGTTTTACATCGATGTTGTAACAAGTGAGTAAGTAGCTACGCTACAAGCTCAATGTGAATAAAATCATGTAATCCCTCAAAAATCTTCTTTTTGCCGTGATCACCTACGTATAAATTCAAACCAAAAAGGAATTCATCACCATCAGAACATTTGACATTCTTCTTGTCATTATGTTGTTAGTATAAGGAAAAAGAGAATGAGCTACTTTGTTTTATTTACTAAATGCATGGCAAGCAACATATTTATTGCGAAGGATATACCCCCCATAATCTAGCAGATCAAGTATTTTCCAGTTATATTATGAGAATAATCATGCAAATGTTTTGTCAGGCACTTGCCTTAATGGAGAACTAATAAACTAAATGGAAGACTGAGCTCAAGACAACAAGGGGCAAATGAAGTTTCAAGTCAGTTTTCCTAATGAAAGATGGAAACTCATAATCACCCTATAGAATAATCCCTTCAAATTAAGACTAAGATTTTTGTTTGTCAACCAAAAATGTGTCAAATAATTGCCTAGATCCAAATGTCGCATATAAATGAGTATCTTGTCCAAAATGCTTCCACCGAAGCATGTAGATTGTAGATGTTCCACGTTAAGTTCATTAATTTTCCAACTTTAATACACAAAACAACTAAGCGAAATATTTCCACAATAAACTCTTCATATTTCAAGCTACAATGTCCCATTCAAGACTCAATCTTCTTTACACTGACATATTTCTCATTTGCCAGAAGATGATATGGCATTATCTTCACATATCAATCAATTCAGGCAACATGAAGAGGCACTAAAAAGGTAGCTAATACAAATGACCAAATTTAAAAAATTACGACAGTAAAGAGAAGATTTGGGAAAACCCAACTAAGGAACAGCAAAAGATAAACCATCAAAATATGGAATCAAAGAATCTAGCAATCCCTTCAAACCATGCCTAAACAAATATGCCCATTGCTATAAATGTGAGGATACAGAGGTGCTCGAGGCACAAACATAACCTACTCATCAACCAACAAATAATCAGAACCTAGCGAAATAAAATCAAATTTTTTAAGTTTGAACAAGCAAATGAAGTGGGAAAATTGAGAGGTTACGTAAATTTACAAATCAAGTAAGCAATAAACAAAGGATGCACAATAAGGCTATGTTATACATGAACTGTCAAAGAACCACAATTCACCAAAACCATCTATCATACATGCCACCATGCCGGTTAGTTGGTCTTATTGCTAATTAAGCCATTGACTTGAAGGAGACCAGTATTGAAGGATACCAGTGTTTCGAAAACATTATTGATTAAATGAAAAAAAAAAAAAAACCACAATTCTTAGACCTCTAAATCTTACCTATATTAAGAGAAATTCGGACGTTGAGCAAGAAGCATCAGATTCTGAACAGACAGAGGATGAATAAACAATGATCGCGATTGCTTGAATCACTGATGTGTGTGCATGTGTTTTCATGTGTATGTGTGTGTGTGAGAGAGAGAGAAAGAGAGAGAGAGAGAGAGAGAGAGAGAGAGAGTGCAGCAAACACAACGTACCACCAACAAACCATAGGTAATTGCACAATTTCTAGTCGCTATACTTGGTTGATTGGATCTCTAGATAAATTTCGTTTGGCTGAGTGTAATTCCATAAAACATCCACATGCAATTACCACCAATCAAGTACCATCCTTTGATAGAGTCAATACTACAAAACATCACTCGCAACATTGCATACCATCCTTTAACAAAGTCAATTCCATATCATTGCAAGTGGGGATGGATGGGAAGAAGTGAACTCATAAAATAGCAAAATTCTAACAATAAAAGATAACCAGAAGGTACGCACCTGAACATTTTTAGGCCATAAAATAGAGACATCAATCTAGTTTTTATACACTATGTTTACGACCTTTGACTAATCTACATAGGGAAAAATTTTAAATCAAGGAGAATAAAAGGAGAACACTTAGAAAGAGTCATAATCATAATTTAGAGTCTAAATATAAAAAACATTAAACACAAACAAACTTACATTTCCATTTTGTGTCCGGATTGAATTAGATGGTATGGCACCATCTGTCATACTGTCATCAACTAGGGCTCTTAGCCTTGCTATTTCAGCTAAAACTTCAGTTTCTTGCCCTTCAAGAGGTGTTAATTTATCTTGCAATCTTTTATTCTTAGCTTCTAAGAGCTCCATTCTTTCAGTGTATTGCTCATGATCATCATCCAGATGTTCTCCACATTGAGTTAACGAAAGGAATGCCAAAGATGATGGACCAAGGCCTAAACCACGAACTCAACCTCTTCTTTCCTCCTATATAACTTCCTTCATAACTTAAGAGTAAACATCACCTTCTCAAGCAATACTCCCATTTGTCACCTGTTTACCACCTGGAAGCTAATTTACTTTCTCGTTTATCATTTCCTGTAAAATGCAATAAAATCAAAAAAAAAGTTACTGACATTATTCCACACAATACTATCTAGAACATTGAATATGCCATTACAGCATTCAAATATTCAATATAACCGGCAAGTTAATGCTTGTAAACTTTAATTTCATGTCATGGCAGCAAGTTCATGCTTATACACAACCTAAACAATGCCTGTAGTAGCAGTTACATAATATACATGCATAAATACAATTAGGAAACCAAGGAAAGCCAATCTCAGTTTCTCTCTACCTGTATTGCCGCTGCTCAAGTAGTTACGCATTCAAATTTGCATAATCAAATGTATTGCCACCTGTATTGTGGTCGTAGGAGGTTTAACTTAATTGATTCAATTCGAGCCCTTCATGCTTTCAGTTCCATAAGGGCATTTTCTATTTTAAAGTCCAAGTAGGAGCAACTTGCTTAGACTTTTCTTGATGGCCAGCACTAACCATAACATGGCTTTTCACAAAATATTCACCCTCTCCCTCAATCACTTACCACAACTTGCTTGGGCTTTTCATCCATTGGTGCAGGTCGAGTCTTGCGGTCCTTAAAAGAGTGTCTACATATACATGAGCTCTTGAAGGTTCCACTCCATTGACAGTATAATAAAGCACATCACAACACAAATTAGTAAGAAATAGGAGGAATATGTTATAGCACTACAAACAAGAATGAGTAATAAGCAAACAGATAACATTCTCTGCAGTCACGCGAGCAAAGCTTTTCAATCCAGCAGTATGTATCGTAACTTGATTTGCACGACTTTTCCTATTTGTGACACTATACTTCTGAATGTGTAACGCCTCCAAAATGCTAATGACATGATTTACGGAAAACCGTAACGGAATAGTTAATGATAGAATGTGCTATCATCGTCCTGATAAGGACAAGGCTCACTGAAACCATTTAATCTTGCAACTCATGCTCACAGTCACAATATCTATTAAACTGGAACACCCCAAGGCCAAAGTCCATAAATAATTCAACTCCAATACAATCGACTTAATCATACCATATGCTAACTCGCACTCCACACTACACAAGTATATCGAATATAGATCCAACTTAACCCAGAGGTCGATCCCAACATCCATGCTATACTGAATCTATTGTGAGCATCTGATAACTTCCAAAAGGGCTTGCAAAATGGCAAAACATGTGATACTTCCTCACCTAAAATGGAAAACATGAAAACAATTCTAAAACTCAGTACATACATTCCTGTATTGTAAAATGAGCGCAGAAACACTATTGATAGGTACCCGCCTTTGCAATTCATTTCATTCGCAATAACAACGAAAATGAAAGTAATATGAAATTGAATTGCTCATTATTATTTGGATGTGAATCCCTTGCAATGATATGATCTATACATAGGTGTAGACCTACCAATCCGGCCAAGACTTGGCTTGAAGCTGCGCGGGTAAATGATAAGCTGACACCCTGTAGATGATAACTGACGGGGTCAAAATTTCAATGGAAAATCACTGTATAAACTGATTTATTGATAAACTCATTAAGAGTTGTAACTTGGTAAACATCTCTGCTTTCTAAAGATACAGGCAATGAACGTACCTTGAGTTTTTAAAAATGTCATCTGACTTAATAAATGTCACATGTTCATAAATGTCGTCCGACTTAATAAATATGTTCTGACTTAATAACAGTTATGCATAGCGAAAAACAATAACTACGCCTCAACTTTATTTCATAAATGTCCTTGTAGGTATGTGTAGTCAAATGATCCTTACTCACATAATTGAGTAAGTATAAGTATGTGTAATAGAAATTAAGTAATTAAATGGTATACATAACTTAACTTCAAAACTGAATTAATGAAAGTAATTAAATCTGATATAAAGTAAGTGAAAGTAAAATAGTCCACAATGAGATAAATGAGATACAAAGGAAAAGGCCTTGATAGTGACAAATGGGAGAGTGGTTTTGGCATTTTCTGAAATAGGTTGTTGATATGGGTTTAAAGCTCACTGATGCATAGCTTGGTTCAATATAACAGCGAGTACACTATATTGGCTTGATAAATATATTTGATACATTCTGAATTGAGTAAGTAATAGAGGTTTGAGGTCAAGAGAGATATATCTTGATTTAAAATAGCATAAACTACAGTAACTTCGTATGATAAATATGGTTTTTGAGTCAAAAATTCTCCCCACTTTCCATATTTCATTCACAAGTCCATTAAATATAGTTTTTCATCCCAAATGGATTATTGATCCCAAGGAAAGCTATTAAACTTTTCAAACTTGGTACTTTCTTCGTAATATCCATAAGTGATTTAAAACTCATAATTAAGCTCTCAAAATACATGTTTTGCTTCTTTTCTCTCATAAATCGAGTTAAAAACCCCAATAAAATCCATGAATATTTACCTCCCCCTTAAATGACCTTACTTAGCCCAAAAGACACAAAATGAGTGCATGATCAACTTCACTCAATCTTTATTATTGCTCTTTATACAATTACTCAAAATGCTTTCAAAAATCACCAAACTCCAAATTCTCAACAAAAATTCATGAAATCTTATAAGAAATTCAAAAATAATATAGGCAATCTGCAGTAAATCTTTTAGAATTTTCCTCCTAGTATACGCTGCACAGACATTGCAATAACAGCCAAATTTGCACTAAAGCAAATTAGTTCACTTCAAAAATTCATAACTTTCACCCTCGACTTCAAATGGGAACCTAAATTCCCAATATGGAAAGATTAAGAAGTCCCAAAAATATTCATTTACAACACAAAACATAATTTCCACAATAAATGGGGCTAGAACATAAATGTGTTAGTTTTGGTCCTGCGTCGTTCTTGTAAAATGACCATAATTTTGTCCGCAAAACTTGAATTAAGGCGATTCAAAAGGCATTTGAAAGCTAACACACTGTCCTATCTATGTACCAAAAATCATAATTTGCTAGTGCGTTGATCATTATCAGTTTAATCTCAAATTCACCCCTATTTTCTGCCATTTTTAGCTCTCACTGTTTTCGCTTTCTCCTCTTTTCTTCACATGAATCCTTACTTGAAATCATTCCAAATCACCAAAAACATCATCATAATCATCAATAAGAATAAAGATTGCAAAATCATATATAAAACAACACAAATCCATCACTTGATTTAAGCTAACGTGATCATGATAAAACCCTAACCTTAACATGCTTCAAGTTCAACCCCACCATGATCAATATCCCCAAAATCAATAAAATTTGCATGATAACATTTATTTTGATCATGAAAATATAAATCATAACTAAAACAATCACCACAACCAAAAATACATCAAGGTAGAGTAAGAGTTTTTACTCACTTTGAGCTTGGATGCTAGAGGATGGAGGTCGTGTTTGATGCTGGGGGAGAGAGTGAGAAGATAAAGGCTAGACTTTTCTTGGCAGTAAATGACTTGAATGTTTATCTTTGATACTTACCTAATATTTAAGCTTGAAAATGAGGCTTTTTGCTGATTAAAATTAGGCACAAATGATAATAATTAACTTAATTTAATTACACCAAAATTTTCGGTCCAAAATTTGAGCCCAATGAAACTGGGCCATAATTTGGGCCCACTGAATTGCGCAAAAATAAATGAATTCGGGCCCAAATTTTTGCATAACTAAAACTAAAAAAATTTCTGATATTATGGAAAATAATTTAACGCTCAATTATAATTATCAAGGCCTACTATCGAGTTACCTAAAATTTAATCAATCAAGAAAACTTGAATTTTCAAACAATGAAACTTGAATTGCAATGTGTGACCCAAATGAAATATCCCCCAATCGGGATGCTTAAATACGACAAATGAAATCGAAAAATTTACATGATACAAGGTAGTTCGGTAAATATATAAATTGAGTATAATTGAATTAATAAACATGATTTGATTAAACTAATAACCATGAGTGATTAAATCGATAAACATGATTAATTAAATGAATAAATATGATTAAATAAATAAATAAATATGGATTAGGGTCGGGTTATTACAGTCTTCCCCCCTTAAAGAGCTTCGTCCTTGAAACTTATGAGTTTTGTGAAAATATGCACTGATATCACAAATAAATGTGAATATTTGGCTTTCATCTTTTTCTGGGTTTCCCCAAGTGGTTTTTGAGGAGGTATGACTTGCCTAAAGTACTTTTTGCCTCATCTGAAACTGTGATTGTTTCCTACTTTTGTTGACATAACTCTTTTGTTGGTCTTATCTCACCTTAACATGTCCTTGAATTTCTTTCGTAATACTTGCTTGGATTAACTCTATTCTTATATCCAATGCTTCTTCTGGCTCGCTCCAATAAGACCCGACATTGCTTAAGATTATACTCTTATCAAAATATCCTTATTTAATGTTCTCCAGGCATCACCTGTTCTCCCCTCATCCGACTAATCAAAGGTCTGCTCCAATTCCACATTGGACAATAAAATGAATATCACTAGGAATGAAAATGAGGGAATTGATAGTCAAGTGAGTCATTAAGTCTAAAAGAAATAAATAATGAGATTAGAAAAGATTGATAAAAGGGGGATTATCATGAGGTGGTCGAAATAAAATAATCAGAATGTTGAAGTATAATACCAAATGAATCATGGTTTATACATATGGATTGTAAAGTATCCAATAGATAGTCAACCAAGGGGAAAGATGGCTCGATGACACTCGAGTTTAGCAAAAGCAAGATGGCAAGATGGCAACTTTCTAACCTCAGTTGTTAGGTTAAGTGCACTAGATAGATTAGAAAAGCAATGTGTGATAAGTAGATAGATAGATTAGATGAGTAAAATGCAATAGATATATGAATAGATTGGACAAGTTACATTGGAAACGTGTCTTTGCTTAGATAAAGTCAATTTGAGCGCAGTAATAAGATGGAATGGAGAATGCTGAAGTTTATTGATTCGGACATAAAATATAAGTGTGAGAATTGAATTTAAAAGCAAGGAGAATAATTACATTATAAATTTAGAGCAAGTTATACGATCGTATCATTATGAATAAATGAAATATCGGGTATAGGGAGATTAAACAATATTGGATAAAATCAAATTGAAAAGATGAAACAAGCAAACAATTACGGGAACTACTATAAAAGAGCATTTTTGCAAACGATAAGTTGTCATTGGCGTGGTTTAGATAACAAGAAATCATTTAAATAAATGGCCTAGATAAAGAGATGTTATAGACCAAGCGAGTGTCAACAGCAAAGGAATAATGCCCCTGAACAATCCAAGGTGACTAGGGCTGAAGCAAGTCAATGACTGGAAGTAATTGGAGCATTGCTGGTGTAAGGTCTTAGTGACAAGAGCAGCATCTTTTTATGCATGGCAACTAAATCTTACTCATACTACCCATATAGTGCAAAGTAGCACATCGCAAGCGACTAAACTACCGTCACAGGATTCCCTATAGTAATTCCATCTCATACTGATTCAACCCAAAGATATATCAAGTTGCAAATGGCATTCCTGCAATAGGCTTTAAACATCACTATACTCAATATCATGTATGTTAACACACCTCAATGAAACTCTCAAATTCTGGAGTAAAACAGATAGAGTTCCGCCTCAAACTGGCTAAAACCCAGGATTAAAGCCTTACAACAAGTACTTAACATGAAAAATCACACTTCAATAGCTCAATGGTCACCCTCGGAGTTTAATATCTCAACAGGCCACACGCCTGGAGTGCATAATTACAAAACCTAAACAAATGATAAAATTGAAGCATACATTATACTCCCAAGTAAACGAAAGCATGCGACACTCTCAGGTCACCAATTTGTGTGTCCCTCACTCCTCTTACTAATGCTCGAGTCTCAGGGTATTATCAAATGATTGAATCACCTAAACGGAAATAGTTCCTCCTTATATGCCCATGCATATGAACTTATACTCAACAGCTCATTTAAATGCTCTAACATAACTCATATACACCTTGATAGCTAACTCATAAACACTTGATAGCTCACAGTAGCCCTTAAAAACCTTAGCTTTGATACCAAATCTGTAACACCCTCAAAATGCTAATGACATGATTTACAGAAAACTGCAGCGGAAGACTTAATGATAGAAGGCGCTACCACCCGTCCTGGTAAGGACAAGGGTCACTAAAACCATTTAATCATGCAACTCATCTTCACAATCACAATATCTATTAAACTGAAACACTCTAAGACCAAAGTCCATAATAGTTCAACTTCAATACAATCGATTTAATCATACCATGTGCTAACTCACACTCCACACTACACAAGTATATCGAATATAATCCAACTTGAACCTGAGGTTGATCCCAACATTCATACTATGCTGAATCCACTGTGAGCATCTGATGACTTTCAAAAGGGCTTGCTTTCACCTAAAATGGAAAACATAAAAACAATTCGAAAATGTAAGCTAAAACTCAGTACATACATTCCTGTATTGCAAAATGAGCATAGAAATACTGTTGATGGATACTCGCCTTTGCAATTCATTTAGTTCGTAATAATAATGAAAATGAAAGTAATATGAACTGAATTGCTCATTATTATCTAGATGTGAACCCTTTGCAATGATATGATCTGTACATAGGTGTACACTTGCCAATCCGATCAAGACTTGGACTGAAGCCACGCAGATAAATGATGGTCTGACACCTTATACATGATAAACTGACGAGGTCACAAGTTCAAGGGCAAATCAAAGTATAAACTGATTCATTAATAAAGTCATTAAGAGTTGTAACTTGGTAAACATGTCTACTGTCTGAAGATACAGACAATGGACGTACCTTGAGTCTTCAAAAATGTCATCTGACTTGATAAATGTCATTTGTTTCATAAATATCGTCTGACTTGATAAATATGTTCTGACTTGATAACACTTATGCATAACAGGAAACGATAACTAGGCCTCGATTCTGTTTCATAAATGTCATTGTAGGTATGTCTAGTCAGTAAATGATCTTTACTCACATAATTGAGTAAGTAAAAGTATGTGTAATAGAAATTGAGAAATTAAATGGTATACAAAACTTGGGTATTTCAAATATAACTTCCAAACTGAATTAATGAAAGTAATTAAATCCAATATAAAGTAAACAGAAGTGAAATAGAGCACAATGAGATAGATGAGATTACAAAGGAAAAGGTCTTGATGGTGACAAATGGGAGAGTGGTTTTGGCCTTTTCTAAAATAGGTTGCTGATACGGGTTTAAGGCTCACTAATGTATAACTTGGTTCAAGATAATAACGAGTACACTAGATTGGCTTGATAAATACATTTGATACATTCTGAATTGAGTAAGTAATAGAAGTTTGAGGCCAAGAGAGATATATCTTAGTTCAAAATAGCATAAACTACAGTAACTTGGTCTGATAAATATGATTTCTGAGTCAAAACTTCTCCCCATTTTCCATATTTCATTCACAAGTTCATTAAATATAGTTTTTCAGCCCAAATAAATTATGGATCTCAACGAAAGTTATTAAACTCCCCAAAGTTGGTACGTTCTTTGTAATATCCGTAAGTGATTCAAAACTCATAATTAAGCTCCCAAAATGCATGTTTCTCTTCTTTTCTCTCACAAATCGAGCTGAAAATCCCAATAAAATCTGTGAATATTTATTTCCCCCTTAAATGACCTTGTTTGGCCCAAAATACACAAAATGAGTGCATGATCAATCTCACTCAGTCTTTATTATTGCTCTTTACACAATTACTCAAATGCTTTCAAAAATCACCAAACTCCAAATACTCAACCAAAATTCATAAAATCTTATAGAAAATTTGAAAGTAATATGGGTAATCCACAGTAAATTTTTCAGAATTTTTCTCCAAGTATAAGCTGCACAGAAATTGCAATAACAGCCCAATTTGCACCAAAGCAGGTCATTTCACTTCAAAGATTCATAACTTTTACCCTTGACCCCAAATAGAGACCTAAAATCCAAATATGAAAAGTTTAAGAAGTCCCAAAAAATGTTCGTTTACAACACAAAATGTGATTCCCACAATAGAGTTCCCAAAATGGGGCTAAAACACAAGTGTGTCAGTTTTGGTCTAACCTACAGAGTTCTCATAAAATGAGCATAACTTTGTCCGCAAAATTCGGATTAAGGCAATTCAAAAGGCATTCGAAAGCTAACACACTATCCTATCTATCCACCACAAATCATAAGTTTTCAGTGGGCCGATCATTATCAGTTTAATCTCAAAGTCACCCTATTTTCTGCTATTTTCAACCCTCACTGTTTTTGCTTTCTCCTCTTTTCTTCACATAAATCCTCACTTGAAATCATTCTAAATCACCAAAAACATCATCATTATCATCAATAAGACTAAATATTACAAAATCATATATAAAACAATACAAATCCATCACTTGGCTTAAGCTAACTTGATCATGACAAAACCCTAACCTTAACATGCTTCAAGCTCAACTCCACCATGATCAATTTTCCCAAAATTAATAAAATTTACATGATAACATTTATTTTAATCATGAAAACATAAATCATAACTAAAACAATTAGCATAACCAAAAATACATCAAGATAGAGTTAGTTTTTACTCACTTTGAGCTTGGATGCTAAAGGACTGGGGTGGTGTTTGATGTTGGAGGAGAGAGTAAGAGGATGAAAGTTAGACTTCTCTTGGTGGTAAATGACTTGGATGTTTATCTTTGACACTTGGCTAATATTTAAGCTTGAAAAAGGGGCTTCTTGCTAATTAAAATTTAGCACAAATGATAGTAATTAACTTAATTTAATTGCACCAAAATTTTCAGGCCAAAATTTGAGTCCAATAGAATTGGGTCAAAATAAATGAATTCAGACCCAAGTTTTTGCGTAGCTAAAACTTAAAAATTTTGTGACGTTATGGAAAATAATTTAACGTTCAATCATAATTATCAAAGCCTACTATCGATTCACCTGAAATTTAATCAATCAACAAAACTTGAATTTCCAATTAATGAAACTTGAATTGCAAAGTAGGACCCAAATAAAATATCCTCCAACTAGAATGCTTAAATATGATAAATGAAACTGAAAATTTAGATAACATAAGGTAATTCAGTAAATATATAAATTGAGTGTAATTGAATTAATAAACCTGATTTGGTTAAACCAATAACCATGAGTGATTAGATCAGTACATATGATTAATTAAATGAATAAATATTATTAAACAAATAAATAAATATAATTTAAATAAATAAATGTGGGTTAGGGTCAGATTATTACAGTCTTCCCCCCTTAAAGAGTTTTGTCCTCAAAACTTATGAGTTTTGTGAAAATATACATTGGTATCACAAATAAATGTAGATATTTGGCTTTCATCTCTTTTTAGGTTTCCCCAAATAGTTTTTGAGGAGATATGATTTGCCCAAATTACTTTTTGTCTCATCTAAAACTGTGATTATCTCCTACTTTTGTCGACATAACTCTTTTGTCGGCCTTGTCTCACCTTAACATGTCCTTGAATTTGTTTCGTAATACTTGCTTGGATTAACTCTATTTTTATACCCAATGCTTCTTTTAGCTCACTCCAATAAGACCCTACATTGCTTAAGATTATACTCTTATCAAAATATAGTATTCTTATAGGTAGTTTCTTTTATTTTGTAGCATAGATGTTAATGATTCATCTCAATTATATCTCATTTTATTATTTTCATAACTTCATTCTCATTGTATATAATTTATTTTATCTCATTAAACATTTATATTGACCTAGTTCATTTGTTTGATAGAACTCGATGCTATAGCCTTTAAGACTTGTTCTCGAGACAACCTATATCATACCTTTAAGGAGTACATATTTTCAGACACCACGCGACACTTTTTATCCACATATATTTGTCAATTTATGACACTAATCAACTTTTCCTCTCAAAGAATTATTATAGCTGAAGAAGTTTATCTCTATTTGTTACGCCTCACAAGGCTTCTTTTAAATAGATAGTTCACCGAAAACAAAAACAAGAGATACTTGAGCCATCTCAATTTACAATTCCAAATACTATTACTAGTCATACTCATATTATAATACATAACATCAAACCACAGAAGGCCATGAACACTTGATAGATTTACCGGTCAAAGTGTTGGAATTACATAATTGAGTTTCTGGCTCTACAAAATCCCATTTCTTTCCCCATTAAAAAAAGGAATCTCAACTACCCGCAAAAGGAACCCAAGGAAAACAGAAAAATACCAAACTAGACAAAACACAGGTGATTTCACAGTTAATTTCCCATCTAAGCACTCTAAACTCTATTTGGCTCTGTCACCAATATGTAAGATGCGGGTCACGATCAGCTCAGTGTAGCGAGCTTCACGTACTTATGTATGGTGGGAAAGTATTGCAAGTATGACTATGACGGGATAAGAAACAAGGCACCCAACTGGACTTGTTCAAGTTAGTCTAGCACAAATCCAGAATTCCAAAGTGTGCATTCGGACAAAAAAGTCACACCTTTGCAAAATAAACCCAATGTATGTTATCTTACACCACGCCAACTGGTTCAAGTTAATAGTATACAAAATGACACCCACCAAAGCAAATTCCCACCTAAAACCAACTAACCCAGTAATGTAGCCATGAATACTTTTCTGTGCCAATAAAGCAGAGTAATCTACAAATATTACAAAGAAACATACCAAACATATCTTACAAGGGGACAAACCAAATAGATCTGAGTTTCTCCATAAGATTATAATCCACTCACCAGAAATCGACTCCAATGCCCTCAAACAGCAAGGAAAGGGGCAAGAATGATTAATGATTAACACAGGCCTGAGATGGAAGATAAATATAATTAGCCCGGATTGAGACTGGAATTGCAATTAGCCATATTGACAGAGACTATGGCGACACAAAGAGCTAGCGAGAGCGAGGGGGAGAGAGAGAGAGAGAGAGAGAGAGAGTGTGTGTGTGTGTGTGTGTGTGTGTGTGTGTGTGTGAGTGTGAGAGAGAGAGAGAGAGAGAGAACTGGCCTAGACAGCACATCCACTGAGAAATTCCGGCACTTTCTCGACCTCTTCGCCGTGGAAATAGCCGGAGCAAGGAATTGTGTGCGAGAATCCTTAAACCTAGACTTCTTCGTGGTGGTCTGAGAACAAGAAGGAGTTGTGTCTAACTGAAGTGAGTAATTTTGCCAGAGAAATAGCCAGATTTTGGAGCAATTTCACCTGAGAAACTCTAATTTGGGTGGTGGTCTGGCAAGATGAATGTGCAAATTGAAGAATGAAGGCCACCAAGGGTTTCAGAAGATGGAGAGCATGAGAATAAATTTCCAAGTCCCGCATTTTTTTTAATTTTTAGTGGGCAACCGAGTGGGCTAGGTGCGCTAATGAGTAATGGGCTACGGCGGCATTTTTATAAA
>JAKOGI010001208.1:172500-232500 GCA_029747015.1 Carnegiea gigantea
TATATATATATATATATATATATATATATATATATATATATATATATATATATATATATATATATATATATATCAATCAAACTGTAGGCATGCAAAAAAGATTAATTAGTACATTGCCTTTTTATTTTTACTATAATCCAAGTAATTTATAAGGGCAACATATGCTAAATAAACATACGTGCTGATCCTTGCAAAAATAATCTCGTAATTTATTAATGTGAAAAGATTAAAAATTAATTATGAAATATATCTCACATGTATAGATCAAGAATTTTCATTGCCTACATAAGTGGATGACAAAATGAAACTTGCAAAATACTTGGTCATAGACATATCAGTATCAATTATAGGCTCCACATAAAAATAAATCTCCATTATATAGAAAGTAAATTGATGCCAGGCCACCTTTTGGACACTAGTATATGCATTCATATAACTCAATTCATTTAGGCAACCAGATATAAAATCTCCCTTAAAAGAAATCAATATGAGAATAAGGTATGCCCAATTTATGTCCAAATTCAATTTAAGAATTCATGGATAAGTGTTAAGTCATCAGTAGTCAAAAAATTAGAAATCATAGACATGTGTATAGATGCATGAAAGATCATTATCACATGGGTTGGAATTATCTCTTTCCCTCTCTCGAAAAATCGTTAATTTAAGATTATTCATTAGCTTAAGACATATCAATTAGTACACAATTCATGTCAATACTTATGGAATAATTAGTCAATACTTATGGAATAATTAGATCATATTAAAGGTTAGCGTTTCACAGGAGAAACCCTTTAAGCACATTGCCATAATAAATGACAGCATACGAAGACTACGTTGCATAAGCCAAAGTATTTTTTTCCCTTTGATAAAAATAATTAGACATATTATATCAAGCATTGTGAAAAGGGATATGTACCATTAAAATTCATTAGATCTTCCCTAATTTGTGTTGTGATTATCGAATAACGTATCGGTGACAAATGATTAAACGCTAACTCTGAGATGGGACAAATAGTCAGTATATGTAATGGTATGGAAAAAATGTCCATATGATTCATGTTATATTTCTTTCTTCATAAGATACTTAGTACAAGATCATAAACATATAAAGCAACAAATTCATCAAAACCACGAAGCATGCGCAGTCAAATAACTAGGTTATTGAACATGCCATATCAAATAAAAGGGAGAACAACAATAATTGGTTCACATGCATGTTGAATACTATCAGCGAAATACACTATCTCCTCAATATGAGTTAAGGCGCATTGGATAAGAGGGGATAGTTTATTTATTTATTTAAAAAAAACTCACTTAAGTTTCACCTAAGACAATTCATCATTTACAATTGTTGGAGTCACTCCTTTTGATGTTCTGAAACATTTAATGGTATAAATGATATGTCAAAAGCCCATTATCGCGTAAGTCTAAAAAAAGTGATAAGAATTTGTCAAAATATCATTTATTTTGCAAAAATATTTTTTAGAACAATACCCCGGTAGCCTTTTCTTATTGGGCTCATAGGGGTTAGAAGCAAGAGAAAATAAAGAGAGAGACAACTTTTTCTTGTTAGTTTTGCCCCACTTTTCCAATCTAATACCACTTTTATGCGAACTTAACGATTTATCAACTACGGTGTTTAAATGAATAAGGTCAAGACAAGATTGAGAAAAATTATTTCTAAGAGTTTTTACTGGGGCGGATCCAATTGAGACCGGAATTTAGAGACCGAAATAAAAATCGGTCTCTGATTAAGTTTGGAGACCGAGTTCAGAGACCGAACACTCTGTTATCAAATTGAAGTCAATTTGGAGACCGAAATTTACTATTCGGTCTCCACTTGAGACTAACATAAATTTCGGTCTCAGATTTTGGAGAGCGAAATATTACGCGGTCTCAACTAGAGACCAACATAAATTTCGGTCTCAGATTTTGGAGACCGAAACATTACGCGGTCCCAATTAGAGACCAAAAGGATTTCGGACTCCAAGGGTTTCACTGCTCGAGAAGGATTTGGTGATTTTCAGAGACCGAAAAATATTTTAGTCTCAAAATAAATTTGGAGATCAAATGTTTCGGTTTCAAAATGTAATTAATCCAGAGACTGAAATGTGGATTCGGTCTCCATTTGAGACCAACTACATAGTTGGTCTCTAATCACAAAAAGTAATTGTAATATTTTGGCTTCTGATTTAGAGACCAAGCAAAAAATGTGGTCTCTATTTGAGACCAACGGAACGTTTGGTCTCAACAATTAATTTTCGTCTCTGTATTTGAGACCGAACTCCATGGTTGGTCTCCATCAGAGACGAATATTATTAATTTTCGGACTCAGATTTAGAGACCGCATATGTATTTCGGTCTCCAATTGAGACCAAAATACGTCGATCTCTGATTTTCGCATAAAATCGAATCCTAGGCCTCCTCCCTCACTGCTCTCTGCTCGTTCCCGCTCGTCCTCCCTGCTCTCTGCTCTCTCGTTCACGCTTCCACTCTCTCACTCACTCACTCACTTCCTTCCTCCTTCAAGCTGCTCGGTCGTAGGTCGCATCTTCGAAGCCCCCGCAACCCACCCAGGTATCACTCATTTTCGTGTAGCTTCGGTGATAATGTAGGTGCCCATTTGAGGATTCTAGGGCTGTTGATGGCATTGTTTCGATTCCCCATCCCTCTGATTTGCTTAATGTCTGAGTAGGGAACCGTGTTTGGCCTCCCATTCAAGGGCATTCTTTCATTTTGTTACTCACAGTGACTTGCACGCCAGGTGTTCGATAAAATGCCTCATTTGTGTTTATCTCGCAGGGCTACCTGGAAGAGGACCCAGACCCTCAACCCCTGCTGCTGACTTCCTCCCTGCCTCACTTTGCTACTTACAGGTACATTGTCCTTTCAGTCAAGCTAGTTTAGGAGTACCTTCAGGTTAACCCATTTCATTTCCACCTATACTCGAAAATGTGACATGGTTGTACTGTAAATAGAGAGGCTTAACATATGCCGTAATGATCGCACTACTAATATCTGAAGTTGTTACCTTCGTAAAAAGGCGATACTATGTTGTGATGCCAACTCCCTCAGTGTTTAACATGATTATTTAATTCTTACAATCTCTTGTATGTGTTGACGTAGTATCTTGTTGTTTACAATTTTTGAATAGGGGTTCTTTGTTGGGAGATTTAAATCAGACAATTATACCTGTAATCCCAAAATGTAAGGACCCTAAGGCTGCGATGCTCCTCCTGTCTCTCACCTTTAATAATCCTTATCCCCTAAATCCAATACATGAACTGATTTAGCATCCAAAAACCCAAAAAAAAGAAAAACAACAATATAAAAAGATCAAAATATATACTGCTTTACCTCTAACAGTCGTAGATAGCATATGTACAATTTTCCTGAGCTCCACATACATCTGTCCCAAGCTTGAACATCCAATGAATACAACTAAACAATAATGCGTATCTTGTAGTACACAATCAATCCACTAAAATGAATACATTAATTATTATCTTACTAATTTCTTTTGCTCAATTAAACCTTGCTTAGAAGGTCCAATCTTGAATGATAGTGATTCATAAACACCAAGGTCAATAATAGATACCCCGGAAGAGGATACACCATTTCAAATAGATGAAAATGAAAACCCGCCTAATTTAGGCGATATTGACGTAGACGATGATGTCGACATCGGTCTAGAAGAGGAAAATGACATAGATGACATTGTCGACGAGGAGGTAGATGCCATTGATGCTGGATACGGAGATGAATGGCATGGCGGGTTAGTAGATGAAGACGATGATAATGTTGATGATGATGATGATGACTACTTCACTGAGTCAATGTTTACATAGTGCACGTCGTTCACTAATTTATGCAATGCTGGTGTTCTTATGATTTAGAATCGCTGTTCCGTAAGTTAAATATATGCAACCTTTTATTACAATCCTCTCCCTCGATTCGTTATGTTATTTGACTTGCATGTTTTCCAACCGGAGTGCGTATTGGTTGCAGCTGTAATGTGTTTATGCAATTTGTTACATTCATAGCAAAGTATCCAACATTGATCAGTGTATCATATTTAGCGTCATTAGGCATACAATTTTCAAATTCTAATGCATGCACTTATCTAACTGATTTTCATAACATTGCGCAGGAGTTGGTACGCATGGATGGTTCAAGCAGAGTCATCACCCAGTATGACTCTCAGGAGACGCAACCTCCAGAGTTTCCGTTGGAGGGCACTAGCACCCCATTGACCGGGATTCGACTTGTGCCGAACACCGACATGTGATAAGCATCGTTAACATTCAAAAAATACAAAACGGATGTGTCCGACATTTTCATTTCATTTGTTGGCAATGCTCTATCATAGGTTCGGTCGTCGAGATGTCGCACGTGCCATCTCCGAAACCATTCGAACTTATTACAAGGATGCCTTCACGTGTTGGCGGGACGCCCCTGAGGATCACAAGAGGTTTTGGTGGAATTGTTTTAAGGTATACTTTCCAACTTCACCATATGGTACATGATATCCACATTGAATTAAGTTCAATAAGTATTGAGAAGTAAAATGTCTTCTTGTAATTGATGGGATGCCTTATCCAATGCTCTGGATGTGTGATCCGTTGACATGTGTACTTGGTGTATTTCGGGCGTGTGACCCGTTGAGCGTGCAAACATGTATATATCCACACTCACACACAACCCCCCCACACACATAGGGACACAAATATGAAAGCTTAAAGTGTAGTGCGTGGTGTCTGAATGTAAACTCTACTGATGAGATTGTGTGATCTGGTGAGATGTATTGTTGGTGAACTCCGGGCGTATTGCCCGTTGAGCATGCAAATTTGTTATGTATTTTTAGGTACTGCAGGGAAGTATTGTATGGCTTTAAGCCTGGGACATGGTCAACTTTTAGGCGGAACTCTGTCCGTTTCTTCCCAGAAATGAATTATTTTTTAAAATTTTTTGGATGTGTGATCCGTGGAGATGTGTACTTTGTGTACTCCGGACGTGTGGCCCGTTGAGCGTGAGATTATCTTATTTACTTGTATGTATTTTTTTCTACGATAATGTATGTATTAAAGGCTCGGATATTGTCAATTGCTAGGCGGAACTCTGTCCGTTTCTTTCCAGAAATATGACTGCATGCAAATAATTGTACATTCACCTATATTTAACGTACACTAAATATATATGTCGCTGAAGCAATCTTTTAGCCAATAAGTATGTCATCTATCCTCATGTTGGAGTTTTTGGTTTGTATGCAACAGAAAGGTCTAAATCTGTAACGGGTGTTGGAACTGACATAATGTATAATCATAATCTGGGTGTTTTTTCGTTAGTATGTGTAAAACATGACCACATATTATGAGTTACGTATAAAAAACGACCACTACTGAGTTTTTTTGGAAAACTAACACAATGCAATCGTATTCTATTGTATTATTTGGAATTTTCCATGCAGCAACGATTCACATGGGATCCCGAGCACGAGGCTTTAGTCAGAAGAGAATGGCAATAGAAGGTGCGTATAAGGGTGAAAGACATAGTGAACAAGGCCGCGAGGGGCTCTCCGGACAGGATCATTACTTGGATGATGGATGATCTTCGCGCTTCATTGCGACACAAGAGGAAAACTGATGAGGAATTCAAGAAGCGGTCTGAGCGGAACACGAAGAATAAGACAGAGGGACCGAAGGGTAAGATTGGGCATAGCCAGGGTCAATATCAGCGACAATATGGGCAGACAGACTGGTATGAATATCTGAAAAATTTGACAGGAATACGTTAATTTAATTTTTCAAAGCTACTCACGTAAACATATATATACTACTATCTGTTAGACGAAGCAATTGGGAAGAAGACCTTCTGCAGCTGAATTGTTTGCGACCACTCATTCAAAGGTTGATGAGAATGGTCAATGGATTTGGTGCGATGCTCACGCGCAGAGTGTTTATGTAAGTACTACATGATAGATATGTTTGATTTGTAAATTTGGACTTCTCTTACCACCCAGCTCACTTGATCCCCTTCCTTCAGTAATATTTATATCCTTGCTTGTATTTGTGGTTTTATCATTGTCACGTGAGGTGATATACTCCGGATGTGTGATCCGTTGAGATGTGTACTTGGTGTACTCCGGGCGTGTCGCCCGTTGAGCGTGCAAACGTGTTATATGGTTTTTATGTATTACAGTGTAGAAATTATGGCTATAAGCCTGGGATATTGTCAACTTTTAGGGGGAACTTTGTCCGTTTTTTCCCAGAACTGTAGTTAATTTTTCCTTTTTTGATGGGCTTTTTCAATTCATCCCACTGATGCAGGACAAATATGAGCAATTGAAAGCAGAAACTGATGTGCAAGTGGGTTCAGCTGCAGATGATCACCTGTTCTTCAAGGCAAGTGGTGGCTGGAGTGAGAAGGGCACTATATACGGACTTGGAAGAGAGGGTCCTGCTATGTTTGAGAGACCGACTACGTCTAGGCATACTAGCTCCAGCAGTTCTTCTGCATATTCCTCCCCAATAGTTACGTAGCTCCAGGATCAGTTGCATACGACACAGAATAAGTTGCAGACGACTCAAGCTCGACTACATTCGACAGAGGAGGAGTTGAGGAGTACTAGGGAGGAGTTGAGTAGTACGAGGGAGGAGTTGGAAGCTACAAAGAAGCAGTTGGATGACCAAAGAATAGGACTGCTGGAGTTAAATGCTCGGCTTGACAGCTTCTCGGTGCTCCTTGGCCACCCAACCCGTGCAGACAACTCTCATGCATCCTCATAGATTTAGGTATGTGTGGTTGTACCCTTTAACTTAGTTGGGTGCATAGTTGTAATTACATGAACACCTCAATGTGTCTCGGGACTTTATGATTAGTAGAAAAGCATTTTGGGCGTTGTCGCGAAAAGTGTTTGATATGAAACAGTTGTACGTAGTTGTTGTGGTTTTGGAATGCAAAACTTTGGAAATTTTGGTAAAATTTCAGATGGCATAGCATGTATCTCGATTTAGGGGCAATTGTGGCCCGATCATGTGAATAGCATGATGTGTAAATTTTGTAGGTGCTATGTTCAAATGAGTAGAATTCATGCAAAATTATGTGCAGGTTAGAGACCAAAATAGACAATTCGGTCTCTGTCTGAGACCGAAATAGACATTTCGGTGTCCAATAGAGTTTCTAGCAACCGCGGTCTCAATTAGAAACCAAAAGGATTTCGGTCTCCAATTGAGACCGAAGATAGTGGTCTCCACTAGAGACCGGCCCATCATGGTCTCAACTGGAGACCGGTCCTCTTTGGTCTCAAATGGAGACCGTACTGGTTTGGTCTCAAATGGAGACCGACTAGTTTCGGTCTCAGTCAGAGACCAAACTGTGTGGTCTCTAGTTGAGACCAAATATTTTGATCTCAATTAGAGACCGATGTGGTTTGGTCTCCAGTGGAGACCGTTTTCTTCAAATCCGGTCTCCAAATTTGAATTGCTACCAACGATTTGGAGACCGAAACAATTCGGTCTCTGTTCAGTCTCCAAAATTAAATGAAGACCGAATTTTCTATTTTGGAGATCGAATTGTGTCGGTCTCAACTGTTTCCCCTCTGTAAACTGTTTTTACCGAAAACTGTTTTGTGGGTCTTTAGGAATCAACCTCTCTATTGGTAGGAATACCGGTAGGGGTAAGGTTGCCTACAGCTGGATCTCCCCAGACCCCGCGAAAGCGGGACTCACACTGGGAGTTGTTATTGTTGTTGTTGTTGTTGAATTGTGTCGGTCTCAAATGGACCAGAGTACTGTAGTGGGGGGTGTCCATAGACACTCTAGCCCCCCAAAAAAATATCTAAATAGCTAATCTGAAAGGGTTGGTATTTATATTGGTGGATACCCCTAAAAAGAGGCCCAAAAATCTTTTGGATACCTTGCTTGCATTCAACCAGCCTAATTGATGAACTAATAGCAATTTTCACTCGCATAGAGCACAATCCAATCACTCCCACCTTGACTCCCTATATCGACGACCACCAGCCAGCCATCAGCCCATCACTCATGGCGTCGACTACCATGTCATCACTATTAGTCGCTCACTCGTCGCCCTTTCGATCTCCTCTCAGTTGAAACTAGTCGCAGCCAGCCTGTCAGCCTGCTGTCAGTCATCATCTCGTCACTCCACGTTAGGCCCATGCCATTGTCCATCACCAAATGCTCACCATTGATGTCGCTAATGTTGGTCTCTAGTACTCGAATTCTGAAAGCTCTAATGGTGCTCTCTAATCTCTCTTTCTCTCCCCTCATTTCTCTATTTAGGTTTTCTCTTTTTCCATCCTAGTGAAATGGTCAGAATTGATGGTGTCTTGCGCTCATTAGCGAGAAATTTTATTTAATAGCCACAAACTAGCAATTTCTATTTTGGAGTTTATTTGTCTCGATCACATTGAATAATTTTTGGATTACTCAAAATCAATTTGGTTTTTGCGTTAAATCAAGATTTGATTCAATAAATATGTGGCAACTAAACCATTTTTCCTGGATCAGTAAGCATAAGATTCAAAGTTGTTTCTACATCTTCAAATTGTATCTGCTTTCATTTGATACGAATTGTTGAACCCAGTATTGGCCTTGATGATGTGAACTTTGGGTTAATCAAAGGCACTATAACTGAATATTTGGGGTATTAATCAATGGCATTATTGATAGAAGGGTGCTCAGTGCTCTTTTGTTTGAGTCACTTTTTAAGGCAAGTATATGAATGTGTTCGAAAATCCTCTTGTTATCGATTGGTCCTCTTATTGCCTTTCCAACTAGACTAGAATTTTAAGCTAGCTATCTTTATTATGAATCAACGGTCTTAGGATGTGGAGCAATCTTAGGATAGATGACCTCTTGGAAAGTTTCCCGAGTAGCGTGTGAGCGAAAATAAAGCATGCCAAAAAGGCTCGTGGTAATTTGTGGGGCTAGTTGACGATCCTCAAAGTCGTTATAGGTAACTATCCCTACCCGGGAAAGGGTCAAAGCGTTATAGAGGGTATTAGAGTTGACCTGCAATCGTGAGCTGCGCTAGTAGATGAAGAGTTGATGGGCAGTCACCTAGTGGGGCAAAGATATTAGGTGTGGCTTGCCAGTCAAAAGGACTCGTAAGTCGGTCAGGGAGTGGGGCACAACAAGGATGTCGTGCGCTCCAAGTGGGGTTGAATGTAACACCCTGTACGTGGCTTAAAGGATTTGATATGACTACTTATATCACCAAAGGTGCACCTTCCTTTTTAGGAAGCTCACTCTTAAGAACTCTATAGTTACGCGTGGTTGTTGGGGAGCAATCTTAGGAAGGTGACCTCTTGGGAAATTTCCCAAGTAGCGTGTGAGTAAGGACAAAGCACGCCAAAAAGACTTGCGGTGATTTGTGGGCCAATCAAAGGTCCTGAAAGTCGTTCCTGGTAACTGCTTGCAACCCGGGAGGGGTCGTGGCGTTACAGCTTGATTTTAGTGAGGTGGTTAGTTTGCTTGATTTTAGTTGGTAAGGAGACTTGAACTTTTGGATTTAGGCAATGACAGTATAGCAATCCTATTATCCCACTATAATTAGGATTTAGACAACTGTTCATTTTCTTAACTTTAGTTGACTTTGATAATTTCACTTTCGATTTTGTCTAAATTGGTTTTGATTTTAGATGGTCCAATTCGAATGATTAGGTATTTATACTTGTTATTGTTTAAACTTTATTTTATGGTAGCCACGATGATGAATGTTCATAGGTGGACACCCCTAATTCGAATTTCTAGATCCGCCACTGAGTTTTTACCTTATTTTTCTCATGTATTAGATTCAATGACTATAGAAGGTCTCACTTTTGTATTGTTTGAGTTTGTCCCTCTTTTGCCTTAGGCTCTCTTTGGAGGCCATTTTTAACATTGTATTGAAACATGTGAGTTTTGGAATTATCGTCATTAGTATGTCCGTCATGTAAATAGTCATCTTCCTTGACATATTGAGTTTCTTTATTGGCGTTGGTCATGCTCGCCATATGAATCATTGTCGTCTTCAACATTATGAGATACAAATTCTTTGATCTCGGTTGTTTCCTCCTATTTAACAATATCAAGAGTTAAAATTTTTTCCATAGTGCCATGCAAAAAATAAAGAGCAGGACATATCCATAAATACCAATGGAAAGGTCATAATATAGCATATTACTAGCTTTAGACTTTTTGAACATCATCTTGTATTCATCATCGGTAAACTGATCCCTCAATTTCTCAATAATAGTGAAACCTTTCTTGATAATATCCCAAAGATCAAGACCTTTGTACTTAACAGAGCTCCATAATTTCCTGCCACTAGAAATAATTAGTAACTATAAAAGAGGAGGACAATCAGAATCAAGATTAGAACTATTAGACGGTTAATCTCAAATATGTAGCACTTGCTCTAATATCAATTAAAAGTTCAGTTAGACTAGTTAAATCACCTGTGGACTAAATAGCGTGATTAGCAAAAATTAAAGCAATTATAAAAATTAAATACTAGACAAAATACGTCGATATGTTTATGATGTTGGCCCTTCCAAACAGGATCAGTCATCACCTAAGACTCTAATTTCCTTAGAATTTGAACCGCTCCACTTCTTATTCACTTAAGAAGTTACAAACTCAAGTCCCCTAACTCAATGAAGACTCCTTGAACTATTCGGTGGTGAGAACCTCTCTCTTGATCTATCACTCATCTAAGTTCTTATGGTTGACTCGTTAACTAAATATTGCTCACTTAATGCTTAGCTACCCCAAGTAAGTTATTCCTCACTTACTTGTTACAAGATTCCCTTACAAAAGTTATCCTCATAAGATAAGTATAAGCGTTGATTGAATCAATACCCATGTTCTACCTCAAAGCATTATCTTCATGTGTTCTTTTCTTGTGTTTTGGACTTGCTTCAGCTTCTTGTATTTATGGGCAAAGATGTATCATTTAGCCATTATGACATAATTAATCTCTCAATCATGGCAACTTTAGATTTGCTGTAATTAAATTTTCTATTTTTAAAGCCTTGAAGTTGCTTTCAAAGTCATGGAATCATGCTTATTTGTTGTACAAATAAATCTATGTCCACATTCTCAAGATAGTAACGATATCATGTATAATATATTCAACATGATTCTTAATTTGGATTTTAAGAATTGAACTCAAATTTAAACTTTATCAACCAAGGAACAATCTTGGAGATTTATTATCATATCAACTAGTGACTACCCAATATTGTCCTTAATCAATCAAGGGATATTTTATACATAATCGAAGATTTTCCCAAATTAGCAAACATCAATCTTTTAGATCATGTGAAATCTATATGATATATACTCTACTATATAATATCTTCAAATAAACTATATAATATCTTTGGTTAATCAAATGTAATGAAATATACAGGATATTTGTCATGAGATCTTATCTTGATTATTTCACTATCCAATATTAATCTATAAGATAAAATTCATATAATATCCAGTTAAATCAATTAGCCTAAATCATATCCATGATCATATCTCAAAGCCAAAATATGAAATCCAAATCATGTCATAAAAGCCTTTACATAATCTCTGACATCATGGCCACATATAAATCAAGATCCTTATGCCATCAAATATCTTCAATAGTACCAGCCAAAATATGATATCCATAAAGTCATATAGTTTCCAAGGTTGCATGACTAAAATAACGCATGTAATGTATAAAAATGTTATTTCATAATACACTCACAAGTAGGTCCAAAACATGTATTTCAATATTCATAAAAATGTATTAGACTGACCATAAATAATATATATAAAGTAAAATAATTATAAGTTCTAGTTACTTCATCATTTCATGTATAATGTTAATTAGATTGTTTGTTCTCATCGAAACCAACATGTGACTCTTAAAGCCAACATATATTACCCAAAAGCTTAAACTTTAGTCCATGATAGATTTTGCGATATCATTCCATCAGAAAATCAAAAGCTGGTAACTATTAGAGAAAAGGAAACAAAATGAAATCAAAAAACGTTGACAATTCCTAAACAGCGATAAAGATAGAGGGGAGTCTGACCTCTGTGTTACAATGATAGAGCTAACAATCAAGCATGCATACATGTATGCATGCACATCGAGCCTACAAAATCACATCTATCGATATGTACAAGTCTTTATATGTTCGTTTCATCTATGCTCTAAACTACTAAGGTTGTTGATTGTGATTGAGGCTAGCCCACTGTAAAACTATGGAAGAGTATGATGATCAAGAATAGACGAAGAATGGGAAAGAAGGGAGCGCTTCATCTCCATACTGGTAGTTACATTCCAGTTGATCAATTATATTAAGAGAAAAGAATCACTTATATGCATGAGCTGCTCGTAGCTATATTTTGGGAAAACTAAATAAGCTAAGCTACAACTAATCATGCTAACGTGGAGGGGACTAACAAACTCCTTGTAATAAACCTTAACAAACCTCTCACTCCTCAACATCCCCCCTCAAGGCGAAATTGGAGGAGGGTCCAATAAACTAAGCCTTGAACACAAATAATTATGCTAAAATTCGCTCAAGAGCTTAGTCATGATGTCTCCAAGTTGTTCTCTGGAACGAACTGTAGAAAACCTTCAACAATCTCACCTCGTGTGTAGTGGCAATCAATGTTGAGATGCATAGTTCTCTCATGAAACACTGGATTAGCCGCAATGTGTTGGGCAGGTCTATTGTCACAATGCAGGATAATAGGTAGAGACAAAGGCATATGTAAGTCATATAGGAGATGTGAAATCCATTCCAGTTCAGAAATTGTGGCTGACATGGCCTTGTATTTAGCCTCAGCACTGGATTTAGTCACCATGTTCTGCTTCTTATGTTCAGCCTGAAAATATGTTATTTTTATACCCTTTATTATCTAATATTTGTTCGAAATAAATTATTAAACTAGGATTTTCATATTATTTTATTTATTTTATAGGAATTGAAAAAATTGGGAAAAAGATGAATAATTAGTTCAAAATGAAGCTTGGTTCAATTGGTAAATGAAAAAGAAAGACTGAAGCAAAATAAAAAAGAAAAAAAAAGACAGACCCTACCCATGACGCCGAGGACCACGCCCGGCAAAGCCCCTTCCTTCTTAGCCTAGCGGCCCACTCATCTTCCCAGACCCGGTCTCCCTCTCTCTTTTCTTCTTTTCTTTTTCCTTCTCTGTTTTTTTTGTGGATCGGCCTAGCTTCTATTTTTCTTTTTTTTTTTTTTTGGGCTCAGCCTAGCCTCCTCACTTAAGTGAGGCACGCCCAACTCTCGTGACTTCAGCAGCTACCCTCTTCCCTGTCCTTTCTTCTTCTTTCTCCTTCTGCATTACCTAGCCGTCCCCCACACTTGAGAAACATAAAGAGCGAAACAAGGGAGGCGATCGTTCCCATTCCCCTCCTTCAACCTTTCAGCTTCCTCCATCATTAACGGCCATGGTCTGACTTCCTTTTCTCTTCCTCCTTCCTCAGCATTAAACCCAGAACCTGAAACACTGAGTCGTTTGCCGCTTCCTGAGTTTAGCCATGGCGTTTCTTTTTCTCCCCTCCTTTAATCATCGACATTCAATGTCCCCCTATCATCAACGATCGTTTCTCATCCACTCCATCATCATCACTATCGAAGAGATGGCAGTCACAAGAGCTTTCAATTGAGAATCAATGGAATTGACTGGCTACGAAAGTCAAAGAAGAGCACAGGAGACTGGGAGGTCAAAGTATCTTAGGGTAGCAAATTAGGATAGTGGTAGTCTAGTTTATGAATTTGGTTTTGCTTTTCAATCTGTTTTTCGATTTCAGATCTCATTTTAGACTTTCACGTTTTGTTTTGATTCAATAGGTCGAAGTGTGAGTTTTGGTTTCGTGGACGAAATTTCAAGCAATCTTTTCCAGTTTAGTCCTGCGTTTGCTTCTTTCTATGAAATCATATTTCTCTGTTGCTTGAGTTCTACTTCCCCTGTTCCATTGTGAATCTGCCATTAATTTCAAGCATAGAGTAGTGTAGTTTGATTTGGGAGAATTTGTGAATATGCTATTATTACATGATAGGTAGGAGCAATTGACTTGAGGTTGTTTTGTTAATTTAATAGTTGTCAATCGGGTTCTTTTAGGATGCTACATGTATGATTCTATCAAAGTTTACTTTGTTTGCATCACTGAGTCGATTGTCTAGTTAATCCAAACAACCTAAACTTCGCAATCCATCCCTGAGGATGATACCTACAATCCCCACAACGTACAACTGTGTACTTGCGGGAAAAACACTAACACTTTCTGGTGCCGTTGCCGGGGATGGCATTGTGACATTAGGTCGCATTGAGTCATTTGCGTCGATTTCATTTTCGTTACGTATCTTTGATTTTTCGATTTTGTGTTCGTTAGTTTAGTTTTAGTTGTTTTAGTATAGTTGAGATTTCTTATGTTTTTGATTTTCAATTCAAGTTTATATTTTGTTTTTTTTTGTTCCATTTAATTTTGATTTTGGTTATTCTTTTCTGCTCTATTGTCACAATGCAGGACAATAAGTAGAGACAAAGGCATATGTAAGTCAGCAGGAGATATGAAATCCATTCTAGTTCAGAAACTGTGGCTGACATGGCCTTATATTCAGCCGCAGCACTGGATTTAGTCACTGTCTTCTGCTTCTTGGTTTTCTAAGAGACAAGAGAATTACCCAAAAACACACAATACCTAGTAAGAGATTTGGCACTAATTTTGCAAGTTCCCCAATCTACATCAGTATGGGTTGTGACTCGTAACCTCTCATTTGCTAGGTAATATAGACCTTTATTTGGTGTACCTTTCAGATATCTTAACACATGCATGGCAGCCTGAAGATTGCTGTCCCTTGGGGCCTGAATAAACTGACTGAGATGTTACACAGCATAGGATATGTCAAGCCTAGTTAAAGTCAAATATAGTAATCTGCCAAGGACTCTTATATATTGTTCTAGGTCTGGCAACCTTTGGCTAGTATTAATAGAGAGTTTAAGACCTTTTGGAAGGGGAAACTTGGTAGGCTTTGCCCCTATTAAACCAACATCAAGTAAGATGTCCATGACATACTTTCTTTGATTAAGAAAGGTGCCTTTGGGAGATCTAGAGATTTCAATCCCAAGAAAATATCCTACAATTCCCAGATCCTTAATTGTGAAAGCAGTATGCAGATCCCCTTTAAGTTGGGTAATACCAACACTATCATCTCCTGCAATCAACAAATTATCCACATAGATAAGCACAAAAGTGAATAATCCTTGCTGAATCCTAGTGAACAAAGAGTAATCACTCTTTGATTATTAGAAACCTTTGGACTGCGAGAATTTAGTGAGCTCTAAATTCCACTGTCTAGAAGCTTGTTTGAGGCCATAAAGTGATCTTTGAAGCTTACATATCTGCCCAAGTTGTGCTTTTATATACCCTTCAGGGGTACCATGTATACTTCCTCATCAATATATCCATGTAAAAAGGTATTGTTAATGTCTAGTTGGTGTAAAGGCCAACCCTTGGCAATGGCTAAGGCTATGAAAACTCGGATTGTTGTGAGTTTAGACACAAGTGAAAAAGTATGTTTATAATCTTTGTCCTTCACCTGCTCAAATCCTCTAATCATCAGCCTTGCCTTATGTCACTCCACTGATCCGTCTGCTTTATACTTTGTTTTATATACCCATTTAGATATGAGGGCCTTCTTCCCTTGAGGAAGAGAAGTCAATATCAAGGTATTGTTTTGTTTTAATGTTGCAAGTTCATGGTTCATGGCCTTCACCCTATCTGGATATAACTTTGCTTGTGCATAGTACTTAGGTTCTGGCTGTTGTAGCACATTTACCAGTGAGGACACATAATTTGCTAGTGAATAAAGGATAAGGGGTAGAAGAGGAATGAAAACTATGTGACTGGGAAAAAGGTCAAAAATGAAAGGACTAGGCTGGGTAAAATTCATGTTGGTGGTGATAGAAGCTGATTATGGTACTGAATTGACAGCTGTAGTAGTTGACTTAGGACATATATAATCCTTAAGCTAGGTTGGTGGAGCTCTGGCTCTAGAAGATTTTCTAGGGGGTGGTTCTGCAACAAATACATTATCAGTAGAATAGGAAACAAAATAGGAAGGAAGAGAAGTATCATAAGCCATGTGATCACTTGTAAGAATGTCAGGGTGTGAGGATGAAGTGGCACTATCTGCAGGAACATGTGAGGTTGTATGAGAGGAGAGATCACATGAAATAGAGCTGTCATGAGTTTCTAAAGTTGAAGAACTTGGCTGAATTTTTGATGAATCTAGTATGCAGAGAGGGGCTGAAAAAGGTAGGATAAAACCATTTGAGCTCTCCGTACAGGGAAAACTAGTATTACTTGAATCCCTTTTAAAAGGAAAGACATATTCTCTGAACAAAACATCCCTGCTATAGAAAATCCTTTTTGTTTTCAAATCATAAAGTTTATAACCTTTAAATCCAAAAGTGTAACCAAGAAAAATCCATTGATGTGCCCTAACATAAAATTTATTCCTTTCTACCACATTAGCAGCAAAACACAAACAACCTATAGTCCTTAATGTAGTGTAGTCAAGTTTCTTTCCATGAAGCATTTCAAATGGACTTGTCCAAGGCAAATTGGACATAGGCAGCATGTTTACGATGTGTGTTGCAGAAAGTATACATTCACTCCAGAATGATTTAGGTAGGCCTCCATGAAATCTTATGGCCCTTGCAGTATCAAGCAAGTGTCTATGCTTTCTTTCTGCAACTCCATTCTGCTATGGGATTTTCATAATGGACTTTTGGTGCAAAATACCTTTTGAGTGAAAAAAATCAAGGAAAGTGGACTAAATGAATTCAGTTCCATTGTCTAACATCACCATAAGCAACTTTGTATTAAACTGTGTTTCAATCATATGATAGAAATGGTTTATGGCAGCGTGTTTTGTCTTGCAGCATCTGAGTGCAAGTAGTTCTGGTAAAATCATCCACCAAAGTGAGAAAATACTTGACACCAGTGATACTAGTCACCCTCTAAGGACCCCAGAGGTCCATATGTACAAGTGAAAAAGGCTTAGAAGTAGATATGGTGCTTTTATTGAAGGGAAGTCTAAGGAATTTTGCTTGAACACAAGTTTTACAAAAAAACTCCTTGGATAAGTAAGGTTTACAATCAACAACTGCATCTTAAAAAAGAAGTGTGACCCATTCTGGCATGTAATACATCAATATCCTTCGAAGTACATGCTGAATTGTTGTAAGGAGTAGAGCCTAAGCATATTGTATTTGAGGGAAGGACTTCAGAGATATTGACAACATGACTAGAAACTTTGTCTTTAGAAGAAGATGCAAGAGTATAAAGCCCACTAGCCTTTTTACCAACAGCCACAATCAGCCTAGTTGAAAGGTCCTGAAAAACATAATGAGTGGGATAAAAGCTTGTGCAACATAGGTTGTCAGTCAAACATTTTGCAACAGACAGGAGATTATATTCGAAGTCTGGCACATAGAAAACACCATGTAGTGTCAAAGAGGGTGATAAAAAGATGTCACTAACTATTGTAACAGGTTTTAAGGTCCCGTCAGATAGGGGTGACAAACACAAGGTTATGTAATGGAGTGGTGGTGGAAAATATACTAAAATTGAAGGTCATGTGGTCACTGGCACTTGTATCAATGATCCAAGAACCCACGGCACTATTTAACACAACACAGCTTATATGAGATTCAGAGCTGGTTGAAGTCATACCTGCAAAATGAGCATAAACATTGGAGTCTGCACTTAACATTTCCATACCTTGCTTACCTTTCACAAGTCGTATCATCTCTTGAGCAAGAGCCTGTACAAGGTTGGTATCAGCTTTGTTTAGAGTAGAAGAAGCACCTGAACCTAGAGCATTAACCATCTAATTTCCAAATGCATCATCAAGAGGGCTATCAAGGTTGCTATCAGCATGGGAATTGACTAGATTGGTTGAGAATCTGGGATTCCTCCTTGGTCTGTTGCTATCCTTAGGACCTTGATACCAATCTGGATACCCTATGATCATGAAGCATTGGTCTGTAATATGGCCAGATCTCTAACAGTGATCACAAAATCTATTACCCTTACTTTCTAAACTCCTTTCTACCTATAGGACCATTCCCAGGTTTAGCTACAAATGCAATGGCTGTATTATCTAATTCTCCAAAAGAATTGGTGGATGATGTCCTCATAACCTTTAAAGCTATCTCCCTATTAGCTATTATATTGCCAGTGAAATTCCTTTGTGTTTATAGTCTTTGAATCATAGAATAAGCTTTGTTAACAATTGGCAATGGATCTAGTAACAAAATCTGCCCCCTAATAGCTTCATAATTCCCATTCAAATGCATCAAGAAATGCATCAACCTCTGCCTTTCTACTAATTCCATCGTTTTTTTTAATAGCCTTACATCTAGGATCACAAGCACATACAGGTACCTCAGAAAGAACACCTAGTTCATCCCAAAGTCTTTTCATCTTTGTGTAATATACTGCCACAGAATCATTTTCTTAATACA
Organism: Carnegiea gigantea; assembly: GCA_029747015.1. Classification (NCBI taxonomy): domain Eukaryota; kingdom Viridiplantae; phylum Streptophyta; class Magnoliopsida; order Caryophyllales; family Cactaceae; genus Carnegiea; species Carnegiea gigantea. Next base: position 191,052 of record JAKOGI010001208.1, read on the forward strand.
ATTCAGATAGTTCCTTTTCCAGTTGATAAAGCAAGGGACCATTACTTTGGCCAAATCGTTCAGTAAGCTCTTCCCAAAGTTGTTTTGCAGAATTAACATATAAGAAGGCCTCTGTAAGTTTATTTACCATCGAGTTCAATAACCAACTTACCACCATATTATCACATCTAATCCATTGGTTGTGTAGTGGTGAAGTCGATTCAGGTTTAGTTCATGATCCATCAATGAATGCAAGCTTTGTCTTAGTCTTTAAACCAATCTTCATAGCACGACTCCATTTTTGAATCCATTCAACTTGACATTGACAAGCTGCATTCCAAGAAAATCTGATCCCTGCAAACACAATGAATCATTGTTATACATTTCTTGATGTCTACTTGATCCTGAATCACTCGAATCAGGAACCTCTCCAGGCATGATTTAACAATCTCAGTCGAAATAGAGTTAGATCCTAAATCAAATACTGATGGCTGTATCAATTGTTGAAACAAAACAATTGATCAAAGTCAAATAAGAACTGTTTATTTCGATATAGCTTGATTGATTGTTGATACAAAACAATCAATCAAGAATGAGAAGAATAGAGACTAGAACTAATTTAGGATTCGGATACAACCTAGAAGCTCTAATGCCATGTAAAACTATGGAAGAGTATGATGATCAACAATAGAGGAAGAATGGGAAAGAAGGGAGCACTTTAGCTCCATACTGGTAGCCATATTCCAGTCGATCAATTACCGCAACAGAAAAGAATCACTTATATACATGAGCTACTCGTAACTATATCTTGGGAAAACTGATTAAGCTAAGCTACAACTAATCATGCTGACATGAAGGGGAGTAACAAACTCCTTGTAACAAACCTTAACTAAGCCTCTCACTCCTCAACACTGGCCAATTGTTTTGTGTATACTATTAATACACATTTTATTGATTCATATGACACAAACCAAGCACTTGGCAATGGCGAGCCCAACAAAAATGAACCAATTATTAAATCGATCTTATTTTCCTAATTGGAAATAATTGAATGCATATTTAGCTATTCAATATGTACTCAGTCAATAGTTATGTCCACGTGATTGTAATTACGTATTCTGCACCCCAAAGTATGATTAAAAGTGTGAGTTCGATAATTCAAAAATATTGTTTATATTATTAAAGTACACCTTTTTTTAGGGGAAGCCCACTATTAAGAAAGTTTTTGTTAGTGGCTTGTAAATGGAAACAAAGTACACTGGAAAAGCCCGTGCTGATTTGTGGTGTTAGCCGTCAATCCTTGAAACTATTTTCGATCATTGTCCACAAAAATGAAAGGGACCAGGGTGTTATAGATGGCATCAAGCTGACCAACAATTGCGAGCTAAGCCCTGGGTAGTTGCCTAGAAGAGTACAACCTCTCGACGGGTTAAAATGTCAGGAAAGAGCATAAGTTGATTAGTATGTATGGAAGATACAACAAGGACACTATGTTCTTTAAGTGCGGGTGATTGTGACTAATACACAAAGTATGGTCAAAAATTTGGTTTAACATATTTAAAATTACTACTTATGTCACCAGGATACACTTTCCATTTTAGGGGCCCATTCTTACAAGTTTCACAATTAAGCATGCTTGTTGTGGATTTACTCTTATGTACAGTGAGTAACTCCATGGGAAGTTTTTATAGGTGTCATTTGAGTGAGGACAAAGTGCATTGAAAAACTTAAGATTACTTGCAGGATAAATTATGGATATATGCTAAAACCGTTCCTAACAATATATTGTTTACAGTTTAAAAAGAGGCATAAGCATTATAAATGCATATCAATGCATACGACATTGCAAGATTAACTAGATTCTCCCTTCCATGTGCCTTTTATCTACAATAAGAACCAAGCTCACGCAATACCAAAAAACACAGCACTTGATTTTGAGAAGATGATTGTAACTTCATATATAAAAGTTTGTCTTATATAAGTTTATTTATTATAAGATTTTTTTTCCTATGTATAGGGGGATTAAACTGTGTCTCATCTATTAAAACTCACAACAAGAGCGTTGTTCATAATTATTTGCATTGTGACGATGCACTTACAATTTGAATATTATTTAGATGCGTATCCCAATCACGACAGTAAAATGTTTAGATCGACGTCACTTAAAATGCTTGATCTCACTGATTATCTTAGGTGAACTAGAATACAAAAGTGCTTATTGGATAGATTGATTACTAATTCTATAAACCATGTGACATGATCTTTGCCTCATCTTGCCTCACACTTACGAGTAGTACGCTTCATACGGAGCAATTACTGTAATGGATCGTTTAACTGGTGGTAATCAACAATGTAATGCAATTAAAATAATATCGTTGATTACATTACCATGTTTGGTTGGCTAAATCAAAATTACCTTGTGATAAAAATGACATAGAAAGTTGTAATAGAAATAACATGGACTTCCCTTGAACAATCCCCATTACATTTCCTAAGGCAATCAAATTCTCACCGAACCCAGTGGACATTTTCCTGCTCTTTAAAAAAAAAAAAACCAGATACTCAAAACCTCCTCCAGCATCGACCAGTGTCCCCTCTCTCTCTCTCTCTCTCTCTCTCTCTCTCTCTCTCTCTCTCCCCCCCCTATAGCCACCATGGACAACTTCTAGATGTGATCAATGTCGCTTTTTTGAGTTCCTGCTCTAGATGATTTCCACCATCTTCTCACTGCAATTTGTGAGTTCTTTATGTAATTTCAGCTTTTGATTTATCTCTCACTGTGAATTTAATGCTTTATTTTCAAGGAACTTTGATGACAAAGTAATGGAACTGTGATGATGAATGGTGGAATTGGTGTCTCCTTTTTAAGGAATTGTGATGGTGAATGCTTTAATTTCAAGTTTTTCATGTCTAGGATTTTAGTGGACCTATTTGGTTCTACAAGAAGTTGAAGCTATATCTTTGTTTTAAGCTTCTTCTCCTTATATCAGCTTTCTGTAATTGTCTATCATAATAGAAGTTCAATTCTTCTCTGCTATTTTTAGTCTTTTGCACCTACATGGTTGTCGCTACTAGCTGGTGAAGGTTGGATTGCAAATTAGGAATGATGGATAATGAAGCATGTTTGTTAAGATTAGCCCAAAATACTTGGAATGCTGAGGCAGCTATGATTGTGATACAGATATAGCCTAGCAAATGAGCACGGTCTGTAATATCATTGTAAATGAAAATGCTATTTTATATTCTCAACTGTTGTTGTGGATGTAGCTCAAGAAGCCAGCATTGGTACCAAACCAACCAGTCCTAGTTCACGATGCTAAATCAACCAATCCCAGTTCATTTGGTCATTTTAATATATGTAACTCTATATGATGTCTTTGTTGCTCGTAGATTCAAGGCATAAACTTTGCTGCCATTCATAAGCTGGCTTCACCAAAAGGTCGTGGTCTAAGAAAAAAATGAAAGAAAAAGGAAATATCTTGTGAACAGTGGAACATTATTCAAAGTCGATAATGGGTTTAAACCGGGGTTTCTAAATACTATTACAAAGAAACTTAAGGCCAAATTACCCGAATCAAATCTAAAAGCTCAGCCACATGTACATTCTCGACTTCAACACTTTAAAGGCGTATACAATGTTGTGCATGACATGGTACAAGTGGATTTGGATGGGTCCTAGAAATAAAGTCAATGGTGGACGAGAAAAACGCTTTTGAAAGCTTATGTGGAGGTAAGTTGTTCCAACCTAATTTTCTAGTTCTGTTTCTATAGCTGTACTGCCATGAAATATTGTTGAACTCTGTTGCAAATTCTAAAAATCGAAATGAAGTTAGTTTTACCCCATGTTGGTTCTACAGTATATTAATTGTGGCTTTTGCACGTTAATTTTTATCTGATTTATCTTCACATTCTTCCTTAGCTTCTCTATTTTCTTTTCATTTGAGTCTTTCTTTTGCTAATTCCTTCAAAGAAAACTTTACTCTCTCTCTCTCTCTCTCTCTAGCTACGTCTTTATGGGTTTGTTCTCATCACTGCTTTACTTTTTGCTACATTGCTTTAAATCGTTTGTGCACAAAAAGTGAGGAATCTCATCCAATTCATCACCCATAATGCCAAATGCTGTGTTTATATTCATGTTTTAGGTTGTTTTGAACATGGATCTTTCTTGATTATTGATTTTTAGCAAATGGGTGTTGAAAATTCTAGTTCTTTATGTTGAATTGTGATCAAAACAGTAGTATATATGTTCAAGGGTTGACCCTTTTGCTTTTTGTGACTCCATCAAACTTGCTTTATGGATGTTGGGTTCATAATTAATAAGAAGATTATGGGAGTAGTTGGGGATGTAATTTGGGTGTTTGTCTTTGTGGTTATATATCTTGTATGTAATATGAGCTTGCAAATACTTTTATTTGGTAATTATTGCTATTAGTTCTAGCTTTCTTGTTATACTGCTAAAATAATATTATTAATATCTATAGTTAATTGAAGTTGGAAAGGTTAGAGTGATTAAGTATTAGTTGAGCACTTTTTAATGTTTTTAATGGCTCTTCTAGTGGTTGTGTCCTAATATTATTAATACTTCATGATACGAAATCACCCCAGAGCTAATGATTGGAGAGGTAAACTGTGCTCTTATTATGAGGATTTGTACATAATCTTTGGAAAGGATTATGCTTCGGGGAAAGATGCTCAAGGACCTGAAGAAATGGAAGATGAGGTGAATGAAGAGGAAGAAAATAAAGAGTCAAGTAAAAAAGATGAACCTGAATCCTCATCTACTCAAGAGCCTTCTAGGGTTGAGTCAAGTTCAATGAAATTTGGGAACTGAGGAAAATGGATAAGGGCCTTTGACAACTAACTTAAAGGCTTATTAGAAGTTGCTTCTATTCTTGGGAGAGAGATAAGCGCTGCTAGTAGAAACATCAGTGGAGCTATCGGCTTTGATGTAAGAGTTAAGTGAGAAGCATTCCAAATTGAATGAAGAATTGGCTAACTTGGGGTTGACAAAAATTGAGAGGCATCAAGTGGCAAGAAAAATTACATTTGAGCCGGAGAGTGTAGATGTATTTTCAGTATCCTTGATGTCGCATAGAAAAAGTGGGTGCAAGCTCTTCTTCGAGGAAATATTTAAACTCGAAAATCTATTTAATTGTATGATTATACATATTTTTCGTTCTTACTACTCTCCTCTATTAATGGTTTTCGTCCTCTACCACCTCACAGGCTTGCCATCAGTACAACCATCATCATCCATCCCTTGCTAGTCCAATCATATATGAAGAAGTGTATTAAGTGGAGAAATTACTGTTGGATTTTGAATATGGAGATGTCTCTTTTCTGTGAGTTGTTGTTATGGTACTTGTTCTAATTTGCCAAAAAATTGTGAAACCTATCCTATGTACTTTCGACATTTGTGGTTATTGAAATTTCTAATCTATATGTATGCTTAGTGTTGGGCCACTAGTGTTTTCAAATTGTTTGAAGCAAGTGCCAAGTTTATTTGATTTTGCTTAGTAGAGATGAAGTTTCGATTAAAAAGAATTTTAGCATTCAAGTTTGAATTAGTATTTTTTATTTCTTGTAATTTTGTATGACATATACTCTCTCATTGTACCATGTGTAATTGCGAGGGAGAAAATCACAAATAATAATATTGACAATGTTAAGAACAAATATTTTTAAATAGAGTTGGATGCAAAGTTGCATCCATTACATATTAGATAACTAACCAAACATGGTAACGGAATGGCAATTACATTAACTTATGTAATTAGTTTATAACCAACCAAACATGGTAATGTAATCACTGTTGCATTACACATCATTTCTATTACATTACATTGTTCATTGTATTAAACTTAATTACATTGCATCCAACGAAACGCTACCTAAAATTCAAGAGATTACTCTAGCATTCTAATGTGTCACCTATGCTACGTTGCACTAAAATAACACTTAGTTTGACACTTTCAGTTAGTCAGGCTATACCAATCATATATAGAAATGTATGATTAAAAAAAAGGTGCTTGGGATGTTCTATTATATTGACACTAGACTTTTTGGCCCAAATGCATGTTGCATCATTGTTCGAATGTGCTTGGATCGATTATTAAAATGGTTCTAATCTTGATTACCTAACCGAAGTGACCTTGAGTTGTATTGGCCATCGTGCAATATCATTTTTATCTTTATACCTAAAACAAAAATACTTACAAGTTTCTTATTAACATTACATATATATGTTTCCAAACACACAAACATATTGATAACATCGATATTAGATTTAAACACACATGTTTGTATTGAAAATAACCCAATTTCGATCAAACTTAGACCAAATTTTAACTAACTCCAATGCACTCATCCTTTCAATTATAATATGTAATACAAGCATTCATCAAATGACATGTTGGTCAAGTCCCAATATGCCTTTTTATTGTTGATTTCTTTTAAAATGCATATACTTCTGGCAAGAGTTGATCAAAGATCTTTTTCTTTAGAGAAATTACGAACGTTGACTTGGCTGCATGTGTTATATTTTGATGGAAGTCAAAAAGGTAATTATGCATGTACTTGTGAATTGATGTGTTCAAACTTCAAAGTACATTTGATGTATGTGGATATTTTATATGTTGCTAACATACAACCTATTACTTAATTCTATGTATTTGTCCACATGTTGCATACATATCACCTTGTTAGACCCACCTTGATAAGTGTAGTTTTTGTCTAATCAAAGTCTCCCAGTAAGACTTAAGTGTTCTTTGAGTAAAGTTTTTCCAAAGTCAGTTGATCTGACTTTGGTGGGGTATCTTGTGATTATAGCTTCTCACACATATATAGTGTCATTGCATTCATGTGCTTAAAGTATCATGACTATAAGTTTATATGAACTTTGATCATATTCTATCAAAGTCCTATGTTTAATCATACATTCGAAGTCCCATGTTCAAACTCCTACATTCAGGGTCCTTTGAATGATTCTTCGATGTTTTCGAGTGAAAGTAAAATTGTAATATGAATCTCTTATTGTGTGAATGTATATGTGTATGTAAAGAATCATAGTTGGAAAGTTATACATATTATATAAGTTTGGTCTATTTCGATCAAAATTGGTTAGGCTGACTTTGAAATAACTTCGTTAGATATCAAAACCTTTTAAGTGATTTATACCTGATCAATATGCTGAGATATTATCTTGATCTTTTAATATGATAGCCTTTAATTATTGATTTTGATATGATCATAACCAAGATAATCCGTGTGAGAAAAGGATTTTCCTATAAGCTTTTGATTATTCTCAGCCAATATCTTTAAAGACTTCATGAGATTATTTGGTAATTATTATTGTCATATTTTTCTAAAGATTACGTACTATTTAAGCTTACCAAATTATTAATGCTATATTTATAGAACTATCTTGAATTATATTACGTGGTTAATATAAATGAATATTTTGATATTGGTATTGATATTATTTGATGATACTTGCGTAAGTAATAAGAGTAATAACAAATTCTAGTCAAAGTCTTTTTATTTGATGATATTTATGGGAGTTGCATACTTCAAATCTAGTCAAACTCTTTGAAGTAGATTTTGGTATCATAATCAGAATATTCTAAATCTTACCTTGTGTGTATCAACGGATACATGATTTAGTACAACGTTATAAAGAAGATCAATTGCTAAATGAAGATTTTTTCAATTATCAAATTGAGATTTCTTCTAAGAGCTATTTTTGAAAGTTTCAAAGCTAGAGTCAATGACTTTGAAATTTAGTCAGCACCAAATCTAAAGCGCATCGAAACTTAATTATCAAGCTTGGACCAATATAATGATCTTAGACCAATGGTCATGAAGATTTGAATTCTATATGAAGAGGAGCCAAAGCTAGTAGCAAGGTATAAGACTTTATCATATTGTAATAATCATTTGATATATACTTGTGGTCTTAATTGTACTCCCTTGTGAAAATTAAATCTGTTTTAGGACTTTCTGGTACTACTCCAAATGATGTGAGACGAGAGCAGGCTTACGTGATGGCACGTGCTGGACGTCTAAGGGTTTCTTCCTCGAATGTTGAACCCGCAAAAAGGGCAACCCTAGATTTGGATCCGAGAAATGCCTCTCCGACGATCAAGTCAGCAGGGGTCCCTAGAAAAGACAAAGCAGTAGAGAAAATTTAAGATGCACAAGAGAATGTGGCCAAATGTAATCCCCTTTCCCGAGGTAGGAAAGGGGTATTTATTAGTCCCTGTAGACAGGGGCAAAATAGTAATTTTACTCAAGTGTCTACCTACTGGGCGGCTAAGTGGTTTCCTATGCTGGCGTTTGAACTCGGGGCCTCCAAGCCTAGGGGCTACTAGAGGTATTCGTTCTGGCCGAATCTGCGGGTGCTAACATGGGGCCCTTCTGAAATCATCATATTTTCTAGATCATTTAGCCCCTCACATTTTGCCTGCACGCCTGTTCGTATAGTTAGTCAGGCAAAATGTGGAATGAACTCGTACCAAATTGGCTGACTACAGACCCTGGACGGGGGCCCTGCATCCAGAGCAACCTCTCATCTGGTGACATCTGGTCTTCGGTTTTGGTGCTGAGGGGTTTCCCAAGGTAGCTCAGTTCCCAAGGTGCAACTGTAACATAGGAAATCCCTCACGACAGGTCTATAAAATGATGTTGCTTTGTGGTATATTCCTTGTGTGCCATTTTCATTCTTGTCAGAGGTTTCCCACTATGGTGTTCCCTTACTTTCTTAGCACTGAGGAGATGGTCTTCTATATCTTGAATAATTTCGACTGCCACCTGAGAGGAGCCACTTTCCCACCTTTACCTCTCTCGGACAACTACCAGGACTTGTGCCTAGCTTTCGTCCTCTCAAACGCTGAGGAGGCCGCCCATAACTTTATCCTTCTTGATATAGTTGAGGTCATCTTTTACGCAATGGTCCTCAATGACGCCCGAGAACTGGGCGTGGTGAGCAGAGGCGTGGTTGATATGTTGGAATCATCCCTTATAGCTTGCGGTGGCGCACTTTCGAGGCCTGATTGCGATGTAATAGAGAAAATATCTTCGGGCTCGTCGCCTTCAGCTGGATAGTCCTTAGGTAGGGGCGAGCCCCTCAAATGACTGGGATGAGGGCTCCAAGTCTGGTGAAGTGCCTTCCCGTCCTAGTGATGTTGATAATGAGTAGTCTCTGGGCTCTGTTGTGGCCTTAATCACCTCCTCTCTCATTTTTCTCCTTCTCATGTTTTTTTTTTTTTTTTTATGTGGCCACCATGTACTCACCAGTCTCACCAATAAAATATTGCCTTTTTATTTCGTGATCTTGCCCTCAAATACATATTTCTGTATATTGATTTAGCCTTAGGCCAAGCTTTGGGGGGCCGATCCCTCGATCCCGTCCCAGAGCCGTCTACCTTTTGGGGGCCGTGAATAATGGTCGTTTAGTCCAGGGGTCGCGTTATTTTGACGTCCGACCCCCCGTATAGGTGACGGTGTGATGACCGGCCTCCATGTCAGTCCTCATCGCCCCACAGGCCCTTAGGTGCTACTAACATAGCGACCGGTCCTTCAAGTGTTTCTTAGAACCCCTAGCCCCTTTGGGCTGAAAGTATAGCGATCGACCCTTAGGCCGTGCTATGGGAGCTACTGCTCCTTGGGGGCTAAATGTGTGACGACCAGCCCCTAAAATGAGCTTGAGGTCCCTTAGCCTCTTAGGGGCTAAAGGTACAGCGACGGACCCTTAGGGTGTGCTTAAGGAATCTTAGCCCCTTAGGGCTAAAGGTGCAGTGACCGACCCTTAGGTTATGCCATGAGACCTATAGCCCCTCGGGGCTAAAGGTGCAGTGACTGGCCCCTAAGCCGAGTGGGAGGACCCTTAGCCCTTTGGGGGCCCAAGGTACAACAATCGACCCCTTGGCCATACTCTTGGGACCCTCGGTCGTGGTGTAAGGACCCTTAGCCCCTTTTGGACTAAACTTATAGCGATGGGCCCTAAGGCCATGCTGTAGGGCCCTTAGCCCCTTAGGGCTAAAAGTATAGTGACCAACTCTGAGGCCGTACTATGGGGCCCTTAGCCCCTTGGGGTCAACTGTATAGCGACTGGCCCTAAGGCCATACTATAGGGCCCTTAGCCCCTTGGGAGTTAAAGGTATAGTGACTGGCCTTAAGGTCGTGCTGTAGGGCCCCTAACCCCTTGGGGGCCAGGGTGTGCTGAGGGAATCGTGAGTGTTTAAATACCACATGGCGTAGGCGGAATGGCTCTCCTCATGCTTAGGGAGGCGCATCATCCTTTTCTCTTCCCCTTTTTCCTCTATATAAACTGAGTGGCATTCCTTAGGGGAGGTCATTTGATTGCACTTTCACTCTTTCTAGAGAGAGAAGTAAGTTTTTTAGAGAGCGAGACTCCACCCCTTTTCTCCTTTCTTCTTTAAATTCACTGTAGAATCTTCAAAGGGGTTGCACACATCTTCAACCTCATCTTCAACTTACCTTCCTTTTCCTTCAGTTTTCGCAGGTATGCACCATTGCACACCCCTTGAGAGGTTGTTTTCCTAATATATTATTTGATTGTGTCATGTCGTCTTCATGTTTATCAAGTGGGACCGTCCTTGAGGGGTTGACCGGTCCTCAAATGGAGGGTCATCACCCTCAGTTCTTATGCCTCCCAGCCTTGATTATAGCCGGGTGGTAGGGCGCGTTCCCCTAAAGAATCAGTTTAGGGAGCCTAAGAAAATTTCTTATGTCATCCCTATACATGAGCCCGGCACACCCTCTTGGTCTAGTTGCGAGTATTCTTCCGCTCCTAGTATCCTTAGTACAGAGGAGTAAGTCGTTTACCCATTCGTAGCTGTTTCCCGTATGACTGATGTTCAGGAACGTAGGCTAGCCAGAACAAAGACCATTGTCCGTTTGAAGACCTCTGAGAAGCTCATGGCTAAAGGACATACGGAAGGTAATTTGCACTCTGCCTCGGACTCCCGTAGACTGAGTGTTGGACCTTATTCTACTAGCGCCAGTACTTCGGCGAGAGGGACTGAGGCCGCTCGTTTAGCTCACATTCATCGACCTCTACCTCTAAGAAAGGTCGTGCTCGGAGGGAGCCGGTCCAAGAAATCGTGGCCGAAGGGACAATTTTCTCATGAGCCCCTTCATGCTTGGATCCTAAGGATGGGCCGAGCACCCACTTCCCTAACCTCAGGGTCGTGCGCACACTTAAGAGGCTGGCATTAAAGGAGAAGTACCTTCTTCCCCCGGCGTACAAGTTCATCATTCCTAACCCCGACCCTACTGTAAATAAACCGCCCCCAGGATGTCTAGCGATCCATCGAGCGGCCTTCTCTTATGGCCTAAGGTTTCCACTTCACCAAGTCATCATGGAGATCTTAAAGAAATACGAGCTGGCGCCCACACAAGTTGCCCATGTCCTGGCACAACATTTGTTCCTTTATCACAACATGTGAGTTGTGTGGACAATCCTATACGAGACGTGCGTTTGGGTTGGTCCATACTGTGCAGAAGGCCCCAAGTGAGACTGGGGATACGTACAGTTTTAACAACAAAATGGGCTTGATGACGGCCATCAAAAAGAAGTCTAAGTTAAAGAATTGGAAGTATGACTTCCCTTCGTTCATCGCGAGATGGGTTGGGGGCACCTCCCTGATTAGAACAACGGAAAGCCGGTCCATAACCCGTTCAGGGAGCCAACTATGGAAGAGACAAAGATCGCCCACTATTTTCAATATTACATGCGGAAGGATGACCGTTCGAAGCCGCTTCCGTCTTTCATGGCCAAGATAGTAGACGCGGGGAAGGAGCCCGATCATCAGTGGTCCAAATCGAGCAATAGGGAGCCTCAAAATGAGCTTCCTAAGATGTCGTACTTCGAGAACGACTACTTTCTTGCCACTGCCAGCCTTCTTATCCTTAAGAATTACTCCAAGGGTACTTCGTATCTTCCTTTTGTGCTATGCTTCTCCCGATTCTGACCTGACTTCCTTTTGTCTTGTGCAGAGCAAGCTCGGGCAATGCTGTCACCTTTTGAAAGCAGGCAAGCTACTAAGGAGGAGATAGCGGCTGAGAATGAAAAATGCCTCGAGGAAGAAAGGCGCCGTCGCGTTAAGGCGCAGGCGAGCAAGGTTTGTCTCAAGTGGCCACCTCGTAGCTAGTCCTCTCTTTTCTACTTTCATGAGTGTGACTGTTTGACCTTCCTTTTACGATAGGCTCTGAGGATTGCACTGTGGGGTCAAAGACCCCTAACGGTGTCCTTGAGCCTTCCTCGCCCGAAGGCTGGCAAGCGTCTGTGCCCGAAGAAAGGGCAGGATATGGAGACGGCTTCAACTCCCACTCCCATGAGGGTCGGCCCATCTCCTGCGGAGGGCGTATGAGGAATAGGCGGTCTCTAATGAGGGAGCGCGGTCTACTCCACATGAGGGCTCTTGACGGAGTCATCGTGCTCCTCAGCTCGCCAATAGAAGAAGCGTCTGTTAACATGGCGGCACAGGCCTCAAATTTCTTAGGGGCTGACCTCGCAGCCAAATCAGCTATGGTGGAGCATCTAGCTAAGTAATGGGACTTGGCCTCTTCCAACTCCACAGAGCCACCCAGGGTCATCGAGGAGCAAGTGGCCATAGCCGAGGTAGGGTCGCGCTGGTCTTTACCCCATATTCTTCTGTCGTTTGTTCTCTCACATCTTCGTAAGTAATGTTACTTTTGTTTTTCAGGCCTTTGCCCTAGCTTTAAAGGCTGTGAGATTGACACTATCCGTCTTCATCTTAGAAAGGCGAATTTGTGAGCTCCAAGACTCAATGCCCTACTGCGACCAGCCCTGAGGACTCCATCTTCATCCAGCTTGAGGGCTCTTAGCCCCTTGGGGGCTAAAGGTGCAGCGACCAGTCTCTAGGCCGTGCTTAAGGACTCTTAGCCCTCTTTAAGGGCCAAAGCATAGTGACTGGCCCTAAGCCATGCTTTGAGACCCTTAGCCCCTTTTGGGGGGCTAAAGGTGTAGCTACTAGCCCCTAGGCCATGCTTTGAGACTCGTAGCCCCTTTTGGGGGCTAAAGGTGTAGTGACCGGCTCTTAGGCCGTGCTTTGGTACCTTTAACTCCTTTTAAGGGCTAAAGGCATGAGAGAGTTGGCTGTGCAGATGAGCACCTTTGCGATCGATGCATTTATTGGGAAAAAAAGCATCAGTACATTTCATGAAGGTTTAAGGAAAAAAAGCTATTGGTGATAATACTTCCGTTGATTACTGTTGTGCCATAGGGGTGCCTCTTGTTATTGTAAGATGGTATGTGCCCGACTGCACCTATTTCGTGACCTTGTAAGGCCCTTCCCAGTTAGCCGTGAGCTTGCCGTGCTCATCTGCACGTGCCACGGCCTCGGTTCGTCGAAGAACCAGGTCTCCTACCCTGATAGGATGTAGTTTTATCGTAAAATAATGGAGTCGTGCGACTTGCAGTTTGTACAGTGTCGCTCTGAGCAGGGCATCACCCCGAACAGAGGGTAGTAGGTCGAGAGCTTCTTGGAGAGTGGCATTGTTAAGTTCTTCCTGAAGGGTGGTGAAACGATGGGTGTGTAGTGCTACTTCAACTAGTAGTACTGCTTCCAACCCATATGCTGACATGAATGGTGTTTCCCACGTGGCCATTTTTTTAGTCGTGCGGATTGACCATGAGACGCCATGTAGCTCATGAGCCCAATTTCCCTTAGCGTCATCGAGTCTTCTACAAGCCGTATAGGATGACTTTGTTTGCAGTTTTGGCTTGGCCATTCGTCTGGGGATGGGCCCCATTGTGAACCGACCTTAACACCCCAAGGTGTTTAGGTAGTCAGTAACCTTCGCGATGTTGAACTGTCACCCATTGTCGAAGATCAATGTCCAAGGAACACCAAGGGTGATGATGTTTTTTCTATATAAACTTCCGAACTTCGGCCCCGGTGATGAAAGCGACGGCGTCCGCCCCTACCCATTTTGGGAAGTAGTCCACCACAACGAAAAGGTACTTCTGTTGATCCATGGCTTTGAGGAAAGGCCCAATTATGTCCACTCCCCAAGTAGTGAACAGTAGAACACCGATGATTGGCGTTAGGGGGGTGGTGGGCTTTCGCTATACTGGGGCAAATTTTTTGGCACTTGTTGCAACTACGGACCAGATTCATAGCGTCCTCACGTAGAAAGGGCCAGTAATGACTAGTTCATATTGCAGTGACTGACAGGGAGCGCCTGCCACTATAGGAACTACATATTCCTTCATGCAATTCTTCAAGAATCTTCCTCCCTATTTCTGGGGCTATGCAGCGTAGCAGTGGCATGGTGTAAGATCGTTTGTATAAAATCCCGTCATATAATATGAACCAGTTCGCTCATCTTTTCACTCGGTCGGCCTCCTTGGAGTCTGGGGCAACGTGCCGTCCGTGAGGTATGCACGAATGGGGTCCATCCAGGTGGAACTCCTATCTACCCAAAGGACCTCGAAAGGGTCAATGCTCCGTTTCATCAGGGTCTCCCACTGGATCCCTTTGGGCTACCCGTCTTCTGAGGAGCTGGTCGGCTTTGATAGCGCGTCTCCTTGTTGGTTTTCCGACCGCGGTATATATATATTATTGAGAAATGTTTTAATAACATAGTGGCTTCTCGTACACGCCGGATATAGGCCACTAGGGTATCGTCCTTCAATTCGTATTCTTCATTAAGTTGACTGACAATGAGTTAGAAGTCTCGGAACACCCTAACTGAGTTTGCCTCGGCCATGTAACACAGTTCTACCCTCGCTATTAGGGCCTCATACTTGGCCTCGCTATTAGATGCCTTGAACATGAATTTCAAGGCATGCTCGTACCTCTCCCCTTGGGGCCTTTCGATGATTAGGTCGGCGCTACTGCCATCCTTTGTGGACGACCCGTCCAAATAGAGGTTCCACGAAGGGCAGGGTGTTGCCATCTGGGGAAGGTCGCCTGTGTTTCCAGCTAGTAAATTCGCTAAGGCTTGAGCCTTGATTGCTCGTCGCGCCTCGAAGACAAGGTCATACTGAGATAGCTCTACCGCCCATTTTAATAGCCTTCCAGAGCATCCAACCTTTGCAAACATTCTTCAAAGGTTGGTCAGTGAGGACGGGCACCTTATGCGCTTTAAAGTAGGGCTGAAGTTTCTGACTGGCCATCACCAATGTGTAAGCAAACTTCTTGATCAGAGGATAGTTTACATCAGCCTTTGCCAAGGCATGACTTACATAATATACTGGGATCTGCTCCTTGGCCCACTTTACCACCAGGACCACACTCACGGCATGTGCCCAGAAGGCCAAGTGGAGTAGGAGTGTCTTCCCAGGGATTGGGCTGACTATTTTCGATAGGTGGGCTAGGTATGCCTTCAGTGCTTAGAAGGCGTCATCTGCTTCTTTGTCCTAAACAAAGTTAGCGTGCCTCTGGAGGACGCGGAAGAAAGGCTGGCATTTATCAGCGGACCTTGACATAAAGCGGCCTAAGGTCGCGATATAGCCAGTTTGCCACTGGACTTCTTTGATGTTTCGTGACGGTTTCATGTCTAACACTGCCTTGATTTTGTCTGGGTTTGCCTCTATCCCACGGCTGCTGATCATGAAGTCGAGGAACTTCCCCGACCGTACTCTAAACACGTATTTTTTCGGATTGAGCTTCATGCCGAATGTTCGAAGAATCTCGAACTTCCTCCGCAAGTCCTGGTCATGCTCAGAATCAAGCATACTTTTGACTATCATATCATCTACATACGCCTCCATGGTCTTCCCGATAAGAGGTTCGAAAACTTTGTTGACCAAATGTTAGTAGGTAACCCCTACATTCTTTAGCCCGAAGGGTATCACCTTGTAGCAATGCAGCCTCCTATCGGCCATGAATACAGTCTTTTCTTGGCCCTCAGGGTACAAGGGTATCTTATGGTACCCTGAAAATGCATCCATAAAGCTCAGTAGGGCCTACCTTGCTATGGCATCCACCAATTTGTCTATTTTAGGCAAGGGGTAGCTGTCCTTTGGGCATGCTTTTTTTAGGTCGGTAAAGTCGATGCATATGCTCCAGGTCCCATTAGGTTTTTTAACAAGTAGTACATTTCAAATCCACTCGAGATATTGGCACTCCCTAATGAAGCCTGCCTCCAACAACTTTTGTACCTCTGCAGTTGCCGCCGCGGCCATTTCCGGGCTGATATGTCGTTTCTTCTGAATCACCAGCTTGTGGGCTGGATCCACATTCAGCCGATGTTCCATTACTGCAGGGTCAATGCTGGGCATTTCCTTGGGACTGAAGGCAAAGACATCCCGATACTTTTGTAGAAGACTAACCAAAGAGTGTCTGGCTGTGGCCTCAATCTCTCAGCTCAACTGGACTGTCCTATGGGGGCATCCTTTATCCAAAGGGATTCCTTCCATGCTGTCGATGGCCTCGGGACGCGGTCATCCAGCGTCGGCTAAAACTAGTGTGTGTATCACCAGGGCTTCGGCAAGAGGAGAAAACGCAGTCCGCTATTTTTTATCCGAAAGGGGAGGCCCTATGGGTCCGTGCTCAGCCGAATGCTCTATAAGTGGCCGGATGTTGATGAGGTACCATTCACGGGCGAGCATTGATCTCCTTGCAATTTGCCAACGCTCTCATTGTCTGCTTCGAACTCAAGTTGGAGCAAATATGAGGCGATGACAACCTTCACCTTCTGCAAAGTAGGCTGTCCCAAAATGACGTTGTAAGCGGTGGGAATGTCGACCACCAAGAAGTCCACTTATAGGTAGCTTGCCTTAGCCTTGTCCCTAAAGTGTACCGGGAGGTGGATTATTCCCGTGAGGTTTACTTCCTGTCCCCCAAAGCCCAGAGTGGGGTGTACTAGAGGGATGATCTCTCTTCCTGGGTGTTTGAGGTTCTTTAAACAATCACATCTGATGATATCCACAGAACTCTCGGTGTCAATTAGGATTTGTCAGACAACAGCGCTGGCTACATTTAGCTCAACCACTAACGGGTCATTGTGAGGCGAGGTAAAGTGTGGGCTCTCTCGTCCATCGAATACCAGTGTTGGGGCTATAACTCAGCTCCTCTGCTCAGGTGTAAGAACCTATTATGCTCCTCGCAATTGAGCTTTCCAAGCGGAGCGAGTGATTCCCTCCGCATACCCGCCCGCAATGGTGGCTACTATCTCGGTGGAACACCCTTCCTCCCGTGGCTCTGGGCATATGGGGCCTCATTCCTTGAGGAGGAACCACGGTCCCCTCTTCAAGAAGCGGTCAATCTATCCTTTGTTGGCTAGCTCATGTAGGGCTTTCCTTAACTCTCTGCACTCAGCAATGGTATGTCCATTTTGTTCGTGAAACTTACAATACTTTTGTGCATTGTGTGGTTTCGATGCTGCGGTCATAGGTTGCGGCCTCCTCAACATTGGATGTTCCTTCACTTCCATTAGTATACTTTTGGGGTCCGTAGTGAAGCGCGAATCCACAACCTCAAGCCTCGGTCTCTTATCTCCTCATTCCGTACTCCTCTCAACCGAGGGATTGTCCTTCTTCGAGGCGTCTGCGCTTTCCGCGCAGATTCGATCACATGTATAAAATCGACTGCCTTCCTCAGAACCTCCATTAGTGTGGTTTCCTTCTGCTCAACTAAAGAGAGCTTGAATCTCGCACTTTTTAGGCCGTTTACGAAAGAGGTGTATGCCGCCCCATCTTCCAAATCAGGGATCAAGACCGCCCCAGGGGGGAAATGCTTGACAAATTCTGCCAAGGACTCCTGCAGTCCCAGCTTGATTTTGGATAGGTGGATGCTAGTTCGCCGCTCCTTCCGGCAAGCGATGAACTGACTAACAAAAGCAGAACACTTCCCAGAGCAGGACCGTTGAACTAGGACTGCACTATCCCCTTTAGGGTGGTCGGGACATAACAACAGTATGCAGCGTCATCAATATCCTGGACATACATTTGGGCCTTATACACCCCAGATGTTCTTCTAGGTTTATGGTTCCGTCGTACAAATCAAGTAGGCCTCGGCATTGAATAGGGGCCTCATTGGGTCACCCGAGCTGGGTAGAAAAAAGAGGGCCCCAACCCACTTGGCTACTAATTAGGGTTGGGCTCTTAATGGGCTGCCTAATTACTCTATTTCGTGGGTCGGGACCAGGTCCGTAATGGGCCTTAGTAAAGGACCCAAATTACAGTTCCCCATCCTCCTTTTAGGGTTTAGAACCTCTTGGTTCTGCCTCCTTTTTTCCAGATCTGAAGTTCTCCTCTCTCCCCCCCTTGCAAGTGCTGCAAACTTCAAACTGATTTTTTACTTAAAGAAATTGTAACACAGGAAGAGCCCAAAAATTTGATTCTTTCTAAGTTCTCATTACCCTTTCAGATTTCATTTTCCATTTTTGGACCTTCTTTTGCTTGTGTCCAAGTTTGATTTAATTTCATGGTGGTTGAATTTTTATCGTTATTACGGAATTCAAAGGTGTGTTTTCTTTTTCAATTTTATGTTGTTTTCAATTAGCTACCGCCAATTCCAACACTCAACATTTCCATTTTTAATCCTATTTTTCTCTTTCTTTCCCTTTCTTGTAGTGTTATTGGAGGGGGAAAAAAAAGAATCTAGATATACTTATTAAAGTGATTAGGTGAGCACTGTGTATTCACAGTATAATCCATTGCTCTGCGTTTTTCAAATATTTTGGACTCAATCGTTTTTCAGTGCAGGTTTTCGCTTTTTAAAATTCTTTATCCTTAAATGATTTAATACTAATTTGAGTAATTAATACTTGGACAAGTGCAGAGTAATTTTCAGAAGTTAGTGAAAATAGGCGGGTCATGGCTGGGTCACGGTTGCTTGGCCCATAACCCACCCCGACCCCTTAAAAGTCTTCCATGGCCTAGCCCAGTCCATTGAGTTAGAAGGTTGGCCCTAACTTGGCTTGACCCAGCCTGTTGGCCACCCCTAGATCCAGGATGTGCATCTTCACTTTCCCAAAATGGGGAGCATTAATTACCTCTGCACTAAAAGGGGTGGAGAAAGGGATAGGTCCTGTTCAGGCAACCGTTCCAGACACCTTGATTCGGGTCTCAAGGTGACATCCCACCTCCACTATAGACAAGCTCCTTCGGGGGATGCTGACCCTCGAGGGACTGTGCCGGGACCGACCATGGTGGCGGGAGCCTTGACCGCGCACACCTTCAGAGGAAGGGCTGCGAGTTCGCTTTCTGGGTGAATGCTGCTCAGGGGTGCGTCGTTTTCCCGAGACTTCACCCCGAGGCTTCGAGGTTTGCTTCTACTCCTTAAACCAAGCGGTGCGTCGAGAATCAGTTGCATACGGCATAGAAGCCGTGGTATATTTCGTAGGTCTTCCAACGCTCGGCCGGCGATTCAAGGCGTCTATTGCAATGGACCGGTCACAATCTTCGTCCCAAGGTCGTCCATCCTTCTCCAGGTGAGCTATCTCCCTTGGCTCGTCACTGCGTCGATGTGACCTAGTAGAGACGCGCCTGTGGGACGGCTCACAGCCGTAGCAGGCGCATAGTCGAAGGTAGGCAAGGGCCTCGCTGAATTCGCAGCTTCCATGGCCTTATTCACGTGCTCAGTAACCTGTTGCATAATTGTGTCGGTCATGGTGGACATGAGGTTCTTGCACCCGTCCACCGTGACATAGGCCTCCTGTTCGGGCGGGCTCTACCCTACTAGCCAGGGGCTGCCCGAGAGCTCTTTGAAGTGCCCTGCACCTCAGGGGGTTTCGGGGCTTCGGTCATAGGTGCCTTATCTCTCTTGGAGCGAGCCAGTGTTGCATCACTCACCACCATCGTTTACCACTCTTACCCCACAGACGGTGCCAAATCTGTTTTAGGATTTTCTGGTATTACTCAGGATGACATGAGAAGAGAGCAAGCTTACGTGATGGCATGTGCTGGACACTTGAGGGTTTCTTCCTCGCACGTTGAACCTGCAAAAAGGGCAACCCCGGATTGGGATCCATGGAGCGCCTCTTCGACGCTCAAGTTAGCAGGGGTCCCAAGAAAAGACATAGCAGTAGAGAGAATTTAAGATGCACAAGAGAATGTGGCCAAATGCGATCCCCTTTCCTGAATTAGGTAGGGGGTATTTATAGCCCCTGTAGCCAGGGGCAAAATAGTGATTTCACTCAGGGTGTGTACCTAATGGGCCGTTAAGTGGTTTCCTATGCTGGGCTTTGAAGTAGGGGCCTCCAGACATAGGGGCTGCTAGAGGTATTCATTCTCGCCTAGTCTGCGGGTGCTAACATGGGGCCCTCCTGAAATCATCATATTTTCTATATCAAAATCTTTGTAAGAGAAACTTGTATCAAGTAAGTTCGGGAACTCATTCGGGGAACTTAGGGCGTGTTCGGCAACGGCGTTTTGGGTAGCGTTTGGCGTTTTGACTAAATCAATACACTCATCACGTAATTTTTAGTGTTCGGTAACGTAGTGTTTTGACTAGCGTTTCAAGCAGCGTTTAGCGTTTTAAGTAGTGTTTTTGAAAAGCTAATAGTATTAACGTTTTACATTCAAAAGTAGCGTTTCATATTTTTTTACCAAAAATTACCCTTTGGAAATTTTATCTTTAGAAATTATCTAAATCCTTTTATGTCAATTTACATTAGTCAGCTAATCCAACAGCTAAATTTGCCGAACACATTTTATTCAACTGCTCTTCTAAACAGCTATCCGCTAACAGCTAAATTAGAAACGCTATCCGCTACCTGAACAACTATCCGCTATCTAAACCGCTATCCGCTACTTGAACTGCTAATTTTGCCGAATAGGGCCTTAGTGTTAAGTGAAACAATATTTAGTGAATAACTCAAGTTAATTAGGTATCTAGTTAAGTCGTAGATCTAGGGGAGTGTCTCTAGATCAAGTGGCTAGCATTGAAAGTACTCAAGGAAGTTGTTGTGGAGTCAATAACTCAACATTGTAACTTCTTAAGTGAATAAGAAGTAGAGTGGTTTATATCCTAAAAAAAGAAGAGCCTTAGGCACTGATAAACCTTGTTTGAGCGGTCAACATTGTAAAAACATAACGTGTTTTGTTCCCTTTAATTTTTTCGTTTATAATCTTGTTCAAAGTCTTTACTAACATGTTTATAGTGACTTTAACAGATCATCTCTCAAAGTGCTTCAAAGTTTCATTTAGTTTTAATTTTTTGTCAATCACCCTATTCACCTTTTCTTTAAGGCAATCTACTTTAGCATTGGGACCTTCAACGTAAATCATGAATTGACTTTTTTTTCCATCATGGTGAATGGATTTTTTCTTTTTTTTGGGGGGGGGTTGAAAACTACAAAAACATAAACATGGAGTTGGGCATTAAAGTTGTACAATTAGGTACGTAGGAGTCAATGATACACCATGCATGTTTCATGATGGTTAACGTGCCAACAAAAGCAACGTACACAAGATGGAGAAGAGGAGAGAGTTTCGCTTTTTCATATGCACTCCCAACTGGCAACCGCCTAATCACAATCAAAGATATACGGCAGAGTCAAAAATATACGCCCAATATTGCATGAAATCATGCCTTTGAATCAGGGCAAATTCACGTATGCCGTCCTTGTGCTGTTGGTTTTCGGTAGGATGAACTTATGTCCAGTAGCTGCTGGATACTTAGTGGCTGATTACTTTTTTTCTTCTTTTTTCTTTTTTTTTTTTTTGTTTTTGATCCAAAGAAAAGGGCGCCTTATATCAAAACATCGCCAATAACTTACACGTGCCTTTCGCTTCCAGGCCAGATTATAGGTCAACTCTGACTCCTCCAACCGTATCCTTTTTTGAAGAGAGATAGGGGATGTGTAATAGATTGCATGTGCAATCACATTACATCCCCTTCTCAGAAAAGACCAAACAACATAATCAAAAGTAAAGCATAAACTCAAAACATGTGAAATAATAAAGATAGATTGACCTATGTACATACGTGCTAAATTACATATGTATGAACTATTAATTTAAAGTCCTATTGGCACCCTTAAGTGTGTCCTTAGTCATCATACTATTTAGTTATCCATTAATTAATGTCATTTGATGTGTATCACTTTTACAAACAAAGGATGCAAATTAAGTTTGAAAATAATCAATTAGCCGAGCACGTTTGAGCCTAAGCTGGGTATGAATCCAACAAAGATATATGTAAAGTGGGCTCAAATTTAAATCTTTTGAAAAGCTTTAAGTTCCCGAGCCAGATATATAAGACATGCCCTCTTAGTTACAAGCTAGCAGATGAAACTATTTTTAAATTAAATTAAAAATTTCTAGACAGAATATGGATGTTGCCTGTTATAATGTTGCTCGACGAAGGAAAATTAACTTTGATATATATACTCCCACTTCATTTAGATTAATATTTCTAAGATAATTATAAATACTGAATGTGATTCGTCAGATAGAAACACATATAAGAATCTAACAAAGAAATAGGGCGGTGCATATTTCAATTTCTAAGATCTAATTCTTTAGCAAAAAATAACAATTAGGCACCCAATTTTTGCCAGAAGTCAATAAAAAGTACCGAGTCGTATTTAGATAACATTCATTTTCCTATGTCGATAATGGATATGTTTCATTCAAAGAATTATATGCTATAATACCTAGGCTTATTTTTCTTTGTTCCTTTCCTGAATTTGCTAGTTTAGTTCAATCTATTAATAATGGGTACAATTAATGACGACTTTTTGCTTGTTTGAAATCAAAATTCTGATTTATGAAAAACAGTCAAACACAACTAGCATACACATATCTAGCACGTTCTCTGTCAAACTTAGGTACTTCACCTTCATAAGGCACCCCTTGGCCACTAACTACCATTCACTAGTACTTGGGCACCCTAAGTCAAAATAAACCTTGTTCAACGTATGCTAAAATGTCAAAATTTCAGTGAATGCGAAGATTCATGAATATTGCATGGTTTACAAAAGATTATTGCTTCCAAATATTTAAATAATTTTTGAATAATTAATAAACTTTCTTAATAAACCACTTTAGAAATTTTACAATGTTCATACAAGGTATATTATAATAAATTAGGGTCACAATTTTTTGTTTATACCTGAATAGCACCCGTGGATATCTGACACTTTATGTTAACATATAATTTATTATTAGAATAATCAATATCATTATAAATTCGAATAATATTTATGGACTTACTATAAAACAAAAGGCAAAGGTTGGACATAGGTGGTGACCAAATTAATGTACAAGTAACAACTCTTAGTTGCCGTCTTTCTCCCCTTGATTCGCGGTGCCATTCTAAATTGTGAGCAGGACCCACTTGGCCCTGGCAAGCCCATTTATTAAAAAAAAAAAAATTAAAAAAAAGAAAGAAAGAAAGGTTTGGCCAAGAGTAGTTAATGGAATTAGTGGGTAATATTGTACTCAAATATCACTCGGAGTTAATTAATTCAGGCGGAACCAAAGAGCAAAAGTCGACTAAAAGCAAATAAAATTGTAGGGGAAACAATAAGGAAAACGAACACTAGCTGATGATAACTTATACTACTAATCACTAATCAGCAAGTCAAACAACGGCAGAATTAGAAAATATTCACAGGAAAGCATGTATAAAGGATAAATTTGTCTCTAAGTTAAGATCAATTAATGTTCTACATAAGTGTGTAGGGTAAAATTTTCTCTAATATTTTCATTGTAACTTCTAAAATTTGTGAGAGTTACTAGAGCTGTGGGTTCAAATTCTACCTGCATGGTTTTATCAATTGAGCAACCAATTCGAATCATATGATCCTATGATTCTACGATTTAAGTTGCTTCACACTATCTTAATTTAGCTTAAGTAATGTATGACAAGATTGTATTACGATTTTACAATTCCACATGTGATCCTAGCTAGATGAACATTATAATATGCATACATAATTATATTCAAGAATTCATTACAACAATATAGATTTTGTATCAAAATCTTCTACAGAATATAGTTCAATTGAATTATTATAATCTTTAAGATTTTTGCTCTTGCAAAAAAGATTCTCATTATTTGAGACAAATAATAGAATCTTACGATCCTCAATCTGATTTATGATTCTGATTTTAGTTAAGTATCCCGAATCAATCCTAATTAAATCTCGATTCTAATTATAACAACCTTATGCCTTCTTCTATATTTATACCTTATTAGCACCAAAATTAAAGATAATTAGTTTCTATTCTCACATGCTATTTTAACTCCAGTTTGCATTTAAATCTCACTGAAATTTGTTCTTCCTTTTATCGTATGTGAATATTTTTTGCAATCATTAACCATCTTGTTAGAGTATGAAAGTAGGTATTGTCTCACATTGATAAAAATTTAAAGAATATGATAATGGGTATTGTCCCACATTTATGAAATTAAAGGGCTTGAGCATATATATGAACTTGTCAGTTACTCAATCCATCCATTGCCAATTCGTTTTGGGTTGGAACCTCATTTGAGTTTATATACATGACTTGTTTGATTAAGGCCCAATTTATATAAAAATTTAACATGGTATCAGAGCGGGTTGCTCGATCTTGATTTCCACCGTCCTCGTTTGATTAAAAATTGTGTGCACGTGTTAGGCCTTGTTAGTAGCCCACACGTGAGGGGGCGTGTTGGAGTATGAAAGTGGGTATTATTCCACATTGATAAAAATTCAAAGAATATGATTATAGGTGTTATCCCACATTGATGAAATTAAAGGGCTTGAGCATATATATGAACTTATGAATTGCTTCACCTATTGCCAATTCGTTTTGGGTTTTGAGCTCATATACATGACTTGTTTGATTAAGGTCTAATTTATATGAAAAAATTTAACATATCTATCTCTAAAGGGTGAAAAATACTCTTTTCTACACGGTTAAAAAAAACATCTAAAATACCCCAACAACATGATGCCCGAATTGGCTCTAATCTAACATGATGTAATTAGATGAATAATTTTACCATAAAAGAAGTAAGTTTTAATGATAAAAATTAAAATGAAACAATCAACAATATGTTGGTTTACTTTTATCATACTTTTTGTTTGTGTAAACATAATTTCTCAAAAATTAAAAAAAAAAGTAACATTATAGTGTGGATTCACTTCGCACTGCATTAACTAAGTATCAAGTATGCGATTATGAAGGAGGACTAGGGAAAGAGTAATACAAATTGCAATTAATATAATCTTAAAAATTAATACAATTAATATATTTGTTTTCTTATTCAAAAAGTAGATATAATTAAGCATATTCATATTATCCAAATAGGTACTAGATTGAACAACTAAATTCGCCAAGGTGATGTGTTCCTTTCAATTTAATTTCACTAAACTTATCTGTAAACCAAACTTATGTTCAAGAGAATTGAACTTATTTGTGTTGAATTCTTAACTTATTTTTGCTGAGCTGAACTGATTTGAAAACAAAAAAATTTTAAAAGAACAAAATCTAAACCTACATATTTGTAATCTTTTTTTTTTTAATACATATAGGTTTATGCAGACAAACTACATACTTTAATATTTTGAATATATACTTTAATTACTAGATAACTTTTTCTATTTTTTTTAAATTTATAATGGAGCAAGCTCATCAATTAAGCTTTCATTTCTCCAAACAAGTCAATTGAAATTTCGTTATTTTCTTTTTTTTAATATATGTGATGTGATTTGTTTTCTTTAAATGTTCAATATGGTGTATCATGAATGCTGATGGTAGGAAGGGAGTAAAATAAGGCAGGGTTTGGGCAGAAAACAAACAGAATTCTTGGACACTGACTTTATTGTTACTTCAAATTATTGTCACTTACTAATATTAATAAAAGATTGAAAACACTATGTCAAGTTAATTAATTTGAAGAGTAATGACACATGTTTTGATGTAAGACACCTTTAAATGTCTTACCTTATCTTAAATTAATACGTTTTATAGTTTAAAATCATCAAATATTCAATGATTATACTTAGTTATGCTTTACCTAGCTTAAATGTTCACCGACTGCACCAACGAAGTATTAAATGACACCCTAATTATATCAACCTTATCCACGAGGGCATATGATACGCATAGTTTGAAAATGTGGTAAATTATGGATAAAAAGATGATTTCTCCCAATTTATAAGTCGTAGTATGCTAACGCTATTCGATCATACCTTTTTTAATTTAAAATATTATAATATAATTTTTAAAACAAAATAAGACACTTAAAAAGTGTCTTATAGTAAGACATTTATATTTTGCTTAATTTGAAAGGAATAAACGAACAATAGTCAACAGATTAAATTTTCAATTGCCACCTAATAATTATCGCGTGCGACCAAAGAAATGGATTAATTTGCTAGCGAGATATGTGGCAGGACTTTACCTTCTACGCACAGCTTTGGCTTCGCACAAAATTTAACATGAGTTCAATGTGCAATTTTCAAGTTCATCTGTTTCTTTCACTGGTTAGATTTTTTAAGTATATACGACAAATATGTTTTTTTTGGGTTCTGTGGTAATTCAGATGCGCGTATTCCCTCCATTCGTGACATTTCAATGAAATTAGATACATACACGTGTATATTTTTCAGCGTGAGATAAATAGATAATCAACTATCTAATGCAAATACAATTGTGATATCTTTACATAACCATATTTGATTATTTAAGACGACTGTAATCCAAATTATATATTGCAATTAGAATTACCTGTAATTAACTATGTAACTGTACATATTCCCCTCCATAAATCTATACATTGTTGGTTGGTTCATTTCTGAGATGTGCAAAAATTGACCCTTACTATTTTTTATATCAGCCATTATTCAGTTTAGGAGGGGTAAAATTGACCAACACAAATTCTTGTATGGGACTTATTATGCTATATTTGGCAAATGTTATGATTTTATTCTATGCAATGTTTTTGCAGTATACTTGTCGTAATTAACTCCTCAATTATCTCCTAAATTTTAGGATCTCTTGTATTGCTTTAGGGTTGCATATTTTGAACGAAGATGAGTAATAAGAGGTAAGGCAAAATTAGAGGCAAAAGTATTTTGGCCTGAAACGTGTTTCTCCTATCCTGCTCTTCTCCTTCACAGTTTTCTTTATGGTATCAGAGTGGGTTGTTCGATCTTGATTTGCCGTTGTTCCCATTTGATTAAAATTGTGTACATGTGTTGGGCCTTATCAGTAACCCACACGTGAGGGGGCGTGTTGGATTATGAAAGTGGGTGTCATCCCACATTGATAAAATAAAAGGAATATGAAAGTGGATGTTGTCCTACATTGATAAAATTGAAGTGCTTGAGCATGTATGCAAAATTGTGAGTTACTTCACCCATTACTAATTGGTTTTGGATTGGACCTCATTTAAACTTATATGCATGACCCTTTGTCTAAGGTCCAATTGATATAAAAAAATTTAACATAGTATCAGAGCAGCCCATCAACTAAACCATCTGTCATATTTATTCACACCAAGAGGGCTAGAACATGGCCAAAGACAAAGAGAAAACGACACTCATGATCGAGCCAAACTCACCGTAGTATCTCCATCCCTCCAAAGGTCCTGGGATGCTAATCATAGCAGAGGTTTTTGACGGGAAAAGTTACGAACTGTGGGAGAATGTGATGAGGATTGCCTTGAAAGTGAAAAACAAGCTTGGGTTTATTGATGGAACACCCTCGAGAAACATGAAATCAAAGAAGGTGATTTCACTGAATACCATGCATGGGATATGGTTAATTCCATGGATTCGAAATGTGGCCGAACCGCAACGAAACGGCTGCGTTGGAAAGGTTTTGGAGTTGGACGATCTGCGTTTTCATACCGCGATAACCACGATATGAAATGCGATCGCCATTTTAGAGCGATTTTGTCGTACTGCTATAGAAATTGAAATTGCGACCGAAACTGCATTTTGAATCCTTGGTTAATCCTATTGTCTGTTCGTGGCTTCTCAACATCATCGACAGAAAACTGTGTCCCAATGTTGCTTATGTAGGAACGGTTAGGGCAATGTGGGAAGATCTACAAAAGAGGTACGGAGTTGCTAGTACTCCTAAAATTTATCAATTGAAGGCAAGTATCTCTGAATGTAAACAAGGCGGCTTAGAGGTTGTTGAATTCTATTCAAAATTGAGAGGACTTTGGAGTGAGCTCAACAACCATGTCAAGATGCCCCACTGTACATGCAAAAGGGTGCAAGTGTGATGTAGCATCCAAAATTATGGCAATGTTCGAAGAAGGAAAATCGTATCAGTTTCTTATAGGTTTGAATGACGACCTCTACTCACAAACTCGTAGTCAAATCCTTGCTTCAGAGCCATTGTCCCCTTTGGAGAAAATCTTTAACATTGTGATTCAAGAAGAGCAGCACAAGAGAGTTATGGTCAGCCGAGACGAACGCACCGAAATAGCAGCAACCTTTACTGGCAGTCATGGTGAAAGAATTCAAGCTTCAACTGAAAGAGGTATGTGCAAACACTGTGGTCATTTTGGGCATGAAGAAGCTAATTGTTTTTGAGATTATAGGATACCCACCGGGTTGGGGTTCATGTGGAAAAAGAAGAGGACGAAATAGAGGGTCTCGTGGTGGTCAGACTAGCGAAAATCGAGGCAGAGAAGGTGGCCAGGAAGTGGCATACTCAGCGTAGTACACTATTTCTAGGCAACAGTGAGAGCATGAGGCAAGCTTTGCAGAATCGAGCAACCATGCGGTTTTTGAGTTCACAAATGATCAATTGCAAAGACTACTTACCTGATTGAACATCCAACCTAAGTTATGAGAAATTGATAGGTAAATCCCTCTGGATAATTGATTTTGGCGCATCACACCACATGACAAGGGATGTGCAACTACTTGAGAAGAAAATGCCTGTGTATCCAATTCTAGTGAATTTGCCTAATGGGGTCAATACAGTAGCAAATATGGAAGGGACGATGAGTTTGAGTCCACAAATATTTTTGGACAAAGTTCTCTATATACCAAAATTTTCCTGTAATTTGATCTCTGTGGCTCAACTAATTAGAGACTTAAAATGTTTTGTGATTTTTTTATGAAGAGTTGTGTGTGATTCAGGACTGTATCTCGAAGAACCCAATTGGAGTTGGTAGATTGCACAAAAGGATCTACTACATCGATAAGATTTCATGCTCAATGGCTCAAGTCAATGCACTATGCTCTCACAACTTATGGCACGAACATTTAGGACATCCATCGGATTAAATTCTTTCCTTATTTTATAAAGATATTAACCTTAGTGGTAGTTTTGAAAATAATGTTGAAGGACCTTGTGATATTTGTTTTCGGCCAAGTAGGCACGCACTTAATTTTTTGCTAGTGAAAGTCATGCTAAAGATTTGTTTGAGCTAATTCATTGTGACATTTGGGGTGCATATAGAGTACCTTCACTTTGTGGTGCTCAATATTTGTTTATAGTTGTTGATGATGCTAATCGTGCGATTTGGGTCTATTTGATGAGGGCAAAAGCGCAAGTACTGTGTTTGTTGTAAAATTTTGTGATCATGGTCAAAACACAATTTGGTAAAGATGTAAAGATAATTAGAAGCAATAATGGACAAGAATTTTTAAGGCCTATGAAACAATTTTACCGAGAAAAAGGGATTATAAATCAAACTACTTGCATAGATACCCCTC
The DNA here is from genome assembly GCA_029747015.1 of Carnegiea gigantea. Classification (NCBI taxonomy): domain Eukaryota; kingdom Viridiplantae; phylum Streptophyta; class Magnoliopsida; order Caryophyllales; family Cactaceae; genus Carnegiea; species Carnegiea gigantea. Next base: position 220,647 of record JAKOGI010001208.1, read on the forward strand.
AACAAAATGGGCAGGTTGAGAGAAAACATAGGCACATTCTAAATATCGCTAGGGCCCTCCACTTCTAAGCACACCTCCCACTTGACTTTTGGGGGGAAAGTGCTCTCACCGCGGGCTACTTGATTAATCGAACTCTAAGCAAGATATTAAATGGCAAAACCCCCTACGAGGTACTATTTGGTGTTAAGCCCTCATATGACCATGTTAAAATGTTTGGTTGTCTTTGTTATGCTCACCTTAAGTGAAGGTCTAAGGATAAGTTCGCTCCCCGAAGTCGAAAATGCATTTTTGTGGGATACCCTTATGGTAAAAAAGGGTGGAACGTTTATAATTTAGAGACCAATGAGATCATTATTAGTTGGGATATAGTTTTTTTTGAAACAATATTGCCTTTCTCCAAGCATCATATTGGGAAATAAGAAGAGCAAAGATTGATTGGGAACAACGAAGTCGTCATTGACGAGATTTGCTTGTGTGACTAGGGTGCTCATGGGGGAAAGCATAGAAGAATTGGGTCCAACGAAATAGAAGAGCCCATAACAGCAACGAGCCCACGTCAGATTGATGGGAATGCAGCAACTGAACCTGGGCTGTAACAATTTGATGGGCTATAAAAACCTATTGGTTAGCCTATCCAGGAACTGCATGTATCTAGGCCTTCTGTTTTTATTGGGCCGGCTACACCCGCCAAGGCTAAGAGGATGCCTACACTGTCTAGGATGTCTCCTTCTCCTAGCTCGGGCAGGCCCATGGTAAGGGAGAGTGTTGAAACCTCCATTATCCAGTCCACTATTATTGATCAGGCCTGACCCACTAGAGAGCGGCAAGCTTCATCACATTTGGAAGATTATTTTTGTTATAATGCTCAAGTGAAAGACCCCTCCACTTGCATGCTTACCTCCAAATGGCTCTCCAGGTAGTCCTTATCCACTAACTCATTATATCACATTACAACAACTTCTCTACTAGCCATAGAGCTTTTCTTACTACTATTACAAAGATTGTTGAGCCTAGACACTATCAAGAAGCTGTCAAAGATCCTCGTTGGCGACAAGCTATGACTGAAGAGATAAAAGCATTAGAGGAGAACCATACTTAGATCATTGAAGATTTGCCACCTGGGAAGAAAAAAGCAATTAGTTCCAAGTGGGTCCATAAAGTAAAACACAAATATGATGGAACCATTGAAAGTTTCAAAGCTCATCTCGTGTTGAGATGCAATCATCAGTTAGAGGGGTTTGATTTCAATGAGACTTTTGCTCCCATAGCTAAGATGTCCATTGTCAGAGCTTTCTTATCAATTACAGTTGTAAGAGGATGGGAACTCCACCAAATGGATGTCAACAATGCTTTCTTACATGGTAATTTAGAAGAAGAGGTTTATATGCGCTTGCCACCTGGATTTTCTTCCAGCTCTCCTACCTAAGTGTGCAAATTAAGAAAATCACGATATGGATTGCGATAAGCACCACAATAGTGGTTTGCCAAGCTCTCATTGACACTTGTCACCTACGGCTTTGTGAGATCCTATGCCAACTATTCTCTATTTACAAACCACCAGGGTAAGGTGATCTTGGCCCTTTTGGTATACGTTGATGATATATTCTTGCTGGGAATGATTCCCAAGTTTGTGCAGAGTTTAAAGAAACTTGAACAATTTTTTTTCGAATCAAAGACCTTGATCCACTAAATTACTTCCTTGGCATTGAAGTAGCTCGTAGCTCACATGGTCTTTTTCTCTATCAATGTAAGTATTCCCTTGAAATTCTGGAAAAAAAGCGGTCTTTTCGGCAATAAGCGAACTTATTTTCCCATGGAAGAAAACCACAAGCTTACACTGGCAAAAGGGAAACGTAGGATGATCCTAGTTGATATAGACACTTAGTAGGGCGTCTCATGTATCTCATAAATACTAAGTCAGAATTGTATCATGCAGTTCGTATCTTATCATAGTTTATCCAAGAGCCTAAGGAAGAACATATGGATGCTACTCGTTGGGTTATCAGGAATCTCAAAGGTACACCTGGTTATGAGATTCTGTTGCATTCTGATTGTGATCTATAATTATGTGCCTCTTGTGGGGTGCCTATCCACTAACCAAACGATCTCTTATCGAATATCTTATCACAATTGGCAGATCGCCAATCTCTTAGAGAACAAAGAAACATACAACTATTTCTCGATCTTCTACGGAGGCAGGGTATCGATCTATGGCAATAACAACAAGTGAGTTGATATGGCTAAGAGCATTGTTTGGCTCTCTTAGAGTACTTCATGATTTCGCTATGCACCTGTTTTGTGATAATCAGGCTGCACTTCATATTGTCAAGAATCCAGTGTTTCATAAATGATATTGAGCTGGATTGCCATTTTGTGTACAAAAAATTGGAAGCCGATGACATTACTCTGTCCTATATTTCATCCAAACAACAATTGGCAAATATATATTCACCAAAGCTCTCAAGGAGAAACAGTTAACATTCTTACAAGGCAAGTTGGGCATGGTCAACCCTTATGCTCCACCTTGAGGAGAGTATTATGCTATATTTGGCAAATATTATGATTTTATTCTGTGCAATGTTTTTGTAATATACTTGTTGTAATTAACTCATTGATTGTCTTCTAAATTTAGGATCTCTTGTATTGCTTTAGGGTTATATGTATTGAACCAAGATGAGTAATAAAAGGTAAGGCAAAATTAGAGGCAAAAGTATTTTGGCCTTAAACGTGTTTCTCCTATCCTGCTCTTCTCCATCACAGTTTTTGTTAAGACTGTCCCATGCTAAGTTATTATGAAACGACTTGCGTGACATTGTTTTTAAAAATCAATGAGGGGGGAGTTTTTTAGATAGTGGTTTCACTCTCCCTACATTTCCTACTTTTTTTAAAAAAAAATTGGCATTTTTCCTTCACTTACCAAAACTCTTCATTAAACTCTTTGATTTAGTTTATGTTGAAACAAAATTCGCATGCTATGAATTATTCATGTTGAAAAGGGGATGTTTTGCATATTGGTAAAAAATCTATATATTGACTATTGTTAGTAGAATTACCATTGAAAATATTATTTGTTACCCTTCATATTGAAATGATTAATTAAACGTCATAGTCGCCCATTAACATTGGTATTAGTTACATTTCAAAATGATAGTATTAAATAAAAGTTATAATCACCCATTGACAATGATTTTAGTTACCTTTTTATACTACAAAATTAACTAACTATTATAGTCTCCACTAGGAAATGTTTTCAATCATACATGTGCAATACTTGGCCTTACAATACAATGTCCAATGTAAAACATACTAACAAATAATTACATTCACTCATTGACACTATTATTAGTCATATATTAGAAGTTCAATTACTTTACAAAATGAAAACATTAATTCAGTCACCATTTATGATGTTATTAGTCTTATTTATATTGTAATTGGTCATGTATTACAATGCTACATGCATTCAAATTAAATACGAAATTAGTATAGTGGCCTATCGTATCTAAGAGTAGTCATATATTATTACTCACATTAGTATAGTCATTTCTTGCCTATATTATTAGTTATATAGTATTACTCAGCTCATATTACCTAATAATATGAAAAAAAATCAAACGTGTTAGTCAGCATAAAAAATGTGATTAGTCATATCTATGTTGTATGAACACAACTTTATAGATTTAGTCAGACACGTAACAATGAAATAGTCAAGTTGCATTATCTTGGGTAACACAATTATCAAATAAAAGTAGTTCACATGTCAGTCATCCAATGTGAATATTAATAGTCATACATTACTTGGTAGGTCATGGTACAAAATTAAACAATTGATCTATCCCATTAGTCATCGATTACAAATGTTATTAGTACCTCAATTAAATCACCAAAGCAACAAATTATATAAACAATTTAATCATTATTTGACAACATTATTAGTCATATTTATGTTGTAATTGTGGTCATCTATTACACCGCTACATGCAAATTAAATAACACATTACCATACACTCCTATGAACAATATTACTGACTCATATCTATTTGTCCGAACACAATTTGTATGGATACAGTCATACATGCATCACATAAATAGTCATGATGTGATATTATACGCAATCAAAGTACCAAATAAATGTAGTACCAAATACATTTTATCTATATAGTCATACATGCAATAATTAAATAATCACCCATTACTAATAAATAAACAATATCATATAGACATGCCATTTGACTTCTTTTCAAACAACTACTAAGCAACACAAAAAAAAAAACCTCCCTGAATTCAGGGCATTGAAACTCCAACACTGAAGTTCTAAATCAAGACCTGCCAAGGGGTAGCAATCTAAATGCGTTACACTTTCAACAATGCAAGATGACGACAGTGGGGATGATGATGGCGAGCGATGGTGATAGGGACAATCATGATGGGAGACAATGATGTTGCATGGTTATAGGAAGATGACGATGGAGGAGGTGATGGAGATCGAGTGTCTGACTAATGAGAGAGTGTGCGATGTGGGCTATTGAGGAGAGATACAAAATTTTATGGTTTATTATGCATCTATAACTCAAACGTGATAGACGAAAGTGATTCTTGAACTGCACTTACTGACATGGCCCCTCGTCTTACACAAGACTTACTGATTGACCAAAAAGTCCTACATACGAACCAAACAAATTAGATATAAATTGGACATAAGATTCAAAATGAGATAAAACAAATTTAACTTGAAATTTGAAATGACCCAACTCTAAATCAAAATTTATTTGGACTGGAGCTGAATAGTACTCAAAATGATTCACCTCAAGATAACCCCAGCATAAACAACCTTAATCTTGAATTGGTATGTACTTAATTTAAAGTGACAATATTTTGGCTAGGCACAATTGTGACACATACATAAAATAACTTAACAAAGAATGACTCAAATCCTTATTCTATTCAACTTATTTTTTAAAGAATAAGTTAAGTTTAGTTCAGTTCAATTCATCAATATAATCCATTTTAATATACTTAATTCAACAAAGTAAGTTGGGTTTTGTTCAGTTCAACAAAATAAGTTGACAATTCAACAAAAGTAAGTCTAATACAACTTACATAACTTCAATTTAAGTTTAGCAAACACAAGTAGAAAAGAATTAGGGCCTTAGATTCAAACAAACTCAAATGCTAGCTAATACGAGCAAGTCAACCTAAGCAGCAATCTCATAACAAGGTACAAACCTTTTTTTTGATGAATGGGAAAGTTGAAATGAATGGAATGGTTATTTTCATTCAATTGCAACAAATGTAGGGAGGGAAAACTTGGAGGAAGTGGTGACTTCTATTCAAATGCAATAAAATTATAGAGGAAACAATTGAAATGCGCATTGAACATACTTGTATTTTCATTCCAAGTGTTAGTATCTTGAATTCTGGCCTAATTTTGTTAGAAACCTAGAGATAGAGGTAGTCTAGATCAACTTAGTTATATAAATATATCTAAAATTAAGTGCTTCCATATACACTTGACAAGTGCGCATCTCTATTGGTTATATGATGCTGAAGTTATTATTAAAGATGGACATTAAAGGATTTTCACAATGCAAATAGTAACATGGAAAAAAAGTATATAACATACTCCATTCCATTATTAACAATTAATTACTTATCTCGCATTGAATTGATTAAGAAAACAATTACTATTCTAATTGATGATGCTTTTTATTCTCCACCTACTTAAATTTTATACAAGTGTTTCATAAAAGAATATTTTATGTAAAAAGTATACATATTAGATTCTAATCTTATTCTTAAAATGAATATCAACCTAGAATTTAACATACGTTTTTAATACAATATATTGGGAAAAGAATCTCCAAAGCTCTCCGTAACCATTTCTACTTTGCCTTCTTTCTTGGCTGACTAATTAGGAATTCATATGTGATAAAATTAAGTATATGATTAAATATTTGCTAAAATAATTAATTAAAAAATGCCATCATCTATTCTCAATCTAAGACCAAATTAATGAATGATCAAAATTAATATGAATACTAGATTCTAAAATTAATTCTCACAAATAATAACAACTCATAACTCAATAAACATGTAAAGGATTAGGAAAAATTTAGCTTTTGACTCGAAAGCCATTCCTTTGTTTTTTTATTAATCACAAATTCTTACAGTATAATTTCCAAAATTAACTACATAAGTCAATGGTGGTTAAAAAAATGTAAATGTCATTAACAATTTTTCGCTTCATCCCCATTAATCATGCCCCCTATCAAAAGTCCATATGAAAAAAAATTTGAAAATTCATATTAATCCTTATCCTTTTTATTTACAAGAAATATATTATAATATTATTTATTATATAAAAATTGTAGAGGCTGTATACATATCTTTTATTATTACCTTTAAATTTGTTATATTTTTTTTCAAGTGCATATAAGCAATTAAATTAAACAATTTGATGTTTAGAAGTCACTATTGATTATTAATGAAGATTTCATATTGAATACATACATCTCATTTCAAACAAACTCTCACAAGCATAGTAAATCAATAAATCAATCACTGTAAGGCAAAAAAAGGAGGCCACTCATGAAAGTAGTTCACGAGTTTTCAATAATTACACATCAGCTAATTCATGCATATAATTTCATTATTTTAAATATTAGAAAATAAAATTTTATGTAATTATCCCCTTGAACACATGACCAAAAGATACATCCTTTGCAAAGAATAGTAATGCTTGTGTGCAATACTAAAAATAATAAAAGTATCCTACTAATTTTACAAATTTCTAATTACATTTTAAAAGAAATATTTTGCATTCAAGTGTTTTCATTAACTCATTGATCATCATCAACTTTATGACAAACATTTAAATAGAGATAGTACTTTCAAGTCTTTCAATTATGTGTTGCTTATCTTTCAAATATACTCTTTTTCTCACTTTTTTCCCAAAGACACTAATATTCCTTTAAAATACATATAAATATCAAATACTGTGTTTACAGTTGATTGTACTAATTTTGCAAACGTATTGTCGCCTATAAATCTAAATCAAATCGTGGAACGCATAGGTATAGCACTAGTTGAATTGAATAACTCGAGTTACATTGATTAACCTGACCTTTCAACTCAAATATATATTCTAATATAGATAACATTTAGTGTTACTTTTTTTAGTAAATTAAATGAGTTCAAATTTCTAAAGTAATATCAATAAATAATAGAAAAGCAAAATTCTAAATTTTAATACAAATTCTATACATTTAGTAATTTAAAATAATTAAAGAAAAATACGAAAAGAAAGCAACATGGAATTGTAAATTAATATTTGAGTTATGCATAAATAAAGATAGATAATTTAATAAATCAAGCCAAATTAGGTTCACCCAATCAAATTGATCTTCCATGGTTTGTTTATTTATTTTTTTGGTGTAATCTTCCGTAGTTTATTGCTACAAGAAAGTGCACCTATTTGATTGATCTTGACCCGCTGGCTCGTATATAAACCCCTTCGGATTTGCACGATCAATGTGAGGTTGATGTAAGTTCAACTTCAGTTGAATAAATCCCTACTTAAAATATATTAAGGTAAATTTAATTTGACGATAATTTAGCTTGTACTAAATAGAGATTCAAACAAATATATATATATATGTGTGTGTATTTATGTATGTGTATATGTGCACGCATACACTTATGTGTCTGTGTGTATGCATGTGTGTATGTGTCTACACACAGATGTGCGCACGCGCGCGCGCGCGCACACACACACACACATATATATATATATATATATATATATATATATATATATATATATATATAATATACATATATATATATATATTATATATATATATATATATAATATATATATATCAGAGCTCATTTCCTTCGCTCTCACTCTCTCTCCTAATTTTCTTCTGTCTTTGAATTTCTTGGGAAATTAGGGTTTCAAGAGACAAATTGAATCTCAAAGAAATCACAGAAGGATTGCGATGATGATGAAGGAGAAACCCTGAATTTCGATCGAGCTTTGTTTCTCTGAATCATCATTTTCTGAAGATTTCGTCTTTGTTTTAGCGGAGGCTTGGATTGGAGTACCTAATTGAAATCTTCCCCCTGCTACTTTCTCTACCTCGCTGAACACCGCACAGAGCACAAAACGGTCACTTGGGGGCCTCGGTAACAGCCCGGCAGTCAGTGCCTAGCTGGCGACACTGACTCGACCAGTGCACCGGTGTAGAAACGGTAGTCGGTCACCGGCAGTGAGTCCTTCCCTGAGTTCCCCATGTTTCGGGATCCCGGAGTTCCCTGAGTACCAGTACACCTGCTTCTTGCAGCACCGGCAACCCAATTCCAGTGGGCTCCTCGGGTTCGTTTCCCCCTCAAGTTGCCACTGAGTCTCTCTGCCATTGTTGACACAAGGGTTTGTACCTCAAGCTGCATTTTTTTTGTTTTCTGGCTCATTCACGTGTTGCTATTCATCTGCCTAATCTCAGGTTCCCTCTCTCTCCCATCTCTTCTTAAATTGCTATTCATTCTTTTCAGCCAGGTTGCTGCTAATTCTAGTTGGTTTGAATCCTTTGTTTGTTTCACGAATTCTGGTTTCTGTCCGCTTTGCTCTGTTCAACTTTTTAGGTATCTGGCTTGTGTGTAGCAGTGAGTAGGGTTTTTGGATTGTTAACTGAGGTGGTAGTTGGAGGGTTTCATAATTGGTGGCTTGCTTGTGTTCTCCTGGAAGTTTTGTTAGTTTCTAGCTCAAGTTTGATGCCCTGGTACATTGGAGTTCCCACCTCATTAACCCTCCATCATTATTTTTTTGCCCTTGTTGCTAGTTTATTTGTCTTTGTTATTTACCATTTTTAGTAAGTCTCTTGGTAATTTTATTTTGATTACTAGTATTAGTGTGGTGGTATTATTAGTATTTTTCTACTTTTAGTTAGTATTTTTGTTGGAATTCCTCTGTCATTGTCATTTTCAGCATTATTTTTATTATTAGTGTTGTGATTAGTTTCAGTTTTTAAGTAGTTTTTGATAAGTTTTTTTTTTGTTTCTATTACTTGGTTCTATTCGATTTAAGGTTACTTATTTTCTTCTACCATCGTGCGTGGTCATCAATTGGTTTTGTAAGTATCGGTTTTAGAGGGCGCTGTTAGCTATTTCTGGTACTATTGTTTGCGGTATTAGTTTTAAATCTCTATTAGCGTTAATCTCTTTTGTGTGTGTTGTTGTAGCTATGTTGGGTGTTTTTAGTATTATCGTGTAACGTTATTTTTTTTTAGTTAGTAGTTTTCGTTTGACTCGAGTGTTTTTTTAATTGACCAAGTAGATTCCTAGGCTTGTTTACTTAGTCTGTGGTCCTTGTAGCCAGCGTCTTTTTTCCTTTTAGTGTCAGTGCTTGGTTCCTTTCCTCATTCAGTTTCCTTTTTTTGGGCCCTCTCGGGACTCTCAGTGCGATCTTATTGTGTCGGCAGCGTAAGTTAGTGGCGAGCAATGTGGTAGCTTCAGCCAGTCCTCCGGGGGGCAGGGGGCAGGAGGAGTGGAGGGTTTCGGAAGGTGCACATAGCATCTTGGAATATTGGGTCTCTTACGGGCAAGTTTATAGAACTAGTTAAGTCTTTGCATAGGCGTAGGATTAATATAGCTTGTGTTCAAGAGACGAAGTGGGTGGGGGCTAAGGCTAGGGAAGTGGATGGGTACAAATTGTGGTATTCGGGGTCAAGCAAGGCGAGGAATGGGGTTGGCATCTTGGTTGAAAAGCAGTTGGTTGACTTTGTTGTTGAAGTGAGGTATAAGAGTGACCGAATTATGGCCATTAAGGTTTTGGTGGGTTTAGAAGTCATAAATGTGGTTAGTGTGTATGTTCCTCAAATAGGTCTGTCGGACGATATTAAGAAGCTTTTTTGGGAGGATTTGGATATGGTCTTCCAGGAGGTACCTTGGAGCGAGAAACTTTTCATAGGAGGAGACTTTAATGGCCATATTGGTGTTGACTCAGACGGGTATGATACGGCCCATGGGGGTTTCGGCTTTGGGGAGAGAAATAGCGGAGGAGTTTCTGTGCTGGACTTTGCAGCAGCTTTTGAATTATTGGTGGTAAACTCCTGTTTCAAGAAGAAGGAGGACCACTTGGTGACCTTTAAGAGTGGCTCCTCAGAGACCCAAATTGATTACTTCCTGATGAGGACGGATAATCGGAGGTTTTGTAAGGATTACAAAGTGATTCCTAGTGAGTATCTAGGAACTTAGCATGGGTTGCTAGTGTTGGATATGGAGTTTAAATGTTCAAAGTGGAAGAAGAGGAGAGTCAGGGACCCTAGAGTTAAGTGGTGGACCCTTACGAAGGAGAACGTCGTGTTATTATTATCAGAGAGGATTACTGAAGAGGGAGCTTGGAGGCGAGTGGAGGATGCAGATCAAATGTGGGAGCCATTGGCAGATTGTATTCGAGGGTGGGCTAAAGAAGTCCTCGGTACGTCTAGAAGAGGTAGCAACAAAATGAAGGGTGCCTGGTGGTGGAACGAGGAGGTAAAGGAGAGAGTCAGAAAGAAAAAAGAGGCATACGTTGTTTTCATGAACAGTGGAGCGGATGAAGCGAGAGATATTAATAGAGTCAGATATAAGGCTGCTAAGAAGGTAGCCAAGAAAGCTGTTGCGATAGCTAAGAGCTTGGATTATGATAGATTATACCATAGACTGGCGACCAAGGAAGGGGAGAAGGAAGTCTTTAAACTAACGAGGGCTAGGGATAGAAGAACCAGGGATTTAGGTGTTGTGAGATGCATCAAGGATGAAAATGGTAAGGTGTTGTCTGAGGATGCAGAAATCAAGGAGAGATGACAAAGGTACTTTTCCAAACTCCTCAATGGTGAAGTGATGGAAGACTCTCGTGGTAGGGTAAGAGAGAGTAGTGAGAGACGACTGGATCCGCAAGTGTGTGGTCATATCAGCAAAGACGAGATTAGAGAGGCCTTAAAGAAGATGACCAATGGGAAGGCAGAGGGTTCTGATCAAATACCGGTAGAAGTATGGAAGTATTTGGATGAAGAAGGATTAGAGTGGCTAACGGAGCTTTTCAATGTCATTTTTAGGACCGCTAAGATACCCAAAGAATGGAGGTCCACTACAGTCATCCCCCTGTATAAGAACAAAAGTGATATTCAAGATTGTAATAATGTTAGGGGTATAAAGTTGCTCAGTCATTCTATAAAGTTATAGGAGAAGATGATTGAGAGAAGGTTGCAGAAGGATGTCTTGATTTCAGAGAACCAATTTGGTTTTATGCCAGGCAGGTCGACCACGGAGGCGATTTACCTTCTTAGAAGACTCATGGGATTGTACAGAGATAGAAAGATGGATCTTTATATTGTGTTCATTAACCTGAAAAAAGCATATGAATGAGTTCCGCGTGAAGTGGTATGGAGGTGCTTGGAGAAGAAAGGAGTATCGCCCTTGTATATCCGAGTTATTAAGGATATGTACGAGGGAGGTAGCACGAGTGTTAGGACTCCAGGAGGGGTCACCAATAACTTCTTCGTTGGTATGAGCCTACATCAGGGTTCCACCTTAAGCCCTTTTCTTTTCACTCTAGTTATGGATGTACTTACTAGAGGGATTCAAGATGAGTTACCTTGACGTATGCTTTTTTGCAGATGACATTGTTCTTATTGACGGGACCAGGCAAGAAGTTAATGACAAGTTGGAGCGTTGGAGGCATACACTGGAATCTAGAGGTTTTAGAGTAAGCAGATCAAAAACGGAATACCTTCATTGCTGTTTCAGTGGAAGGGTAGATGCGGAGGGAGAAGTCATCCTGGATGGGAGGTCGACAACTAAGGTTGATAAGTTT
>JAKOGI010001208.1:237500-285451 GCA_029747015.1 Carnegiea gigantea
CAGTTCTTTTTTGTGCAAATATGGAACAAAAGTATATAATCGGATCATCCATACTTAATCCAATCTAAATCCTCCTATCTAATTCAAATTAAATATCTAACTCCGTAGGATCAATTTGGATTGAATAGTCAAATAGGAATATTAATCAGATGAGATTAAGATGTCTATACATCCGATCTGAATCCTACCCGCTGTTACCCCTAATCAGTCAACAGTTCCAACACCATTCGATGGTTATAAACTGCTCAAATGGATGAGAATGTATTAATGTAATTCATCTAATTGTTGTCAATAACAAAATATTTTTATGAATAATATAAACATTGGATATATATTCTTAATTGTGAAATGCATATTATATATTTTCAATAGAAAAAAATTATACTATTTGAGTAAATAAATTAAATGTTCCACTATTTCAATAATATTGAAGATATGAGAAACTAATTAAAAAGTAATGAATTTTTTATATTTGAGAATTTTATTTATTTACTTCAGACTTCGTAAAAACGGAACCCACACTGAAAATTGTTTTTTTGTTGTTGAGAACCTTATTCACTTTCAAGACAGCAGTATGACGATCTCTTGAATAGAACTGTAAGTGGAAAGGGATTTACATATTCAATATATCTAGTACAGTTGCAATCTTTAACTTCAGGAATGTATTTATAGACAACATTTGGAATTCTATGCGAAGTTGAAATGAATTCACGAATGGTACTCTTTGCCTATGTCAAGTTATGTTGACATTGTACCGAATGTTTATTTCTACATTTGGAGGTGCGCTTGTTAATATTTTTATTAGTGCGCAACATGACTTTCATATTTTTTATAGCAATGATTTCAAGAATTTTGAAATTCTAATAACTAGACATTTTATTATATCTAACACTTGAGGAAATTATTTCCTATTTATAGTAAATGGATTCGACACAAACTTGGCAAACGGTTTTTTAGTACTACAAACTATACATATATGAGAAATGATTCATATGCTTCACTTATCCATTTTTAAAGAAAAACAAGTAGTAAAATTATTTATGACATAAATTTACCATACAATATACAACTTATAAATATATATTTATATTCTCTCAAAAATAAATATATATTTATAATTAACTATTTGTTGTGTACATATTTTAAGAAATTTGCAAATTTACTTTGTGGCTACTTACAATTAGGCTCTAATTAAATAGAACTATTTAATAGCTTTTTGTAAATTTCAATAAATTTCAGTAACTTTAAACAACTTTCAATAATAAGGACCAATTAGTTGGAATGAAATGAAATCCAAAATGATATCAAGAGGCATGAGAATGAGTTTTGACTACCCAAGATTAATTACTTGGTTCAACTCGTGAATGAAAAATTTTGATTACAAATACAGAGATATATGGCCCCTGCTCTCTTTAACTTCTTTGTTTTTTCCTGAATAGGTTAACTTCAGTTCATTTTATACCTTATCAATGGGTCAGGGTCCCATCTAACCCACCTGCCCCACCTCGCAAAAATGAGATTCAAGAACAACTTTTTTTTTTTTTTTTTGGGGGCCTTTAACTTGCCCCGGCCCTTAAGTTGAGGCTACTCGATTGTCATGAAGGTTAGGTTTGGATGAAAGTTTTGACCCTGTAACCCAACTCTATGACACTTAGTTTTTAAAAAAATAAATAAAATTTAAAACCAAAACAAAGACTTTCAGTTTCATTTAATTCAGAGCCTTCTAACTTTATGCTTTCTTGCCTCCTCTCAAACCCCCTCATTCCCCCTTCTCCAGATCTCAATGGCTCTCAACCCCTCCCTCTCATCCACCCTCTATGATGTTTGAACTACTTGTTTATGTGAACTAATTATTATAGTTACTAAGTTACACATTGGAATGTTTGTTTCTATTACGATACTTTTCATTGAAACATTCTGTTATTGCTTGAGATTTTGTTGGGTAAGATGTATGGTGTTGTATTCTATGATAAGAATAAAACTTAATGAAAAATTTCATTTTCTATATAGGGAGGGTTTGATGGTCAGGGTCTTGTTCTTTTTTGCGATAATGAGCATTTAGGTTACAGATTGTATCTTCTTACACATCCTTACAACTCTTTGCCTCTTTAACAAAATTCTTATGGCCCTGTTCTTTTTCGCAATAATGAGTATTTAGGTTACAGTTTCTTACATCTCCTTACAGTTTCTTACATCTCCTTACAAATTCTTACATTTTTACTAATATTTTTACAGTTTCTTAGATCTTCTTATATATTTTTGTAACATTCAACATGTCATTTATTTTTTTCTCATATTTATAGAAATATGTATATATTTTTGCAAATACTACCAATATAAAAAATATGTATACATTTTTATGAACATAATATTTCTATAAACAAAAAAAAATTTACAATATGGATTATATTTGAGTTTCGACGTGAATCATTTATACCATTATGTAGAGAATAAGTGAACATGCTTTTAAAATTATAATACAAAAATTGCACTCATGTTTGACTTTCAACATGAATCATATATAAAAATAGTTAAATTGTAGATGACAAAGGCATTGCAGCTATTTCATTTCTAAGTTTATCTATGATAATTTTAATTGCTATCATCGTCTAATTTAACAATAGGTGGCTTATGTATATTTGGGTCTATTGCTAGGGTTGTTATGGCCCTTTTTTTTTTGTAGAATAATAAAATTTATGGAGAGTACAACAAGCAACTAATATCTCAAGCTGCTGCTCAAGTCTCTTTTGTGACATTGTGTTAAAAATATTAATTTAAAATTATTTAATTTAAATAGGATTTCATTTTTAAGGGTTTTACTCAATTATGTTGAGAACAAATGTTATTTTTTAATTTGTTTATAGAGGGTGAAACTAATGTTAATAAAAAAATCTCAAGTTTAGAATATGTTTGTTTTTATAAATTTGTGGGTTTGAATTTATTTTATTATTATTTAATTGACTTGTTTAAAGTTAGGTTTATTTTCATTAATTATGTTATTTCAACATTATTTCTTCTCATCCAAAATGATAATAGTAGAAAAATAAAATTTGTTTGTGTAATGTTTAAAACATTTATTTAATGATAGTATAAAATTAATTTCATAAATGTTACTGATACATTACACATGATTTACTTTTACAAAATAATTTATTTCACAAATAATACAGTAAAAATCAATAATCATGTGCGCATATCTAAAAATTATATTTGTACAATGTTTTTAATAATCTAACGACTGCTAACATCTATCCTTATAGTTTCTTGCAGCTTCTTACAATTCCTTATACTTTCTTGCAGCTCCTTCACAATTTTTGCAACTTCATACAAGTTACAACTTTCTATAACTTGTTACATTTTCTTACAGCATGTAGTTGCATCTCATTGCAAAAAAAGTAGGCTAAGTAAACTATGCTCATCTGGATAAATATATGAAGTAAATATATCCAATTTATAACTCACTAATTTCATCTTCATACTAGGGCATGTTCTTTTCGTTGATAAATTGGCGTTGGTAAAAGGATGAAATTGATTGAGGTAGGTCGAAGTGGGTTGAAATAGGTTGAGGTTAGTATTTTTTGTTGAAGTGGGTTGAAGTAGATTGAAATAGGTTGAAGTAGAGCTGGCAAACAGGTCAGGTCGGGTCGGGTTCGTGTTCGGGTTGAACTTAAACGGGTTGAACACCCCCCAACCTGAACCCGACCTGTTTATTTAAACAGGTTGAAACTTCCAACCTGCACCTGTTTAAAAATTAAACAGGTCAACCTGATTCTGACCTGTTTATCTGTTTAAGTAAACAGATCAGAATCGGGTTACCCGTTTACCTGTTTTACCCAATTAACCCGTTTAACTATAGCTAGCCACAAATTAACCCGTTTAACTATAGCTAGCCACAAATTAACCTGTTTACCCAATTCGATCCTAAAAACATATGCAAAATAAGTTCATAAACATAAAGCTCCCAAATCCAGGCATCAAATATTACAAACCAAGTTTTAAAGAACTAAAAGAAGTCTAAATTTATTACAAAATCAACAACCACTTGTCCATAAGACCATAACGGTGAAATACCAAGCAACCAAATAAGCAACCACTTGTCCTCCACAACGACGAAGTGCCAAACGTATAAAGCTTAACAATTGCCTACACCAGATTTTGGCGTCGTTTCACTTCCACTAGAAAACTTCGATGTCACTTCACCATCACCACCATCATCGAGGTGTAACTTCATGACATCTCCACACAAGTCATCCACATTCATTTCTTCAACCGGTGTGAGTGCTAATTAAAAGAGAACCAAAACAAATAAAACAACTAAATCAGAAAAAGAACAAAAATTATATAAATGAAAAATATAAAGACAAAAAGTTAAGAGTAAAAAAGGGGAAGCAAGCACTAAATAATTTGAGAACACAAGAAAGGGCACAAAGTGGAGAATAAAAAAGGAAGAGCTGCAAGTTTTAAAAAAAAAAAAGCATTACCTTGACTAAAGACCCAATCCCTTAGGCAAATAACGGCTTCCACAGTTTCCGGATTAAGAGAGCTTCGATATGCATCAAGGACCCTGCCACCAACACTAAAGGCTGATTCGGATGCCACGGTAGACAATGGAATTGTCAACACATCCCGGACCATTTGGGAAAGCACTGGAAACCGAAATTGATTGGTTTTCCACCATATCAACACATCAAACCCCTCAACAAAACTAGACAGTTTGTTTTCTTCCAAATACAACTCCAACTCAGATTTTGTAACAGAAGCAAACTCCCTGCTAGAAAAATCATCAAAGTCCTAAAGGAAAAATAACATTAGTTTATATAAAACAAAAAATGAAGAAAAATTTAAGAAAAAAATACAAAATCATACCTCAAAGAACTCATGACAACCTTTCTTCACTTCAGCTGTAGCTGGAAGAGTGATAGTGCTAGTGCTAGATTTAGAGGACGAAGGAATATTGGACTCCCTTGTATATTCATCAAACATTGCAAACAATCTATCTTTCAACAAATCCAACTCAACATGATAGTTATCGTCCCACACCTTTTTATATGCCCACTCTGCAAATTGAAACTTATAACGGGAAATCGCTGCCATAGCCATTATTGCACTAAATTCAGACCAATACTTCTCAAATTTTGTGAACATCCTTGTTGCCATGTTGTTCAAGAAAGCATCCCTACTTGCCATTTGTCGTTTCAACTCTAATTTCACCCTCAAAACATTTGGAAAGTAGAGATTGGCAGTGGGATACCTTGAACCAGAGAAATTGTAAGTAACCTCATAAAAAATCTTCAAGAACCCACAAATTTTTTCAATTTTTGTCCATTCATCAAAACTTAGACAATATTTGAAATTCCCATCAACAACCTCCAAGTGATTGAACACCTTTTTATAGTAAAGAGCACTTTCAAGCATTAGATAAGTTGAATTCCATCTAGTTGGGACATCTTGGCGCAACCCTTTACTATAAACAATATCACAAACCTTACATGAATCAAGAAACCTTTGTTTTCTTACTTGAGACCCTTTGCAATACTTAACACATTCTCTCACCTTACCCACAGCCTCATCAACATCCCTTAGCCCCTCCTTAACAATCAAATTGAGTATGTGCGCACAACAACGAACATGGAAATAAGACCCATCACAAAGAAGCTTCAGTTGACACTTCAACATATCAACACATGTATCATTTGAAGTGGCATTATCTAAAGTCAAGCACATTACTTTTCGATCGACACCCCAATGTTTAAACAACATCAAGATCTTTTCAGCCAACGCAGCCTACTACCCAATGAACCAGATCGGCTCTCTAAAAGAAGTTGGCCTATATCTCTAGTGTTTCTTCTTTTACATATTACCAAATGTCTTTTCAAATTCCCAGTGCCATACTTGCTGTCCCCAGGATACATTTGGCCACATTTTTTGCATTTACAAAATAAATTACCATCCACATCTGGTTCAAGAAACTCATAATGCTCCCACACAGATGAAGTCAGTTTTCTTTGGCGTTTTGGAGGCTTACCATCTGCAAGCGGCTTATATGAGCCAGTCCTAAGAGTTGTAGTATTCCTAGCATGCCTGCTATCAACTTCAATTTCAGCGACATTAACTTCCTCACCATTAGAGTCTACATCAATGGGGACTGAATTGCAATCTTTTGAAGCCATGACTCTAACAACAGTAAAAATATACAAAGATTAATCTTTTGAAGGGGATTATATGAGCCACTCTAAAGTCTGAAGCATAACACTGTTGCAACTTGCAAGCAAAGGGTAACTCTTGGTACAAAACTACAAATCACGGTACACAACTACACACATAAATAGAAAATGCAAAAAAAACTAAAGCTATATAATTCAAAGTGAGTTTTAGCCTCCAAAGCTGTTGTTCCTTGTTCGGAATCCTAGCTTCCACACAAGGGCAACTGGCACGGGTATACACCCCTCCCCCCTCTCTCTAGCCTTCCCCACTTTGGTGCCTCCGCTAGTGGGCATTTTTTAACAAATTGCATAGTTTAGCGATATTTTTAGTCAATTGTCTTACTTTCTTTTTGAAATAAACCAAATCGTTCATTATTTTCCAAAATCAAGGAGAGGCTACTCCAAAGTCTCCAAACAACAGAGAAAAAAAACCTATGCAGATAGCAGATACAAGAATTTAAATCCAAACCGAAGCTCGAACAGTCGAACCCAAAAAAATTGAGGGCAAATCGCTTGAGAATCAAAAGCACCACAGCAGATCCATAGTCAATGAAGATCAAAGAGCATAACTGAAAGTCTGAAACATATTAGGTTTTTGAGGGGGAGGGTGCTAGAGATCGAATGACATGGTTGGAATGAAGAAAAACAGTGCACTGTATGAATGTCTTACCTCGCCGGAAATGTTGCCGGAGAGTTGTGGGTGAGGCGTTCAGGGCCTGAGGCAGTGAGTTGCTATGTCGTCGCCGGAAAAATAGAGAAGAAGAGTGGTGATTGAGCCCTTGAGGTGAGACCGTGAGAGCGTGACTGGCCGTGGCTGCGTGTGCGTGACTGTGCGAGTGTGAGGGAGTCGGTGAGAGGGACTGCGGGGGTGAGCCAGTGAGGGTGAGGGCCGTGAGGCCGAGGCAGTGAGGCTGTGAGGGAGAGGGCCGTGAGGCCGAGGCAGTGAGGCTGTGGCCTGTGAGGGTGAGGCCTGACCGCCTGTCGCCTGAGTGTCTTTAGATGAGAGAGAATATTGAAGGCTTGAAGCATCAAACTGAGAGAGGTAGAGAGCTTTTATACCAGGATTCATTTACCCAAAGAAACCCTAGCCTAGACTCTTCTGCCTAAAATTTCATTTACAACAAAAAAATTAAAAATTAAAAATTTTAAAACATGGCCATTAATCGGGTAAACGGGTTAATAAGTTATCGGGTTATACGGGTTGACCTATTAACCCGTTTAATTAAACGGGTTAAATAGGTTAATTTTCGTGTCAAAAATTTCGACCTGAACCTAACCCGTTTAATTAAACGGGTTAAACGTGTCAACCCATTTAATTAAACGGGTTAAAAATCTTTACCCAAACCCGCTTAATTTCGTGTCGGGTTCAGGTCGGTAATCGTGTCGGGTCAACTTTTTCCAGCTCTAGGTTGAAGTGGGTTAAAGTTGGTATATTTTTTTAAGTTGGTTAAAATAGTAAGAATAAAATTTGAAGAAGGTGGGTTGAAATTGATTGAAGTAGGTTGAAGTTTACTGAAGTTGGTTGAAGTTAGCTAAAGTTGGTAGTTTTTATTGAAGTTGGTTGAAGTGGGTTAAAGTTGGTATATTTTTTAAAGTTGGTTAAAATAGTAAGAATAAAATTTTGAAGGAGGTGGGCTGAAGTTGGTTGAAGTTGATTGAAGTTGATATTTTTTATTGAAGTAGGTTGAAATTGATTGAAGTAAATTAAAATTAATAAATTAAAAAAGACTAATTAAAAAAAAAACAGACCCTAAGCTTAAAAATAGACGAACCAAGCTACCCCTTACAGCATTTTGCTGTTATTCTGTGCGTTCAAAATGAAAATTGCTGAAATAAAACACCCCAGCCAACTCATTAATTGAATTTTTTTAAACAAAAAAGGGAGGGGGGGGGGTTGTAAAAGAGGGCAATGTTTTGGATTGCCGTCTATAAAAGGGCGCGGAACAAGAGCATTTGCCTTTCATTCTCCTACTCATAGCTAGTCTTCCCGTATTCCCCACTGTCTCCATAAACACCTAACAATTCTACTCCACTCTACATAGGAGAGAGAAAATCAAATCAAGAGAGAGGAAGAGCAGCTAGCAATGGCGAAAATTCCTCTACGACACTTTGCTCTGTTCACATTGTTGATCTGTGTGCTCTTCATCGACTTCGTTAATGGTGGATTACCGAATGACGACGATGAGCTTGTACACTCCAAAAGGTATTCAATCTTACCTGCATTGCCTTCAAATCCGATCCTCAAACTCTCTCTCTCTCTCTCTCTCTCTCTCTCTCTCGCTCGCTCTCTGTTTTCGATTGAGAACTCCATTGATGAAGATTGTGCTCTGTTAATTGACAGGATTGAGGAGCAGGTCAAGAGCTTCAAGAATTCATCAATGGCGTTCAGGTTAGTCGTCACTCCATTACTAATGGAACAGTTTTCGAAGCTCTTTTTTGGTTTATGCACCACCTTTGAGATCGAGATCCGAGCATCTCGATCCTTGAAACTTTAGTTACGGTAGTTATTTTGTTTTTGAAAAAAAGGACTCCTCTGCTCTCCCCCCCCCCCCCCCCCCCCGATGTCGGTGCTGTGCCAAGAATTCGGTTCTCCAGATTTTTTTTCTCAATGACTGAATTACTCTCGTTGTCGGAGAAGCTTTACTTTTAAGTAACAGATTGGAGGTGCTTTTTGCCATTTTGATTTTGTTGTTACTTGTCAGTCATTGAATTTGAATCGACCATGTGGGGACTTGAGCTGTAGGGGTTACTATCTTGAGACAGACTGAATTTGGTACTTGCTGAGCTTTGTCTCTGCTCCTGCAATTTTGTTAATTCCTCAATGGTTATAGCATTTATTGACCAACTGAATTTGGTTGGGCTCATTTCCCTTCTTACACACACACACACACACAAAAGGGAGCATTTGAGACCTTTGTAATGTTCCAGTTTGCAGGAAGTTTATTTTGGATTAGGCATTCCCATAATTTTTTAAATATAAAAGATTGGTTGAGTCATTTAAAAAGTTTTAACGGAAATGTCATTCTTATAGAGATATTATTTTGAAACTATTTCATGTAAAAATTAATAATACATACTAATCAGATTGTGATATGAAGTTGGATTCTAAGTGTCCCCTTAACTTCTATATGATTGCTTAATAGCGTTGGTGATCATTGCGTATTTGTCACTCACAAATGCTACTTCTTGTAGGGAAGAGAAAGCTAAATTGCAAAATGAGCAAGCTGTAACTAAACAGCCGGAAGAAATTGTCTCTATGGTTGAAAGGTAAGCCCCTCCCTTCCTCCGTTGATCAACCTACCTTCCTTTAACGTTTAACTATAAGAAATCTTCTTCATAGAAATCTAGTCATGAATTAGTATTTTCTATTTGTTGACTATATTAACAAGACATTTGCCTTGGTAAAGATTTGGCTAAGTCTAATGAAGATAAGATTGTTATTAAAGAAATGAATAAAGACGATGTAAATATGCTTCCGACAATGTTTTGTTATTGATCATATCCATGAAATAATGTTAGATCACATTTAAAAATGCTCACATGGGAAAACATTGCCAAACCACAAAAAGGAGTGTGAGGGAAGTTGAGAGATTAGCTATGCACCCCCTTTTAAATTTAATGCTCTTCATCAGAAATACCACCCACCTCCTCTCTCTTAAATTCCATTCCTCAACTTCGGTGCTTCTGACTATAACATGTGGAAATAGTGAAACTATTCTTCTACTTCTTCTTCTCTTTTCTTTCTGTTTATTTTTTTTTAACTCCTTCAACAGTAAATTCAATCATGTCAGTTTCATCTTCGGGGTTGGGTGTGGCATAGAGCTGGCGAAAATTCAGATTCGGGTTCAGGTCCAATTCGGATCGATCAAATCAAACTATGTCAAAATTCGGATAAGAAATCGATGTTCAATATTCGATTTTTTCGAGTCGGACAATTCAGATAAAACTAAATTCATATCAAATTGAGTTCGGGCAATAGAAATATAAAAAATGCTGTATCTGGATTCAAAATTTAGATGACAAACTTATAGTTATACGTAACTTTTTGGATCGAACAAATTCAAATGTTTGAATCGGATAATTTTTTGGCAGCGCTGAGCTGTGGCACAATCAACAGTCGAACGGTACAATGAAAAGGAAAGGTTCCGCCACGGGAGTTTTTGGGGGGGGGGGGGGGGGCGCTTGTCCGCTCTGCAGCCAATAATAGAATTCGTTAACTGAAGCCTTTCACAGAAAATAAACAAATCCCCAAGCGGAACCTCCTATTATTAGTGGGTCTAATAAGCTTATGAATCTGCTGTCGGCGGCTAAATCCATTGGCTCTTTCGATCTTAAAGTACTTTTGCTAATTGCAATTTATAATTTTGTTATTGACCTGATTCAAATCGAAATTCAAGTCAATTCACAACACATATGACAGTACAAATTAGTGCAGGGATTATGTTTTAACACTTTTTTTTTTTACATCTTTCTAACAGTCCATTAAAGCATATCCAAACAAAGGAGAATATTTAATCCAAAAAAGAAGTCCAAAAAGGAGGCTTTAAATAGCCCAATAATGGAACATGGAGGCCGGTGGTTAACCATTAAATTTATACTGGTGAAGTTGGGTGCCTCTTGGATGACATAGTTTATAAACATATTTTCACCTATCAGCCTTGGGTGTCTGTTGAGCGATAAAAATTTTAAGTATATTATCTTATGTATTGAAAAGATTTTCATTCTTTTAAGAGCGTATTCTTTTTGTTAGAAAATATAGGTTGAAAAATATGTGAAGTTAGTTGAGATTGATATAAGTGAAATACAATGGTTGAAGTTGATAATTTTTGTTGAAATAGGGTAAAGAAGGTTGATATGAGTTGGAGTTGATTGAATTTTTTTATATAATGGATAGAAGTTGATTAAAACAGTGGGAAGTGAGTTGAAGTGGTTTGAAATAAATATTCTTTTATTGAAGTTGATGAAGTTAAAGTTAGTTGAAGTCTATAAATTGAGATTACCAAAAAAAAAAAAAAAAAAGGCCTAAATACACATTTCAAGCCCTCCCCCCTTCTTTTTTCACCCAGGATTGCGAGGAAGAGCAACCCGGGTTTCGGGCCCTCCCATGTTCTAGCCTTCGGCCACATTTCCATGCTAACTCGCACAGTCACATGCCTATGTCATAGGATCCGTCTATCACGCGTTTAATTCCCTTTTATTGCCTAAAATAATAGAAATATTTCGTACACATATAATAAATCAACCCCCTCCTCTTCTCCCTCATCTTCGCCCTCCCGAAGTTAATTGTTATTTTAAGTTGAAGTACATGCTTTTTTTTCCCCCAGTATCAGAGGGGTTCGGCCGACTGGGTCTGGCCTACAAGTGACCACAACCTATGAATTGTTGGTTTTGTTGGGTTTTTGGCTTAAAAATATGCCTTTTCTTGACTGAGATGAACCCTTCTCTGCAATGTCTGTGCAAGCACTCCCAGTCACATGACTTTGAGGCTTTTAATGGTATCGAGTCATGCCCTAATTAACTAAACCAACACCCAATCAGTTGTCACTGGAATTTCTCTTTTAGAAAATTTAGATCCATTTGCTAGAAGAATATGACTTGCCCATAATTTGGGCCCCACATTGTATTTTATAACTGTCTGTCTGACTCTTAGTGACAAATCTAGATTTATAAGCCTATTGGATTACGTATTTTATAAATGCACACCTACGTCAACGATATTGATCTCAACCCCACAAAAAGAGAATCAATTCACGTACGTTTGTATTAGTAAAAGGCGAGTATATCGAATGCATGAAAAATATTATGTGTATACGTTTCACTTTTTTGAAATGACATCTTTACTAATTCCTACAACGTAACTATTGAAAATTCCTTTAAAATTCCTTTCAGTATCAATCCAAGGAAATAACATTTTTCCTACAATAGCAAGAATTGCCCAGATCCATCAATTAATAGAGGTTGTCCACCTCTCAAGAAGATGCTGTACTTGAAAAAAGTCATTTGCATTTGGGTATCTATTTCAGGATGAATGCCTTCTTCCATCTTCTTTGAGAAGCAAAGTAGCTGTAGGTCATCTTCAGTTACATGAAATTGTCTCTTCAATTTGCTAAAAGTCCTTTTTCTTCTTAACATAGAGGTTGTACTATGAACCTATTTCATAAGTCCTTTTCGCAGAAGGGGATTTACACGAACCTTATATACAGTAGTGATGGATCATACCTCTAATTTTGAAGTTAAAAAAAGGAAATGCTTCGGTATATGGGGAGAACAGTGGAGATTAAAAAAACTGACATATTACTGCTTGGTAAAATTCATTGTGGCCACCACGACTGCATTTAATGAGAAGCCTCAATCAGCTGCTGCAATCATACAGAAATGTTACTGGAGTTTTAACTTCTCAAAAGTCCCACCGACACACCACATCATTTATTTTGGGCATAACTGTGCTACTATTTCCCTCACCCAAGTGTCCTATGCCATTTATTTTCCTAACACCCACAAAAGGATGTGACAATAAATTTCCCTCACTATAATGAATCTAAATCCTCCCGCCTCTGAATTCTTCGTTTTATCCGTATGTCACCTATGAGAATGACCAAACTCCTGCACATGGTTGCGCACATGACATGATATGACACTTTCTGATTCTTAATTAGCAGTAATGACTATTAGCTTTGCTTATTTCGGCTAATCAAAAGCCTTCTAATATAAATTTTGACACATGGATTCTTATCTATCGGAGTCAGTCTTTTTAATAGTTTGAATGTTTTCAGGAAAT
This sequence comes from Carnegiea gigantea, assembly GCA_029747015.1. Taxonomy (NCBI): domain Eukaryota; kingdom Viridiplantae; phylum Streptophyta; class Magnoliopsida; order Caryophyllales; family Cactaceae; genus Carnegiea; species Carnegiea gigantea. The sequence goes on from JAKOGI010001208.1 coordinate 250,482, forward strand.
AATACTGTCTACATTTGGATCTTCTTATACCTCACAAAAATGGAGCATACATTGAGAGTTACTGTTATTGTTGTATATAGATTCCTACAACTTAGGAAATAGATAAATTTAATAATCATATTTATATCGATTTAAAATCTTTCTCATTTTAAATTCTCGAAAAGAATGAAATGAATTAAGTTTCTGACTACTGCTGTTGATTCAGGCATAGATCTAAATAGTTTAACCTTGTTTTTGGTATGTTCAGGAGCATTAGTAACAGCACAGAGAGGAGGAAGCTAGGCTATTTCTCATGTGTTACAGGCAACCCAATTGATGACTGTTGGAGATGTGATCGTAACTGGCAGAAGAACCGAAAGCGTCTTGCTGATTGTGCCATTGGTTTCGGACGCAATGCCATTGGTGGTCGTAATGGCCGATTCTATGTGGTGACTGACCCGGGTGATGATGACCCAGTGAACCCCAAGCCCGGGACACTTCGCCATGCAGTCATTCAGGAGGAGCCACTTTGGATAGTTTTCAAGAGGGACATGGTGATCACTCTAAAGGAGGAGCTCATCATGAACAGCTTCAAGACTATTGATGGCAGAGGAGTAAATGTGCACATTGCAAATGGAGCTTGTATTACCATTCAGTACATCACAAATGTGATCATCCATGGAATACACATTCATGACTGCAAGCCCACTGGCAATGCCATGGTGAGAAGCTCCCCTACTCATTACGGGTGGAGGACAATGGCTGATGGTGATGGAATTTCCATCTTTGGTGCTAGCCACATTTGGATTGACCACAATTCTCTTTCCAACTGTGCGGATGGGCTCATCGATGCTGTGATGGCCTCCACAGCCATCACCATTTCTAACAACTATTTCACTCACCACAATGAGGTAGATCTCCATCACATTTTAGGATTTTTTGTCTCTTATTTTTGTTGTCCTATGTTAATTTGGAAAGATGGTCTCTGCTGGTCCTGGGATAACATTGCTCACATTTCGATCCCTAAGCTAATCAGATTTTCCTCTGTTCATGGAAAATAGGTGATGTTGCTAGGTCACAGTGACTCATACACAATGGATAAGATAATGCAAATAACCATTGCCTACAACCACTTCGGAGAAGGTCTTATTCAGAGGATGCCCAGGTAGTCAAAACTGTCTTCCGAGCTCTTTTTCCTTTCCTTTTTTTTGTTTTTTTTTTTTTGGGGGGGGGGGGGTATTGTTCTTGCATTCAGTTCAATAACTAGAATCAAATCAACTGAGAATGCAGATGTAGACATGGTTACTTCCACGTAGTGAACAATGACTACACCCACTGGGAAATGTATGCTATTGGAGGCAGTGCAGATCCCACCATTAACAGCCAAGGAAACAGATACCTTGCCCCTCTCAACCCCTTTGCCAAAGAGGTAAATCGAACCAACATCTCCGAATCATTTGGTGGTTAAAAATGACACGGTTTCTCAGCCATAATGCTTTGAATTTCACAGGTGACTAAGAGGGTGGACACGAATGAGGGTGAATGGAAGCAATGGAACTGGAGATCAGAAGGTGATTTACTGTTGAATGGAGCATTCTTCACTCCATCAGGAGCTGGCGCTGCCGCTAGCTATGCCAGGGCCTCCAGCTTGGCTGCGAAGCCATCCACCCTTGTGGGTTCCTTGACCTCCAATGCAGGGGTGCTTAGCTGTCGTCGTGGTCGGCCCTGTTAGGTCCCATTTACCCTAAAAACAATATACTTTTAAAACAGAACAAACAAAAAGAACAAAGGTACCCATTTTCCTATCCCCTTTAGTTTCAGCTTCCATACTTATTCTATCCACATACATTACCCCCCCCCCCCCCCCCCCCCGGGGGCTCGACCCAAACCCCAAAAACAGGATCATCCCTGTATCTGTCAACTATCAAGTAAATGACATTTATATTGTATATTTTTTTTCTCTACCTGTTTGCCTTCACAATGCCTGATTGCTCAACCTCCACCTCGCTCCCATTGAAAACGGCTTCTTTTTTGAAAGTCCAATGAGGGAGCAACTATGGAAGCATTGTTCACCTATTAAAACCACATCTCTGATCGCCCTTCTGAGCCTCCCCAAAGTTTCCATTACTACCATGTACCAACCATCCACATTAGTTCTCAGATTCTTCCTATTTTGAGTGAATATGGCTGTGTCACTTTAGTAGATTTTTGTTATCTCATTTTTTTCGTTTGGTGTATTGAATGGGACAAAAGGAAATTGGAATAGAAATTCAAGAGGGATCTACAAGAGAGGGAAGGAATTGGAGATTGCAATTTGTAACCATGATTGTGCAACAATATTATGGATACATTCAAGCAAGAATTTTGAATGTCCAATTACTTGTGCATCTTGTTATGTTAGCTTCTGCTTATCCCTTTTCATTTGTGATTGTGAGTATTTCTTGTCAACACTGAGTTTTTGGGTGGGTTTTTTTTTTGGGGGGGGGGGGGCACATGGCTGCCTAATAATGCCTACTATGATTGTTGTTGCAGTAGAGCATATTAGAAGGTCGAGAGAGTCATATCCTGTCAAGCACTGTCAACGATACTATTATAAAAGAATTATTATTCATCCCCTTCACATTTAGGCAAATATTAGTTGTAACCCACTATTTGTAGAATTTTAATTAACCCCCTGATCCTAAGAATTGTGATCATACAGAGAAAATTTATTATTATTTAACCCTCTCACTTATATACTTTTTGGAGGCTATATGATAATAATTTTTACTGCTAGGGGGGTTAAATAATAATTCAAAAATTAATAGGTTACAAATAACATTTACCTAAGTATGAAGAGGAATATATGCTAACAAGTCTATATAAAAAAGCACACTAGCCTATTTGCCAATTGTGTAGCGAAATTAGGATTTTTGTACATCAATGTCACACTTCTGAGTCTTGTAATATTTGACAACACTAAATAATTTTAATGGATGTTCAGTTTAAAAATTTTAGAAGTTTTACATAAATTATTCAATAATTCTTCCACTGAAATATGCCTTGGACCCTATAGAGCATCACATCCGCCTTTTTAAGTGTGAAAAGGTTCGGAGGTATATGCTATCTTACTAGTTACTACCATAGAGCTAATAGGCCAATAATGCTTCATTAATGTGAGATTTGCACCACATGCCATGGCACTTGCATATGCTTGCCTAATGAAACAGCATGTGGACGGGTCCATTTTTTGGTCCAGGCATGTGGCGAAACTCCCAGCAGCAATACATATCAAGTAACTGAGACCCACACAAGCCAAATCAAAATCCATATTTGCATCTGCAAAATCTAGAGCTATCATTTCGACTAGTGAAGTGGCCGCTGCAACATACCGAAATGGGGAACCCTACAAGACACTTAATGGCTCAAAACTAAAGAAACTCTTTCCCTATCTCGTCTCAGAAAACATCCCATCATGGATAACATGCAGTCATGCAGATGAACCCCAAGAATTGTGCGCTAACATACTGTGGGCCAAAGTTCGCATTCAGAAGACGTCCGTAGAAATGCATGCAGGTTCCAGCAAGGCCTCATGATTCAACGGATGAGAGCTCATAAACCCCCAAACGGATGGTATAACCACCAACAAAAGGGGGAAGAGCAAGAAATCGGCACAGTTCCACTTATTATATGTTGCAACACTAATGATTCAGTGAAGTATGAGAGCTTCCATAGGAAAGAGACCAACTTGAAGCATGAGAAGCTCCCTAGCACGACATCTTCTCTTACCCCACAAATTACCAAATAACACAAAAAGTTTACGCGAAACGTGTTCCCAGCGAGATTATCATCCCAACATGCATATGACAAGTGAGTTACTGAAGATCTTGCAGTTTTACCATGAGGTGGTTAGCTTATCCTGAAGGGGCAGCATGATTGATGAGACCGTATGAAGAAGCAAGAGCTAGCAGATAATGAATCGCTTCCCATAATTCTATTACGTCAACCCCATATTACAATCACATAAATTGGTATCATCGAAGAGAGCTATGCTCCTAAAGCAGTACTGACAATTAGGTTTTACCCTCACAAACTAATAGAACACAAAAAGGAAATATCAAAATGGAGTACCTGTCCCACTTCTGGTCTCAGTGGGGCTGTATAAAGCAGACCTGTTCCTTGGTCTATTCTCCTCTAATTGTTTCACGACTTCCTCCATTGTGGGTCTAGCAGTAGACACCGGGGCACAGCACCCCATTGCAAGCTTCAATGCGTGAACCAAACCGTCTTCCATGGGGCTTCTTATCCCCTTCAAAACCTCAACATCAAAAACCTCCATTGTTGTCTCCTCCAGAACTGCTGTTTTTACCATTGATGGCAAATCCAGGAAATCACCACTCCTGGAATGTTTGTCAGGCTTTTTCCCTATCAAAATTTCAAGCAACAATATACCGAATGCATAGACATCTGTCCTTGGGTTGCATTTATTCATCCGCTGAAGCTCTGGAGCCTTGTAGCCGTCCGTCTTTAGTTGGGATAGCATTTCATCAGCCACCTCAGGGATAACAAGCTTGTCTACCCCGATTTCAGTAAGTCTAGCAATGAAGAAATCATCAACAAGTATATTCTTGGATTTCACGTTCCCATGAGTCATGGGTGTTTCTATGCCTGTGTGAAGATATGCTAGTCCTCTGGCTACACCGATTGCAATTTTGTGGCGTCGAGCCCAGTTCAGCATTGGCTTCCCTGGTTTAGGTTCTGATTACAACATGCACGTCTATGTTAGAATAGTGACAGAACAGTGTTATGAATCATAAAATATATATAATTTATTGTAATGCAAAGATGAAGTCCAACCAGGTTCAGGCAAACTTTCCCCAGAAGCCGTGAGGTCTCACACTGTTCAGACTTCAGTTGAAAGACAACGAGCCTCATTAGACCCCCCTGAGGCCATACCTATCACCTCTTTAGACGCATAAACAGAAAGGTGGTGTTTTGACATTTACATGGGTAGCTCAGAACAAAATACATGGCAATAATAAGTAGTTGACCCCGACAAGTTCAAATTTTGAGGGTGGTCTACCTTCACATCTGATTGATTCCGAATATTCATCAGGTTTTCTGTTAGGAAAAGTTTAAAATGCTTAATTTGCAATATAATCTGTTAACAACATCAGTCCAGTGGACATCCCACTGAGATGGGCTCTTAAGACGTCTCGACGTACACAGCCCTAACAAGAAGAAAGTGCAGAGAAGATAGCTTCCTCATCTCCAACAAAAGGTAGAGAAATGGAAGCTTCTATTTTGAAAGAACACCTTCAGTAGGCAAAAATGAACTTTCGGGTGTAACAGAAAATCTATCTTCGTCTGCGCTGTAGAGTACACTATTAGACCATCTGAGTCAATGCCTGAGAATCCTACCTAGGCAGCGTGTTTGAGAGGGGGAGTATGATGTATCGACGTTACCCCTAATCGTTAAATTGCCGAGAGACTGGTTACACTACACCCTAGAATTAAAAGCCATTGAGTGCATGCTGCTCTGTAGAAATCAAGGAAATGAAGCAGAGAACTGCGTAGAAAGGCATTTTGCTTTGGAAATATTATCATATAACCCCCTTGACATATAGGTAAATATTATTTTTAACCCTCAACTTTTGAAATTATTATTCGAACCCCCTCACTTTGGCTATCTTTTTATGTATAGGAAAACTATTGTTATTTAACCCTTCACCTACATATCTTGGACTGAAAAAAGAGGCCATATTAAAACAATATTCAATGAAAGGGAGGTTCCATAATAATGCCAAAAGTTCAAGGTTAAAAATAACATTTACCTATTTGTCCAAGGGCTATATGATAATATTTCTTTTGCTTTACTATACCATAATTTCTGAAAAGTGTCAAACTTCGCTTTTTCACATTCCCAGAAAGTGGAAATTGCACAATAAAAATTGTAAGTCCCAAATAGGCCTCAAATATTAATCTGAATAAAGCATTCTCAAAACTGTTTTTCTGTCATATGGTAGATGGATAGTATAGAAGGATATATTCTTCCTTCTGAGCAGTAAGCACATAGTTCCTTCTTCTTTTTTTTTTTTTTTTTTTTGATTTTGGGGGGGGGGGGCGAAACAAAACTTGGCTGGGACGTATGCATGCAAAAGAAGAGGAATTACTGATCTAGGAAACGAATTATGAGAATATTTAATCAATTTTTAAAAAAAGTTAGAACATGGCTTCCAAGATTAAGCTGCACTAATTGTCAGCAGTTGATTCTCCAGAGGCTTGCTTAAATACAAGATCCAATTCTAAGGCTGTTCAAGTAGCCTAGGTCTATAATTACCATTTGACCTGATAATATATTTATACTCCAACGATACTCAAGCACAATATTGGATGACAATCATACTTTACAGTATCGACATGATAAAAAAAAATTAGCGATGCTTAAGACTTGCTGCCACTGTACTTCAATTGGGAACCGGAGCTCAAGGTTTGAAATGCAATACTGACGCTTGCAGCAACCTAAAGAATCTGAAGTTGATCCCCAGAAACCTAAAGAATCTGAAGGAATTAGGAAGACGATGGGGTAATAACACATGAACACTGATTGCGATCCATAGGAAATGGGTGACAAACATTGTCATATTACCTATTCACTAGGAGCTAAATCAATATTTATGCCCTACAATCTTAAGGGTTTGAAATCTTTTCCAGTCTTACCTCCGAATATGATATCAAAACAAACACCATGTGGCCCATTGGATGAAGCCTAAACCAGAACTACAACTAGCAAGCAGGGATGACAACGGACCGGATTCCGATCCAAAAATCCGATTCGGCAGACTGGACAGAACCTCCGAATCCGATCCGAGTCAGATCGGATCGGAGTCAGATTTAATCCAATCTGATTCGATTTCTTTTCCCTACAACAATTTCGTATTGTGTTTTTCCATCCAAACTTATTTTATCTGCAAATTTATTCTGACTACCGATCGATATGATGACATGCGCCTTCCTATCATACCAGCAAAATATTTAATACTATGCTAGGAGAGATTGACAATAAGGCAAATGACGCCAATGTGCAGTGATAGGGAGTCGGGCAATTCCCAATTGTCCAACAGCGAAGTCAGACTAAGAGAGAAAGAGAGAAAGAGAGAGAGGAGCTAAGGGACTAATGAGAGTTGATATTAAGACTTACAATTGAATTTAGAGGGTACACTTTAGATTTATAAAATAAAAATTTAAAATCAAAATTGGGGATTGAGCTTAGAGGTCGAATTTGAAGGGTAGACTTCGAATTTGTAAAGTTTTAGATTTGAATTTTAATTATTTTTACCTTGCCTCTGAATCCGATCTGAATCCGACTCGAACTTAGATTATTTTTACCAGACTCGGACTCGATATTTTTTTTTTGAATTCGAATCGGATTATTTTGCTTCTGATCGGATCGGATATACCTCGAATTCGGATGTAATTGTCATCCCTATTAGCAAGGCTCCTTAAAAAACTACACGATGATGTACAATATAACTTCCAGAATAACTCTGCAATGGGATTTGCTTTTGGCAAGTTCACTGCAGATTGAATGAATATAAGCAGATCAAGTACTTGGCATACGTACAGAAATTGACATAATCAGATCAAGTACTTGACATACGTCTGCCTCTGCACACCGAGAGTCAGCATAAATAAACAGTTACGGACCAAGCACTTATCCAACTTCCCCGAAATTGCAGAGTCCGGCACAGAAATTGACCAATCTATCATTGCACATAATGTTGTTCAGGCTTTTACTATCAAACTTCTCAATAGTCAACTATCCATTTAACCAACACATGGACTAGGGAAGGAAATAACGTAACCAGGAAGAAAGGCTACTCCGACATAGTGTACCATCACAAGCAAAAGTTGCAGTGTAAGCATCCAGTTCTCAGGATTGCCAGGTTCAAAACTTGTCGTCTTACAGCGGACAGGGAAAAGGTTGTGGTGAGATGGCCATTTGAGAAACTATACTAGAACAGGTAATGGTGAATGAGTAATTTAACACTTAGCTCAAGAGGTATCCTTCAAATGCGACAGTCATAACTGAGATGGCCTCAATCCCATGCAAGGTCTGCCAGTAACATTTGTAATGGATAAATCATGCATATTCAATTGTGTGTACCATTCCACATTCATTTACAGTCTTGGATTTTAGCAGCAATTAGGATGCAGCTTCCTGAACTTAGCCATTCGCTAATCAGTACAAAAGAGGTAGCGAAAGGCATGCAACTAGCATATCCCATTCCATGCCCTAACAGATGGACGTTCTGCTATTTTGGCACTCTTCAATGCAATATATAACTGAAATATTACTCAATAAAACAAAATGATGGTGTGAACACAGGGAACGGTAGTTTGCACAAATGGAAGAACATCTAGAATCGCAATAGACAGCATGAGTTCACAAAGTTTCTAGTTTCTAATGTTCATGAAATGGCAAACTGAGAGCAACAATAGTGGAGAATTCTTTTAAATGTTGGCCCTTTCTATTACACCATAGGAATTTCTTCAACAAATAAAGAGATCAGAGTAAAAATTCTCGATGATAGTGAATGGGCAAACAAAGGAACTGAGCTATGCATGATGGATTCACAATCCACAGGATCACTGCCCTAATGTACCTCCTTTCATCTTTCGATTCAAAATAATTTAATTGTCTTATGATTGGGTTGTTACTCCCTTCGTGCAATTCTTAATTCAAAGGAAATGAAATTTTAAAGAAAGCTTTCCTGTACTCAGTCATACAAAAATTCATTGTCCCTCTTGCATTAAGCTAAGTTATCTGGACTTGGCTATGAGTGTCTGGTACAAACACTTGCCCAAGAGCCATGCTTAGATATTTCCTACAAATTTGCAGATTTTGAGCATAGTTTAAAGACCATAGCGTCATATGTCCAACACGAGTACTTATTTACTTAAGGCTAAATGAAGAGTCCAAGTAGCCCAAACATAAAGCATACAACAATAGTTCTCATCTAATCCAAGTTAGTTGCAAAAGTATCCCTTGAGAGCTATCCCATTCATGTGTTCATACTTTTCACCACTCTGCCTCCCATGACTACGTGTTAAAGGAAAAATCTTGAATTTCGAGATTCAATCCCAACTGTCCCCAACACCCCCCCCCCCCCAAAAAAAAAAAAAAAACAGTAAAATGCTGCAAGCCACACTTGCGTGATCTCATAATGCCTTCTATTTTCACTGGTATCTCAGTTCATTTCCATTAAAGCTATACATATAAATTAAAAACTCAAACACGAAAGCGACACTTACCGTGTAGAAGCTCGTGGAGAGTTCTGGTAGGAACATAGTCATAAATGAGCAGCTTCTCCCCTCTCTTTCCTTGGTAGAAAGCTCTTAATGGATCCAGGTTCTCATGACGAAGACGGCCCAACTGCTTGACCACAGGCAAACAAGATCTCCTATCCATGCAACAACCTTCTCTCAACAACCTCAATGCGATCGTGCCTCCATCAGCTAGCTTTGCCTTGTATGATGTTCCATAGCTTGTCTTCTCAATAACTTGGCCCGTAGCATTCAAAATATCCTCTAGTGTCAAATGCTCACCACCTTGAAAGACAATAAGCTTAGCTTCACCATTACCATCAGCAAGATCATCCTCTTCGACTTCCTCCGATTCATCCTCGTTCTCTCCCCTATTCTTCCTCCTTCTGTTTTGCATATACCCAATCAACAATGACACAGCAACCACAGCCCCAGTCATCAAACCAATCACCATACCTGCAATTGCCCCAGGGCTCATACTAGATCCTCCTCCATTGCAACTTCTCAAGGGGTACCCACATAAGTCAGGATTGTTCCCCTCAAAGTTCCCTACCCCAAATTTACCCTCCCCAAAATTAGGCAATAACCCACTAAAGTTATTGTAAGACAAATTCAGCTTGTCAAGGTTCAACTGAGCTAAAACCGCAGGAATTTCACCAGTGAACATGTTATGACTAAGATCAAGAACTTGAACATTGGTAAATCCAGTAATAAAATCAGGGAAATACCCAGAAAACTTGTTATCGCCCAAATCAAGAACCCTTAAATCATCACAAGTAGAGTCAGGCAAAGCAGGCTCAGGGAGAGACCCAGAGAGAGAATTACCATGAAGCCGAAGCGAAACAAGACGATCACACAGGTTCCAAATTGAAGGTGAGAGAGAACCACTCAGCAAATTGTGCCCCAAATCAACATCTATAAGAGAAGAGCTGTAACCAAGCTCTAATGGCACACCAAGAGACAGGGTATTGAGACTCAAGTAAAGGGTTTGAAGGGCAGACAGCTCACCAAGCTCTCTAGGGATGGAGCCAGAGAGATTTGCAGAGGGGAGTTGAAGAGAGAGAAGTTGAAGAGATGGGTCTTTGTAGAGTGAGAAATTAGACCATTGAGGAGAAGAAAGGCCTCCACAGTCTAAATAAGTGCCATTTTCAAAGACCCATTTGAGGCCGCGCCATTGACAAATAGGGATTGTGGTGTTCCATGAAGAAAGCATGAGGTTTTCTGAGTTTCCTTGTAATGTGGGCTTGATTTTGAACAAAAGAAGCTCAACATCTGTAGGAGAAGATGGGGATTTGGCAAAGGAGACGAAGGTGTTGGCAGAGGAACAGAGGAGGGAAAAACAGAGGAGTAGAGTTTTGAGGAGAGACAACGGTTTATGAAACGTCATTGGAGGAGCTTCAAAGCATTAAGAGAAGGAGAGAAAGAAGAAGAAGAAGAAGAAGAAGAAGAAGAGGAGGAGGAGGAGTGTTGAGTGCAGATTGCAGAGAGGAGAGACAGAGAGAAGGGGGCTTTCTTTTGAGGCTTTCGCTTTTTGCAAAAGGCTGGCAAAGGAGGCGGTAGGCATGCCAAGCGTTGGTGGACACTGTGATTGAAATGTTCCAATGTCTGCTCTTTTTTTTATTTATTTTAATGGTAGTATACAAAAAGTTTGAATAATTTGATAGTGTCAGACCAAACAAAATAACATATTTGAAATGATGGTACTTTTTCTGGTTTTTCATTGCATTTTACAGGAAAATATCGCTACAAATTAGTGTTGATTTCCCAATTACTTCATCTGCGAGGAGGCACAATATGTATATTATATTTTTGAGAGTGTATATTCTCACTAGGTACATTAGCAAATATACGTGTGAAAAATATATACATATAGGGAATGAGAACATGTGTTTTTGTGAGCACATCAGAAATTGTCATGTAATTAACTCAACAAGAGATATAGATGTTTTTTTTAAAAAAAAAGGAAATGCAATTATAGTAAATTGCTTGAGTAAATTATTTCTTAAACAAGAACTTTTAACTTATTTTCTCTCTAAAAAGTTTTTATTTTGAAAAATATTTTTATCTTGACTAGTTAGTACTTAATTTCTTCTACTCATTGTTTGAGTTACACAATAATTGACGTCCTCTAGGCTTAACAAAAAACATCATGGCGTAGGAACAATAATAACTAACTTTTGGAGGGTGGTTGTGATATTGTGATCCATTTCGGATTGATGCATGTACTTCATATAATTCATCAACAAGGATACTTGATCTGTTATATACACGCATTTTTTATTTAATTTGTTTGCAAAAACAACTTACATATCTTTGATGAAAAACCAAAAAGCATACACATAATTTTTTTCCTTTTTTTTGGATGCGCGTGTATGTATAACATTAATTTTTTTATTAGATTGTGTCAAAGAATGAAATTAAAAAAAAAAGATAATACATACAGATAAAGTAACAGTAATATCACAAGTTAAAACAAATAGAAAAGGTGAAGAATCAACCAAGAAAGCAAGTTAACACTAATTTTAACTTCAAGTATAAAGCATTACCACGCACAGCATGCAAACATCACACTCGAATCTCGATAGCAAACCGGCTAGCTCGAAGTAGTTCTTAGTTTACTTCATAATGTAAGATTTTGTAATTGCTTCTTTGACTATATTTGGACAAGTGAAGTGAAGACCTATCATGCTGAGTGGTTTGGAGGTGCGGCACTCTTACGTGCCTAACTGCCTATGTTAGAGATGTTCTTAATTATGTCAGTTATCTGCACAAGTTAAAGCGAGTACTTCTTCTAATGTTTATTAGTTGGTAAGATTTTTTTTTTTTTTTTTTTTTTTTGGCGGAGTCGGTCATACTAAAATTCTACAATAATTGAAATTTTTTTTCAACTATGATGATTGACTAATATCAACTGTTGATACAAAAAGAATGAATCTAAACCGTCCAACTTGATAACGTATGACCGATGCAACAGGTTAACTACAAGACAAAATATTTCTGTCCCCCACAGTGTCCGACTTTCGCTCTGAGTCTCATGCCTCTCCTTTCTCTCTCTTCTTCATCTGTCCTTCATCTATCCCACAATTCAATCGTTATATAATGCAGATTGATCTCCAGAACCTCCAACGTCTGCTTGATGTTAAAAACTCATCGCCTCCCCTGAGTTGCTCGGCAACCGCCCTAGTCAATTATCAGTCGCTTATGCTTTGGTTGTGGGCGTTGATGGCCTGATGGGAGAGACATGGAGAAGAGGAGCTCAGTGAAGGGAGAGTGGACCAAATTTTGGGTGATGTTTGGGAATTTTGAAATTTTATTTATACAAAGATTATAAACATACAAGATAGTTGGATTTATGAAATTTCAATGTTCCGGGTAACTAATAACGGTGGTTGAAGACTTCTTTTAGGGAAATTTTGCAGGCTCTGCCTTGTTAAGGGCTAGTGATTTTCCAATCCCCTGTTTTTGGATGTTGTGTATTTAGATGGTATTTTAGTCCGAAAAATTAAAATCACAACCATAATAGCAGGCAGTAGCTACCCAATTGGGCTAGTAATTAAACAAGGTATTTGACCCACGGTTCAGTAATTAAAATATGCATGCCTGATTGTGGATAAATTCATGGCAGAAGCAGGATAAGACTTACAGGGTAGAAACAATTTAAAGGACAGTGCAATTATCGTTCTTCCTGAAATTCTTTCTTTTAAAAAAAATACCTAAGTCAGGTATGACGAGATGGATGATCATCAAGGAGCATAGAGACACCATTAAGATGAAAAGTTTACCCAGAAATATAGACATTGCTGCAATGTGACAGAGGATACCATGCTATTTGTTGTTGCTGTGTAATTTAATGGATTTCCAATTTCTTCAGCTCCCCTGCTGGTGGTGGCAATGATTATGGGAATTGAAAATTATCCGGGTTACTAAAATTATTTTAAGAAGAGAATATTAGACCGATCGAAGGGCAGAGGCGGATTTGCTTCTTTTGATTGTCATGTCTCGAGCTGAATTATAAGAAGAAAAGGAAGAGCAAACAACCATGGCAAACTTTTGGGCACCAAGCAAAAGTGATAACGGGGGAAAGAGACCGACATCAACCACAACAGCAGTGGCATGGGCGCATATAGGGGAGGAAAACCGTTCGAGGAGAAGGAGATGAGAGTTGAGGGGAAGCCCCCCGGGGGGGGAGGGGGATCCCATCAGGACTTACCTGAAGTGGCTGGTTACTTACGAGTTATCATTAATCAAACTGACAGTTGTGATCTCATCATCTGAAATCAACAGTACTGAGAAGAATTAATTATGATAATCAACAAAAAAATTTAACCATGGCAGATTCTCCGTACCAGTGTTATAACTACCGTATCGTATCGTCCGGTATCATGCAAAACGTACCGTAGCGGCCAAGAAACAGTATAAGTTATAGTCCGGTATTATATCGGTTAAATATAGGTCAATATCGCTCGATACCGTCAAATACGGAGCAGTATCGGTATTTTTGGTCAAATACCGCCCAGTACATTTAAATTTCAATTTTTTTTTGTACTTCAATTTTTAAAATTTTTTGAAATTGAAAACGGTACGAGCATGATACAACAGTATATAAATTCGATATGTCTTGTTCTAGTCAAAAAACAGTATGCTGATCGGTGTGATTTTTATAATTTTACTTTGTACTATTAATAAAGACAATGTAATCAAGAAAAACAAATACATTCCTATATTTATGTAATGCCAACGCAAAATTGTGTCCATGTCAACTGGCGCAAAAGCCAACATATAATTTGGTTTACTTGTTCGCACGCTCCATCCTTGGAAACATATAGGTCATGTTCGATAAATTATTATTAGCTATTAATTGCTAATTATTTATATTAATTATTAGTTGTTAGTTATTTTAATTAACTATTTGTATTAACTATTTGAATCAGCTTTTTTTTAAAGTGTTTGATAAAATTAGTCGTTTGAATAAAATGTATTTCATAAACTTTCATTTATGCCCACATCTCTCATTTAATATTGAAGATGGTTTTTTTTAACTAGTTGGTCACTTATTTGATTTTCAATAGGAATTAAACTTACGTGATATGTACAAATTACTCTCACTCTTGTAATCTCATTTTATTACTAACTCTACCAAATAGGAATTAAATCTTCTTTCAATCTAATTAAATTAAATACATGACTTTTTTTCAATCTAAATTTTTTCTATCGTCTTTCAGTAGCAATTAAATTAAATATATGAATTTTTCAATCTAATTTTGTTTTCAATCTAAGTTAAAAGTTATGTTCCTATTAGACAAATGTCTACTATAACTTTCTTTCAATATGAATTGATTTTTTGGGGTAAATTGAGAATTCAAATTTGCTCATGTTTAATATTAATTATATGAAATTAGCAAGAACTAATAATTTTCTCTTGTTGTCAACCATTATAATAAAATTATGAAGGTATGAGTTACTATGGACCATTATTTAATTTGAATTTGAAGATATAAGTTAAAAATTAAGCGAGAGAGTGCAATAAAATACACGGATTTTGTTTATGGTATTTAATCAATGATGTTTTAGCCTTTTATATTAAAAACTCAAACAGCCAACTTGAAAATATTACAAACTATAGGGTATTTGGTAGATGACTTTTGAATAACTTTTTCAGTGAAAATAACTTTTTGGACACAAGTTGACTATTTGACCAAGTCAAACAACTATTTCAAATGTTTGTTAAGTAGTTTTTTTTAATAGCTATTTAGTTCCAAAAAATTATTTTTCAAAAAGTTAAATCAAGTAACTTTTTGGGATAGCTGTTTGGGTTTTATTGTATAAATGATCAAACCTAAGTTTTAGAGTCACATTAATTGGGATCATTTAAAAAATAGTAATTGCTAAGCAAATGCGGTGCTCATTTCTTGTTATAATTAGTATACATTATCAAATGAAAAATTAGCTTAACAAAATGTCCAACATTGTATATATTTTAGATATTTGAACTTTTATCTTTTCTTTTTTTTTTTTGGGAGTGGGATGTCTGAGGTTTGTATAGACATATATCTTACAGATATTTTGTATAAAGTTATTTGCACTTAGTCATTATTCTTGGGATTTTTTCTCACCTCAAAGAGCTTGCATATTTATTTATTTTTTATGATTAATAAAGTTGAACAAACCATTTAAATTAATGAATTTTTCATAATAAATCTTCAAATGTCCCATAAAATTTAGCTCATCTTAAGACAAAAATAAATGAACTATTGAAAAGAAAATTAGGTTAACAATAAATTAAGAATCATGTTAATTATATGGTGAATTTGATATATGGGCATGAATGAAATTATATCAAATATTTTTTTAGAAACAACTAATTTTACCTAAATTTTTTTTCTAAAAATAGCTAACAAAAATAGTTGACTCAAATATTTAATTCGAATAGCTGACAGCTAACAGTTAATAAAAATACCTAATAACTATTTATTAAATCATTCATCAAATAATCCAAATAATAGCTAATACCACTCTAAAAAACCATTTTAAACAAGAAGTCATGTAAAAAACCATATGTCAAACACCCTATGCTAGTTTATGAAAGATTTTTGCTTTTGTCGTTTGGCGCTCTTGTCTCAGGTCCCGGCCCAACCTTTACCTAGGAAATGAGAAGCAGCATCCCCAAAATCCAGACCACGTTCGTGATGGTGCTCCAAAAAGCCGTGACCCTCACGTGCCTGTCATCCCTCATAGTCTCATACTAGCCGTTGGACCCAAAAAAGCAGACAAAGGGGACTGGTTTGATATAATTATGTGGGCGGATATCATTACTATAAATAAATAAATTAAAATGCAGGAGGAGGAAGGCATTGCAATGATAGATACTCCCAAATGTGGCATCTTTGTGTTTTGTGGGTCGTTTCTCCCCAGTAATTACGGACCTAACAAATAGATCATTCAATTCAGATATAAATTGAGTTAAGTTCAGGTCGGATTATGTTTCGAGTTAAGCGATATTTCGGGTCGATTCAATTTAAGTCAAGTGAACTTCGATTCGGGTTGATTTCGCGTTAACCAATTTTTTGTACAATATGTTTGTCATGCAAAAATAAGTAACTTTATAGAAAATTTCAGATCCGATATAATTTAGATCAATTCGGATCAATTTGAATTTTGGGTAGAGAAAAGAAGACAGAATTCAAAGTAAAAACTAAAAAGACTTCAATGAGAGGCTCTTATTAACGATCAATGGGGGGGGGGGGGGGGAAGTGTGGTTTGCACTTTGCATGCTTGTGGGCCTTCTCCTGCTTTCGTTGAAAACGAAAATGTTGGCTTGGCTACTTATATGTTTTGTTGAAATCTTACCTAATGACTAGTAATAATACACATAAGTAGGGGCTCGAAGCTAGGAAAATAGGAGGGAAAAAACTCTTGGTTTAAAACTCCACTTTGGTTATTTAATGTTTTCTTACTTATAAAATACGTTGTTCTGAGCCTTAAATTCGAATTTTTTTAAGCCAGAATATTAGATCTAATGATCTAATTGTCATTGAATTAGTAATCGTTTGGCCAATTTCATAGTTGCTAAAAAGTTGCCTTCTTGTTTCCATCAAGCTAGAAAAATAGTCTAGCTCAACATCAATGTATTTACTATAACGAGAATTATCAAATTTGTCAATTAAAGAATGAAAAAACTTATGATGTAAAATAAAAATAATTGCATATATAAATTTCATGCATCATATGGGGCCATAACCCTAGTTCTAGATCAATCCGCAAGATCGCTCCTTGCAAAGTAACCTTGTCTCAACCCTCAGTTTGAGCACCATACCTTCATCAAATTCGGAGTTATCTAGCAACAAATTTTAGTCTGAATCAATGAGGTACACCTAATTGATGAAGAGTATAATAATCATCAAGAAAACAAAATTGTTTGGTTTCCTCAGTTGAAGATGGCCTTGGATCATAATTAGTACATGAAGGAAACAAATTAACATTTGTTCATAAGTTGGCCAATTTTGAATTCAGAAAAAAAGTTGACCAATTAACGGCCATAAATGACAGATATTATGAAAGTCTAATGTGCTGAAATACATTACGAGATTTTGCTTTAAATCTTTTATCAAAAGAAAAAAAAGGAAAGAAAAAGAAGCTGTTTTCAAAGGAATAATCCTCCTAAGATTTGCAGGTGATTAAGCCTAATCAATCTTGGGCCTGGTAAATTTGATTGGCGTGCTTCCCCAAAAGATGGGACCTTTGTTCTCGAAGCGTAAAGACAATTATTTTCTCATACTACTTCATAGTATAAACCTATGGTCACTACGCTCTATCCTTTTTTTGTTTTTTTGGTTGGTTGCTTGGGAAGATGAATAAACTACATATGTCATGTCAACTTTGTTTGATTTGGATTAGCCTTAGAATTTGAGGCGGACTCTTTTTTAGAAACTCGTATTTTTAATAAATTTTGAAATGAGTATAAATATGTCTCCAAGGGGAAGTGAGCCGAGGGCCAATGATATGGGGTGGAGTTTCATATTTATCATTAAGGTTGTGCTTGGTTGGAGAAAAAATAATTTTTTAAAAAATAATTTTTAATTTTTTATTATTTGGCATAACAAAAAATAAAAAATATTTTTTAGGGGAAATGATTTTCCATCTAATGGAGGAAAATAATTTCCTTGTTGAGGGGATCGGAAGTTGATTTTCTTCTTTCAACTCTTTGATGATATGGCTAGTTAAAATTTAGGTGCAAAATTCGATTTCAACAATTTGAATCAAAACTTGACTTTTCGATGGAAAAGATTAAAATAAACTCAAATTAAATTTTCAGCTCAAATTTGTTTAGTTTGATCGACATTTATCTCCACCACGATAATTTAATCGACATTTTTTGCCACTAAAACAATTCAATCGAATTACCACTGAAACAATTTTAACGGTTTAGATTGAAACTTGATCATCAAATAGAAAATATTAAAATAGGTTCAAATTTAAATTTTGAGCTTGATATTTTTTTGATTTGGTCAACGTGTTTTTCCATAATGGCAATTCAATTGATAATTTTCGCCCCTTAAACAGTGCAGTTAATATTTTTCACTACTAGAACAATTTTAATAGTTTGGATCGAAACTTGATCATTGGATAGGAAAGATTAAAATAGGCTCAAATTGATATTTTGAGTATAATATTCCTTCATTTGGTGAATATTTTTCTGCAGCACGATAATTCAATTGACATTTTTCACTACTTAAACAATTCAATTAATGCTTTTTGTCAGCAAAATAATTTCAATAATTTAGATCGAAACTTGATTATCCGAGAGGAAGTATTAAAAAAAAACTCAAATATGAATTTTAAGTTCAAACTTTCTTCATTTGGTCAACAGTTATCTCAACCACGATCATTTAGTCAGTATTTTTTGCCAATAAGCAGTTAAGTTGGTATTTTTCTTTTTTTTTTATGAAAAATAATTTATCTTGTATCAAATAACAGAAAATGTGATATGAAAATCAATTTTTCCTAGAAAAAATATTTTCCACAGAAAATGATTTTTCGAAAAAATAATTTTCCTTCCAACCAAACACTACCTAAGATTAGAATCCTAATGAGCACAATTTCTTTTGGAAAAACTGTGGTACTCCTTCAGGTCTATTATGAACTTAATGACAAAGTTAGAACTCTATTCAGCTTAATCCAATAATTGTACAATTCTCTCGTTCACTTGGCTTATAACTTCTAGAAGAGGCTCAGTGGATAGACCAACTTACCACTTTTTAAAAAAAATATCTTTGGGAGTTCCCATACATGCTTAATATCTTTGGTCCATGTGTCACAATTCAATTGGTATATGTTACGTCCTTGCATGACAATGAATTCTCTTTAGATAGAAATGACCATGTTTGGCTAGAAATGGAAAACCCTGGCGAAACCAACATTTTATTCTTACATGAGAAGTAAACATTTCCACTTTAAATAGCTCAAACCTATAAGAATAAATGATTATGTCACTAGGACAATTTCACAAAACAAATTTTTCTAAACCATTTCAGGGCACCCTCTTTCTTAATCTTGTCACTTTCATCTTTTCATTTTTTGACTTAATTTCCTTCACAAGACACCCCAAGATCGACCTTAGTGCAGGGTAGAGGAGCTGAACACATCAACACCCAGTTGTTCAAGGCATTACCATTTGTAAGTGCATAATTCCCCATCACCCTTGGGCCTTGGCAAAGTTCCGTCCAAAATAACAAGCATTTCATTCTCACTCATAATTTTAAGGTCTCACTTTGTATATTGTTTAATTCTCATGTAGTAAGTCAAAACAATGGGACAGTCATGCATGTTTGACTTTGATTGGTCGTAGAATTTAATTGGTGTATGTCAATTCTTGTGTAATAAATCGAACCAAGGGGATTGTCAAGCATGTTTAATTTTGGTTGCTCTTAGAATTGAATTGGTGTATTTCTATTTGTATATTCAATCTTAAGGTTCCGTTTGGACCTTAAAAAATTTGATGAAAAGGAAAAAATTTAGGAAAGTTACTTTTTTTCTTGTGTTTGGTTTAGAGAAAATTACAAGGAAAAAAATATGGAGGAAAGTTAGGTGGAAAAATTGTTAGAAACAAGTGATAAATTTTTCCTCATAAAATTGTGAAAAAAGTTTGAGAAAAATTTCCAACCTCCTCCATCCTCATATTGCTTAGATGATACCAACATGATTCAAATAGTTCATCAACATTCAAATTTCTCATCCAAATTCTTGTATTTTTTTCTCAATCCAAACAAGTGAAAAAAATTCATTTTCTCCCTACTTTTTTTTCCTTCACATTTTTTCCTTCAACTTTTCTTTCTACCAAATTTTCTGAGAACCAAATGGAACCTAAAAGTTTTATGACTTGTCCAAATATCTTCTTTTAAAACTTTTAGGAGTTTTGAAATAAGTAGAAAGACAACAACGAAACCTACAAAAGAAGGTTTAAAGCCTTAAAAGTTTGAAATTTGTGTAGCAATTTTGAATTTTTTGATGGGCTTGTAGTTCCTAGAAGAGCTCTCAATTTTTATTGAAATTCTAGAAATAGCAAAAACTTTATAAAGAATAAAGATAGCAAATATTTGCCTTAATATTGTCAAATCTGAATATTAGAAGTGGTAATTGGGTCAAACAAGTCGGCTTTAAATTTACATGTACAAGGGTTTAGGTCATTTTGGGTTTTCGAAGTATCAAATCAATTTAAGTTCAGTTTGAGTCATTTGAATGAGGTCTTTTTGAGTCTTAGATATTCTTAGGTCATGATCATTCTGGTCAAGTCAGTTTGGATTTTGGTGGAATATGGGTTAGTTTTCAATTCTTTAGCCTATGAACTTTTAGCCTACAAGCCCATCTTAGCTTCACAATCCATAGTCCGTAATCTTCAAACCTATTTAAGTAAGTTTTACCATAAGAATACAATATGCAGAATAATAGCGTTGTTTAATATTTCTTGTTTTTCCTCCTTTTTATTCAGGAATGGATCAATTTGAGTCGAGATGATATCATGTCAATGAGGCATTAGGTCGAGTCACTTTTGGACATCAGGTCACCATGAGACTAGGTCTACATTAAGTTACATCAACATAGGTTGGGTCTTTTCAAGAATGGGATTAAATTTTGGTTAAATTTTCAATTCAGGTCAAGCCGAGTGGCAAATTTTCAAGTTATTTTACACAAGTATCCTACCTGAAACAATTACCTTTACTGAGCAAATTTATTTTACATCAGTAGTTGAACAAAGAATCGTTAAATTAACACTAATAAGTGATCGTTGACTGACAATGAAATAGGTAACAGCTAAGAAAATAGTTAACCATTACCAAAATAGCTAATTTTATGGTTGTTTGTTTCTTAGTATGCAACAAACTAACTATTAACATAGTTCCACTAGTCTCAGCCAATCTCATTTACGGGATATTACATCTCTACTACATATTTGGAATGTTTAAACCCCGGATGCCATACAAAACAAGGTGAGGGAGGAAAAGAACCTCTAATAGCATTGCTAACACCATGAAACACAAAAGAAGAAATTATGCTCACGTAAATAAAAATATTTCGACGACTGTGTCTTTTTATTGAAAACAAAAGTTAGTCATCGTATTATAATTTTAACAAATGATAACGTATCATTTTTACTAGCTGCTGGTATGCGCACACTCCACTTGTTGTTAGCCAAAATGCTTAGAAAAGAAGTAGATAGAAGTTGTTGGCCAACTCTAATATGTTTAGGTCCAATGGCCACTTAAGCGCTAAGAGCTATAACTCTACTATACCCTAACCTATATAAGGAGGCTTAGGGGGTCAACCAAATACACAATCATATACAGAGATCTCTTATTCTCCACTCCATCTCTCTCACGACCCCCATACCATCTAACGGGATTCGGGTCTAGGACGTGAATTCCCTAGATGACTTCAGTAGCAGTCTGGCAGCATTCAGATTATCGTAAGCTATTCTCGACAGTATCTTCCACATACAAGGTTAGTCCTTATTATTCTACAGTGGCATCATAGCCTAAATTGTTCAGATTAGTCCTGACTAATTTGTTCAGAATATGTCAAATATGATTTATGCTAAGCATCTTGTCTATATAATTAATTACTTAATTATCATAATTATGCAACTTTATTATTCTAAAAACATGCTTCAGCTCAAAATTGACTAAAAGATTGGTTTTTGTTTTAGTCGATTCAATTTATGAACATCTCTGTTTTAGGGACTTAGTTTGCCCAAGGCATCAATTCTATAAACAGACTCAATTTTTGATAGTTCGATTGTTGGATTTTTATGGTCATGCTCTTTAATTCATCAAAGCATGGTAATTATGTGCAAGTATACCTTCATAAATGAATTCTATTGCAACTATGCATGAAAGACTCGATGATAAGTTCATCACCAACTAACCATGCTTTAAAATGAAAATAAAACCTCTCATTATTTCATAAAACCCTAACCCTAACTGTACTCTGCCCGAACCCTAGCCTAATCTCATGGGTTGGTTAACCCTACCCTTCTTCCCCACCACCAGCGTCTTGGTGGCTGTGGTGGTCGTGGATCTGATGAAGCTTCGGTAGCCTCGCAGAAAACTCCACCTCAACGAAATAAAATTAAAAAAAGGGGTAGAAGAGATTTAGATCTGGAGCAATACCCATTAGACACCGCAGAGAGGTGACATGTGTAAGCCACATGCTGTCGATGAAGGAGACATTAGCTCTTCTTCTTTCTCCATCCACCACCACTACCGCCGATCTACTCAAATCCGACGAGAAAATCACGAAATCCACCAGATGGGAGGCGCGTGTGAGTTACGCACCACCATGTGAGATGCGCGTTCGATGCACAGCTAGTGTTTTCTGGCTTGGTTGCAACCGGTCTACACGCTGGTGGGTCTTTTTTTTGGTTTCAACGATAGGTGGGGGTTCCTCATCTGGGTGGCCGAGGTTCACCATCCGTGACAGGCTTAATGGTGGTGACATGGACTGCGAGAAGGAAGAGAGTCATGGGGGGAGGCGACAAAGGCACAGAGCTCCACTGGTCTCGGCCTAAAGAGAAAGGGAAAGAGGCTGGCAAAGAAGAACAAGGAGTTAGAGCTCCAATTCTTTCGAGGCTAAGAAGGAGAAGAGGTGAGAGTGAGTGAGTGAGAAATTGAAGGGTTAGGGTTAGTGTGAGAGGGTGGGCTCTTGGTTTTATAGAATCGGTCCCTTTGATCCACTTGCATGTTCATCTAAGTTGGTCCGCTTAAGTGATTTATAAATGGAAAATTGTAAGAACCTATTTCATGCTTTCATGATGTCATATGAATGAGATTTCTATGATAATTTACTAGTTGCACGAGAATACCCTGTTTAAAAATATTTTCATGAATATGTTTCATGATTATATTAATCAGTCTTATATTAACTGGTTTCGGTAACATATGATTATGAGTTTGTTTTACAAGCATCATGTTATATAAACAAGTTATATATAATGTAACTCTTATTCGTTTTATAGGTTTTTTTTTGAAGATGTTTCATAAATAAATTCATGTTAATATATAAATAATTTGTATATAATAATATGAGCTTAAGTGGCTAAATATATAATTATGTATTATATGCCACTAAAAAATATATTATATAAATTAGTTTCATATAAAATAAATCTTGTGTAAATATGTTTTACATGGCTTAAAGTGAATATCTTTGTGATAGTCACTAAATCAATGTGTTAATTAGTTTAACAACAGATTCAATGGAGTTATATGATAATTAAATTAAAGAAACTTCTAATCACATCCATATGTGATGATTATG
The DNA here is from genome assembly GCA_029747015.1 of Carnegiea gigantea. Classification (NCBI taxonomy): domain Eukaryota; kingdom Viridiplantae; phylum Streptophyta; class Magnoliopsida; order Caryophyllales; family Cactaceae; genus Carnegiea; species Carnegiea gigantea. The sequence goes on from JAKOGI010001208.1 coordinate 274,077, forward strand.
AGCTTAGTAAAATTTTCGAATGTATGATGTGAATGATGGGGTTTTCTTAGTAATTTAATTATTAAACGATATGCCTAACAAATTATATATACTTTCAATTATGGCAGTTAGGAATTTAATAGGTGGTATACCTTCTAACGAAAAAACTAGATGGCTCGAATTATGATATTTGGCATCTAAAAGTTTAGTTCACCCTAAATGAGGGTGACATGCTGAATCTCTTAACAACTTCTATGCATGCTCTAGCAGCTAAAGATGAACAAGACAAAGATATTACTGTTACTGAGCACTACAAGGAAAATCTAAAGACATACCATGCCAAGCTCAAAAGAGATCATTTTGCATGGTACACAATGTTGTCTTACATGCATGACAATCTCCTGGGAGAGTTTGAATGTTTTCTCAGTGCTAAGGGCATGTGGCCCTATCTTAAGATCAGGTTTGGCCAAACATTTACTACAAGGCTGCGTATATTATAGTTAAAATGGATGCAGTACACTATTGACTTTAGTTGTAGTGTTTCCAAATATCTTTCGAGCCATGAGTGCCATGGTTCTAGATCTTAAAGCTGCTGGGCAAGATGTCTCTGAGGAGGAACATGTACTGAATGTGATTAGGGCTCTTCCTGATGATAATGAACACTAGAGGAGTTTTAAAGTCATCTTGATACATAATGAAAACATTCAGACCATCGAGGCAATTTCGAAACACCTTGAGATGGAGGAAGAGCGTATGAAGGTATATGCACCTCCCAATATGGAATTCATTGCCAAAGGCTGTGGGCCCAAGGGCAGCAGGCCTTACCATGACAAGAAGGGTCTTCCCCCCCTCAGAACTCTCACTCTAAAGGCGGTTCTGCCAAGAAGCATAAGGTAAGGGCGCTGAAGCTAAGGATATGGCACATGTGACGTGCTACAACTGTGAAAAGAAGGGCCATTTTGCTCAGGATTGTCCTGAGCCGGCCAAGACATGGGGGCAACAAAGCATATAGTTCAGGACAAAGCAGAATTTATGGAGGTTCATCACCACCCGATGGGTTCACAGACTGTCGTACTAGGGAACGACAGTGAGGAAAATGTCCTTGGAGTAGGAACATACCTACTCAAATTCCATGGAGGAAATAAGCTACTTCTTCACGATGCTCTCTATGCAACTGGGGTGCGATGCTCCTTAGTTTCTTATGTTTCTTTAGTAAAATTAGGTATGGCACAACCGTGCAAAAATCCTGCAATGAAGACCTAATTTCCCAAAGCTGCGCACGGGTAGTGTGCAGCCGTGCGTCTTGCCAGTGCGTGGGTGCACAGGCACTGTGCGTCGAAGCATGGCCGTGCATCTTCCCAGTTTTCACGTTATTTAAGCAGATTTCAGACTTTATTTGAGGCATCTTTAGACGATCTTAGGGACCTGCTCCTTCAGCCATTTTTAGGGTTTTTATTAGCCACAAAAACCCTATTAGGGGGAAAATAATTTAGAGGAAATTAGTGTATATCATGGACAAGATTGTGGACTTCACGATTGAAGACTAAGTTTCTCTTCTGTCTTTCTCTTTAATTTCATGTTTATTGTTTTGTTTACTCGTTTGGTAATTCTTGCTTTGATTTTCTTTTGGATGCTTATTTGTGATTAAAGTTGTGATATTTGATATAGATTAGCCTCTTGATGGCTAATTGATCTTGTTTAGGCCTCCACCCATCTTGTTTATGCTCATTTTAGGGTTTTCTCTCACGCCCACCATGTGTTCGATGAAATGCTTGAAAGAGCTTTCATCCATATTTTGGGGCAATTGACTTATGCTGAAATGTGAGCTTGATTGTCTAGTGTGGGTAGAGTGAATAGCCAAGATTGGGATATGAAAATATTCTTGATCACTAGCTAGGTCAACGGTTATCAATCTTGTAGTTTAATTAAGCTAATCCCATGAAAATAGGTGGTTAGAACAATTCGACTAGCCTAAGATCCTTGAGGGAGGGATTATGTGGTCTTTGATGACGCAACTGGTCATCCTTGAATAATAGCATAACTTGGGAAGATGAGGGTTTGACTTGATTAGTTGGTCTATCTTAGGTTCAATCACAATCAAAGTCCCTTTTTGTTTTCTCGCTTTAGTAGTTTAGTTCTTTTCCCCTCATCTTCTTTCTTGCCTAGATCGATACGCTTGAATTGACTTTGGTAATTGAAAACATAACTCCCTGTGGAATACGACCCGTACTCATCGGTTGCTAGCTACAACTATGTAGTGCACTTGCGGTAATTTTTAACGTAACAAGTTTTTGGCATCGTTGCCAGGGAGTTGTTGCTCTTCAATATTGGAGCTCACTTGAGTTTTCGAGACTAGGCTCTTACAAACCAAAAAAAAATCTGAAAAATGCCTATATCACACTTCGCTAAGTGTGCGCATGAATTGTTTTGTAGATACTATGACATATTACATGCTTTTCTTACTCATGGTGGTCATTGCTTGAAAAAAGTGGAAAATTTTAAATACAGTCTTTGAGGGTGTGAATTGTGAGACTCATGCTCTTTTGGAGCGTTGGGATTTTTGTGCTCAAAATGTTGATGAAGCATGAGATTTTCTTGATTGGTTGGCTTGGGATATTTATGAATTTGAGACTAGCTGTTTGGATTCTCACAACCCACCCCCTTGCAAAATTTGTCATTGTTCTGATCACAACAGTAATTCTTATCCCTATTATATTTTCGCTAATGGTTTTGCTAGGCTTATCAGTATAATAGAGACAATGAATGAGTAACGAATTTAGTTTGCTAATAAAATACGGGAGTATGATCTATCACATGAGACCGACCTTACGTTTAGTTCACCTAGACTTGATGTTAACTTGTGTGATGATGGTGCGTCTTTTCTTACTCTAGAATTCGGACTAGAGGAAGTACCAGACCCTTCCTTGACTACTCTACCCATTGTTGCTCCATCCTTATCCATTACCCTTAAGGACAACACTGGGCTATTCATGACCTTTTCCGATCCACCTTTCCTTTTAGCTCAGTCAACGGAGTTTGAGATTGGTGAGATATTTGGTGTTAGTGCTAGTGTTGATGGGGATGATATATGTTGTGATTCAGGCGATGTTTCTATTGAGGTGCATGACCTTCGTGAGACTCCCACAGGGACTACATGTGTGGATGTCGTGCTTGTGGGGCCAGCTAGTCCTGATCTTGTTGATAATATATATCCCAACCCTCTTGATACATTCCATGCTTTCTCTTCATGTTCACTACCCTCCTATTCCCCTAAGTGTCGTAATGTGTTATCTATTGATCATCATGATATGTTTGAGGGGGATGTGGTTGACTATTTGGCGTCTCTAGGTACCTTTAGAGGGTATAATCCCTCTCTTGACCCCTATAGTTTATACCTAGAGACCATGCCTGCGAAAATCATGTTGATCACTGCATTTGATTATTCTGCTAATTTTTCTAAGGCATTGATAAGTTTACAAGAGCACTTACTGTTACTCCTTGATTCATGTTTAAGTGCTCTTACTCACATTCATCTGAGTTGCATGCTCAGCTATTTCATAAGCTCTTACGAGCTTTGATAGCGTCTGAATTAGTGGCTTGGATCTTGAGATGATAAGGAGTGACTGATGCTCCTTCAACCTCCCATAGTACTGTCTTGAGGAGTGCACCTAACCTGGTAAAGTTGTTCCTTCTTTTCTCTTTCTTTATTTTTATCTTATAAATATATCTCTTCCTTTTTCTTATGTGTCTTTTGTCTCTCTATAGTTATTTTCATAGGTTTATTTATTTTTTTTTATGTAGATATGTGTTTTGTTAGTGTGGTTGCTCTTTGGCTCCCAATGAGAATATTGTGAGATCTAGTGTGGGGAAGGAGAAGCCACGTTGCCTACTTTTGAAATTTTTTTTAAAAAAAATTATTTTTAGTGGTTTTTGGGGAGTTTTGTACGATTTTGATTGGCCTTAATCTCTTATACCTTGGCTATTAGCTTAAGTATGATATGTATGATAGATCTTTGTCCCAAATGTGTCATTCTAAGCCTCAGTTCTAACCTCAACAGTCTATTGTCATTTTGCAATCTAGTCTTAATTTGTATATTATCATTATCTTAGGTCTTAGTCTTCCACGTTTGACTCTCCCACTTGCTTGTGTGCATAACTACTCTTCTTTTCACTTCAAAAAAAAAAAAAAAAAGAGGAATGAAAAAAAAAAAGAATCAAACAGAGTTTGAGAGTTGAGAATGACAAGTATTGCTTTGAGGCATGCGCTACTAGGTGCTATCCTTTGAGACAATATTGCTATTGGGAACGCTTGCTTCCCGTGTTAATAAGTTAATAATGTAGTTGATGCCAGTCAAGTGGATTGAGTCGAATTTTGGTAAGCCTAACTCCAAGGATGATGATACACTTGCACACAAGGCATCAGGATGGATTCAATGTTTTGATGCGTCGTCGGGTGAAAAGTTGATGTCTGAATACCATTCCTTAGGATAAAGAGTCTTGAAATGTATATGATGCCTGTATATAGACTGATACCTGAGTTATGAGGGTGATATGGTTTGCTTAATTGCGTACAGTTATCCCCAGTGTATATATTTTGTGCTTTGTTTATTAACCCAAAAAGGTTTATTTTTGTTTCCCTTTGTCTTTTTATTTTTTCTTTTAAAGATTTTGTGGGTATATCTTCTGCAAACCCTCATGAGTCCTCACTCATCCACTTAGAGGAACCAAGGGGTTTAAAGAGCTTGTTGCATATGCTAAACACAACCGTAATTCCTACGAAAGTAAGCTAGCTTCTCATATTAGTTTTTCTTTATTTTGCTCGAGGACAAGCAAAAGCTAGGTGTAGGGAGTTAATAAACCTCTATTTTAAGCTCATTTTAGCCCCTATTTGATTCTCTTTTCCTAATAGTTTTATGTTGGATCTTGATGAGAAAGGGTCAAATTTGTCTTCTTCGGTCCAAATTATGCTTTATAAGTGGTTTATCTTATTTTCAGGAGTTCTTGCCAAGAAGATTTTCTTTTGGATGCTTATTTGTGATTAAAGTTGTGATATTTGATATAGATTAGCCTCTTGATGTTTAATTGATCTTGTTTAGGCCTTTACCCATCTTGTTTATGGTAGTTTTTAGGGTTTTCATCCATAGCTTGAAAGGTGAGGTTGATTATCTAGTGTGGGTAAAGTGAATAGCCAGGATTAGGACATGAAAATAGCCTCGGTCACTAGCTAGTTCAAGGGTTGTCAATCTTGTAGTTTAATTGAGTCAATCCTATGAAAATACATGGTTAGAACAATTAAACTAACCTAAGATCCTTGAGAGAGGGATTATGTGGTCTTTAATGACACAACCAATCATCCTTGAATAATAGCATAACTTGGGAAGATGAGGGTTTGACTTGATTAGTTGGTCTATCTTAGGTTCAATCAAAATCAAAGTCCCTTTTTGTTTTCTCGCTTTAGTAGTTTAGTTCTTTTCCCCTCATCTTCTTTCTTGCTTAGATTGATACGCTTGAATTGACTTTGATAATTGAAAATACAACTCCCTATGGAATATGACCCGTACTCGTCGGTTGCTAGTTACAATTACACCGTGCATTTATGGTAATTTTAATGTAACAGTTTGTTCTACCATGACACTATTTTTGGCCAAGCAACATTGAAAGGAGACTTCATTGTTTTGGATTTGGATGATTCATATAATAGTATATCTTCTGCTTTTGTCTCATATTTTGACTTTGATTCTGAATGTATTAAATGGCATGCTAGACTTGGGCAAGACAGAATAAGAAGACTAGCTAAAGAAGGTCTTTTAAATCGACTCACTAGGGCTAAGTTACCTAGGTGTGAGTTGTGCCTAGCTAGCAAAGCAACAATAAAGCCTTTTGGTAAGGTTTCGAGAGCATCAGGTCCTGTAGAATTAATCAACTCAGACATCTGTGGACCATGAACGTTAAAGCACGTCATGGAGCTATCTATTTCTTTACCCTTATAGATGCTAATTTATGATATGGATATGTGTACCTATTATCCCACAGCTATGAGGCACTTGATGTGTTCAAATGCTTTGTAGTAGAAGCAGGGACTCGATTCGAATGAAAAGTTAAAACTCTTCATATTAATCGAGGTCATCAGTATCTCTCTGATATGTTAAAAAGGCTTTGTGAAGAGAAAGGTATGCAAGGATAGTTAACAATTCCACACACTTTGCAACAGAATCGTACCGGAGAATGTAGAAATCATACATTACTTGGCATGATTAGGTTAATGATGACAAATACTGACCTCCCAATTAGTTTTTGGGGGGATGTGCTGCTTACGGAAGCCTGTATCCTTAACCTTGTGCTAAGAAAGAATATATTTGCTGCACATTATGAGTTATAGTTTAGTAAAAAGCTATCCTTGGACCATTTACGTCCATGAGGTTTGGTCGGCTATGTGCATAACCCAACCCACAAATATGGAAAACTTAGTCCAAGAGCCATCAAAATGGTGTTCATTAGATATCCTACACACTTTAAAGGATATGTGATGTACGGGGAACACTCTAATGGTAGCATGATGAAATAAATTCCTGCAATATCAACTTTTTCAAGGATGAATTCCTAACTATTGGTGAAATCAAAAAGGACGTTGAACTGTATAAGTTATAGATAGACATTAAACCATCTTTTGGTAAGGGGGACAATTTGAATTCTAACTAAGTCATCGAAGAAAGTACACCTCCCCTATCCGAAAGGAACGGGGGAGACTTGTCTGCTTAGGAGAATGAGGTTCGTCCTCAATCTCTAATTCATAAGAATAGTTAACCTGAGAATGAGTTTCATCCTCAATCTCCTATTCCTGAATATGTAGTTAGTGTACATGTTCAGACTCTCACACCCCCCAAGGGATAGTGAGAGTGATTCTACACATCTTCAGGGTCCCACATCTCTTAGAGAAAAGGGGGAAGGATTCCTTACTCAGGCAGACAAATAATTAAGGTCCTAGGATTTGAAGGAGTGAACGTGGAAGAATTCCTCAGCGATATTTTCAAATCGAAGAGGCAATATTTCTATGCATTCCCTTGAAAGTTAAGGAACCTACCTTTTATCCAAAGCCTATTAATTCTCCAGTAACAAAGAGTGGATGGATGCTATGAGGGATGAGATGGACTCAATGACAAGAAATAAGGTTTGGGAGCTTATTGGTCTTCTACGTCGATGCAAGTCTATTAGAAACAAGTGGGTTTTCAAGATAAGTGTTGGGAAGATGGTTTGATCGATAAGTTCAAGGCCTATCTAGTGGTGGAAGGCTTTGCCCAAATTGAGGGTATAGACTACGAAGAGACATTTTCTCCTATAGTGGGATTTGCCTTTGTTCGCTTACTCCTAACCATGGTTGCCCATTTGGACCTAGAGTGGTTTCAAATGGACATAAAGACTGCTTTCCTCAATACTAACCTTGAGGAAGAGATCTATATGGATTAACCCATTGGTTTTGTATCAAAGGAACAAGAGGACAAGGTACTTCGTCTTAAAAGGTCCATATATAGTATTAAGCAATCTTCAAGATCTTGGTACTTTAGATTCTAAGAAGCCATAACTTCGTTTGACTTGTCTATGGTTTCAGAAGACCATTGTGTATGTGTTAAAAGATCAACGGGGGGGATTAGATTTCTTATTTTATACGTTGATGACATACTACTGGCTGGGAACAACTTGAGATGATTGAAACTACTAAGAAGTAGTTGTCTTCTGTCTTTATGATGAAGGACATGGGTGAAGCTACGTATGTCCTAGGCATCAAAATAATAAAAAATCATCCTAAGAAACTCTTAGGTATGAGTTAGGAAGCATATATCAAGAAATTCTTAAAATGATTTTGGATGCATTATTCCAAACCCCTAGACACTCCAGTTGAGAAGGGTTTAACCTTGAATCTCGACCAATGCCTTAAAAAAGATGATGAAAAAGAGGCAATGAACAATGTCCATTACGCCAGTGCTGTGGAAAGCTTAATGCATGTCATGTTATATACACGACCTGACATTTGATTTGCGGTTAGTTCGGTAAGTTGTTACCAGAGCAACCTAAGACTTGCTCATTGGTAAGCTGTCAAGAGAATCATATGCTACCTTCATGGTACAACCAATTTGGTCCTATGCTATCAAGGCAGGGACCTTAAGTTAAGAGGATACTTAGACTATTAGAGTTGTGACCTAGATGAGTTTGGGTTAACCTCATGTTATTCACTCTGGGTGGGAGAGTCATATCATGGTCCTGTAAGAAGCAAGATTGTATAGCTTTATCGACTATGGAGGCAGAGTATGTTACATGTAGCCTTACCACGCAGGAGGTAATGTGGCTTAAGAGCTTCCTTGAGGATCTTAATCTCACTCCTAGATTTGATGATCTTGTTGAGATGCTATGCGACAACACAGCTGCCATCCAGTATATATCCACTAATAGGATTACTGCTAATCTATTAACTAAGTTGATTCCTAGAGATGCCTTCATAGCTCATGTGTTGAGTCTAGGACTTTGTTAGGGTTTAGTTTTTAAATGAAGCTTGTTATGGATAGATACGTTCTTCTTGTAATGAGCATTTATGAAATATAAATTGAAGTTTCTTTCTCTAAATACTTTATGATTTATTGTAATTTGTTAGGCATGCCGAAATTCTGATTGCCCTAGTCACACAGGTAGTTTTCCTGACGCTTAAGTAGCGTGAAGGATGAGACTGAATCATATTGACACTAGGTGTGTAATATTGATTACTAACACTGGAAGTGCATTTAGCATTTAGCATGTTAATCTAGTGGCTTAGGTTAGATTTCTGGGTGGAAATCTAGGCTGGTGATTCACATGATATATAGAGTGATGAGCCAATTAAGTGGGAGCTATGTCACGATACACATCTTATAGAGTGTGTGTTTAAAAGACGATGCATACACAGAGTGACAATTGACTTCCCTATCTCTTGTCACTGGGTGACCCTATGGACGATGACTCTTTGATGTAAAGTTATGGTACAAAGTTGAAACTTGTTGTTGCTACCTTAATAAGTTTCTTAAGGGCCACAATATATACGGTTCAACGAGAATACATTAGGGAAGCAGTTAAGCTGAGATATAATATCACGAGTGTTTAAGAAAAAATCTATCCATCACTATATTAGCCCAGGTGCTTATATTGAGTATATAATCATATGATATATCATGGCATAAGGAATTAAAGATGCCACTGGTGATGCTTAGGATGATTTGGGGTACTGCTAGGGAAAGTTTTAATATTTATAAACCCCAAGTGTAAGGTGCATCGTTGAGTACTCGGGTACCACGGAGAGTTGTGTTTTCAAATACCAGAACTAACTAAAGCGTCTTAACCTAGGCAAAAGAAGCGACAGAAAATAGAACTAAACTACTAAAATAAAAACAAAGACTTCGATTATGGTTAAACCTGAGATAAACTAACTAATCAAGTTGAGCCTTCATCTTCCCAAGTTATGCTAGTATTCAGAGATGGTCAATTGTATTATTAAAGACCATCCAAGCCCTCTCCAAAGGGTCATGAGTTGGTGTAATTTTTCTAACCTCCTATTTTTATGGGATTAGCTCAATTAAACTACAAGATTAACAATGCTTGACCTAGCTAACGACCAAGACTATTTTCATGTCCAAATTCCAACTATTCTTTCTACCCACACTAGACAATCAACCTCACCTCTCAGCATAAGTTGAATGCCCCAAAACATGGACGAAAGCTTTTTCAAGCATTTCAATGAACACTTGGCGGGCATGAAAGAAAACTTTAAATTCAAAGATAAACAAGGTGGGTCAAGACCTAAACAAGAATCAATCGGTCATCTCAAGAACAAATCACAACGAAAGATCAAGGCTTTAATTCACAAACAAACATTGAAATTAAAGCAAAACAATAATGTATTGAATTAGCAAACAAACTCAAAAACATGAAATTAAAGAGAGAGAGAGAGAGAGAGAGAGAGAGAGAGAGAGAGAGAGAGAGAGAGAGAAGAAGAACGTAGCATTAAATCTTAAAATCGATCCATCTTCTACAAATTATACACAAAACTAACCTAATCTAATCTCCCTAAAAGGGGTTTTTATTGGCCAAACCTAAGCTAAGAACTCCCAAAAAGTCACCGAAGGAGAGCCAGGGAGCTCCCGAACAAAAACGCCAAAAGGGGTTTAAATAGAAAATCGGGCGAGTGAGCGATCAGGGAAACGACGCACAACCATGCCCCCCCGTGCTAGTGCGGCACGGCTGCACCATGCCAAATTTCTGGCACGGTGGCACAACCTTCCTTGTCGTCCTTTGTTGCTTCTTTTGCTCTTCTAGTCCATCTTCACTCTTTTTCGCGGCGTTTGCTCGATTGAGGTTATTGCCTACAAAAGTAAATAAAACAATTAAAAATCCTAAAGATTAAATTAGGTAAAAGAGGCACGTAAAATACGACAAATTAGTGCCCAATGAGTATTGTATTTTATAAAAGTGCTATGTTGGTTAGATGGTAGCTTAATATAACACTGTTGGTTACTTTCTGGTCACATGTCCTATTCCTGCTATGAAGTGTGAAAAGTTGTGATTTGTGGAGAGCATATGATTTAGGGCCAACGTGGTCGAGTGGGAGCTGTTGGACAACCCTGAGGTGTTTAGGCCCAACGACCACTTTAAGCCGCTAAGGACGGTAACCTTAGTTGACCACAACATATATAAGGAGATTTAGCGAGTCAACCAAATACACAATCATATACAAAAATCTCCTATTCTCCTCTCCCTGTCTCTCATGACGTCCCTACCATCTAGCGGGATTTGGCTCTGGCATGTGAATTCCCAAGATGATTCTAGTACCCATCTAGCAGCATTTAGATTATCATGAGCTATTCACGACAGTATCTTCAGCATATAAGGTTAGCCCTTATTATCCTGCAGAAGTTATTAGGCACATGATCAATATATTATAGTTTCGCAACACTAGTCATCCTCCTCCTTTTGTGTATTTTTGTATATGTTCATACAACGGGACACATGCCACAACATACGGCTCAAGGGAAGCATGCAATGAGTCAAGTTTTGTCCCTCATTTCAACTTTCCTTCTAATATTTGTTCCTTGCTACTTTTCAATCTTAGTTTGGAAAAACATAGCAAGTACGATAGATGTCATAGGTCATCTACAACAAATTATACCGGCCTCCACAAATAGATCATAAGTGTTAGCTAAATAGGCTAAAACAATAATACAAGCTATACTTTATATAGAAACGATAGCTCACTTTCCCTCACAAGCACTAAAAGAATCGCTTAGCGCATAGAATGAACTCGGGGTGTTAAGTATCATAGCTGATCATCACAGAATGTAGAGATGGCACACAATGTAACATATTACACTACTTGTTTT